>WPIO01000018.1:1082500-1272500 GCA_009760855.2 Cristatella mucedo | reverse complement strand
CATTTGGTGTACGATGTCGCGACTCGTGCCAGAGGACGCGCGCAGCGTCTTCCCTATCCGCCCAAACAGTTTGGCCGCCGGTGACGCTCGGCCGCGTTGCCGGCTCCGTGCAAACGTCCAAAGTTGAGTTGCTGACGTCCGCGGCGGACGCGCGTCTCGCTGCGCCGGCGTTTCCCATCGATACCGGTGGCGGAGCGCCGACCGAAACAAATGGTAGCTGACTTAAAAGCCCCGTTTTTATTGCGGCAGGAGATCACTTGCTGTTATCGTAGCGCTTACAGTGTGGGCAGCTAAAGATCTGCCGCACGACTCGAACCGTGAAGAACGAGTGCTTTAACTGCAGGCTACGACGCGGTGCACGAGCGGTCCTCCTTGTCGTGCCTAGCGAGCGCTACCTCTCGCTCGGATCGATAAGAACCTAGAGCGGAGAAGCTCGCTGCGCAGCCGCTGCGACGCTTTCGACGCTGCGTGCAGGAGGCGGGCGCCTTCGCTTCCGGTGCGCCGAACCGACGCCGACGGCTTCGTGGCTGGAAGTGGGACGCCCTTCCTCGTCGTTCGATCGCAATTCATCGCAGGATTATCCGCATGTCGGTGCCAGCGATCTAAAAATGCGCGCTCGAAAAAAATGCATCCGCGATTAAGCCGTCGCTGCCACCGCCGCCGCCGCGGCTTCGCGAATCCGGCTAAGCCGCCGAGGTCTCAGTCGCTTTCCAGCTAAAGTGTGCTTAAGCTCCTTCTACCCCTCCGAGTACCGAGCCTTTGCCGCCGCCGCCGCCCTGCCGCGAAGGCCACTCAGTGGCTTTTCCGGGCTCGCTGTGCGACTCCGGCTGGCGCCCACTCGCCGCATGAGCACACGCACGTGCGACGCCGTTCGGGCGCACTGGCCAATCTGTATGCACTGAGCTGCGCGCGCTCGTTACCTTAGACTTCTTCGCATTGCTGACTCTCGGCTTATGAGTGCCGGTCTCCCTGGCGGCGTGCGATAGTCTGCTGCTCGGTTCCCTGAGCGTTGCCATACACTTTCTGACCTGGCCACTGGAGAGTTCGGGCCCGTCGACCCGAGTCCCTGCGAACCGGCGGCTCCGCGTGTGTGTAAGCTTGCTTTGGCGTGCTTGTCTAAGCACGTGCTATCTCGCTCGTGAGTAACTCTAGGAGCTACTTCTGTGGCTGAGAGTTGCGAAGCTCTTGAGTAAAGAATTTTTGCGCTTAGGGCCTCATGCAAAAGACTTCTTAGTTATTGTTACTATTGCTATACAGCTCGCACCGTCAAAGAGTAAGCTCATATGCTGAGCTGGTTTAGCCCAGTAGTTGATTTGCTTGCCTTTAACGACTTAAGTGAAGCCGAACGTATTTTATGACCGAGGTCGTGGGCTCCAGCCACGCGGCATATGCGAAGCACGTGCATAGAGATGAAGTTCTCTGATGGCGCTATACGAATGAATCGTGTTTACTTATAACGCGTACGAGCGTGGAGTCGCACAGCGAGCCCGACAAAGACACTGAGTGGCCTTCGTGGCAGGGCGGCGAAGGTGGCGGCGGCGGCGGCAAAGGCTCGGTACTCGGAGGGGTGGAAGAGGCGTAGGCGCACTTTAGCCGGAAAGCGACTGAGACCTCGGCGGCTTAGCCGGATTAGCACAGCTGCCGCCGCGGTGGCGGCGACGGCTTAATCGTGGACGCATTTTTTTCGAGCGCGCATTTTTAGATCGCTGGCACCGACATGCGGATAATCCTGCGATGAATTGCGATCGAACGACGAGGAAGGGCGTCCCACTTTCAGCCGCGAAGCCGTCGGCGTCGGTTCGGCGCACCGGAAGCGAAGGCGCCCGCCTCCTGCACGCAGCGTCGAAAGCGTCGCAGCGGCTGCGCAGCGAGCTTCTCCGCTCGAGACTCTTATCGGTCCGAGCGAGAGGCAGCGCTCGCTAGGCACGACAAAGTAGACCGCTCGTGCACCGCGTCGTAGCCTGTAGTTGAAGCGCTCGTTCTTCACGGTTCGAGTCGTGCGGCAGATCTTTAGCTGCCCACACTGTAAGCGCTACGATAACAGCAAGTGATCTCCTGCCGCAATAAAAACGGGGCTTTTAAGTCAGCTACCATTTGTTTCGGTCGGCGCTCCGCCACCGGTATCGATGGGAAACGCCGGCGCAGCGAGACGCGCGTCCGCCGCGGACGTCAGCAACTCAACTTTGGACGTTTGCACGGAGCCGGCAACGCGGCCGAGCGTCACCGGCGGCCAAACTGTTTGGGCGGATAGGGAAGACGCTGCGCGCGTCCTCTGGCACGAGTCGCGACATCGTAATCGAAATGCCCCTCGCCACCACTGTGGGATTCATGATGTTTCCGCTGCCCTCTCTTTCTCCGCCTCTCTCTCTCTCTCTCTCCCTCTCCTTCCCTCTCTCTGTCTCTCTCCCTCTGTTTGTCTCTGTCTTTGTCTTTATCAGTCTCTCTTTGTCTCGCTATGTCTCTCTCCTATCCTCTCTTTCCTCTCTCTCTCTCTCTCTCTCTCTCTCTCTCTCTCTCTCTCTGTCTCTCTGTCTCTCTGTCTCTCTCTCTCTCTCTGTCTCTGTCTCTTTCTCTGTCTCTCTGTCTCTCTCTCTCCCTGTCTCTCTGTCTCTGTCTCTGTCTCTCTCTCTCTCTCTCTCTCTCTCTCTCTCTCTCTCTCTCTCTCTCTCTCTGCATCTCTCTCTCTCTCTCTCTCTCTCTCTCTCTCTCTCTCTCTCTCTCTCTCTCTCTCTCTCTCTCTCTCGCTCTCTCTCGCTCTCTCAGCCGGTGTAGCATGGAGGCTAAAGTTCTCTTTAGGATGGCGAACATTTTCGGCTTCAGCTAATTAGACACCTCTAAGTACCTACAACATAGTACCGTCGTGCCCTACAGAGGCCGTACACAAAGAGCACATGCTGGCTGACATTCGGCACGAGAGAGTGGCCGGTTGAATAATAGTCGATTGCTGTCGACCTGTGCCGCACGGTAAACGGACCATACGAGGCAGGTGCATTCACTCGGATGAACGTGCATTTCATTCGGCGCTTTGGGGTTCGACGAATTATCGCAATTCACTCTAATTCGGCTAGCAACGACCATAATTTAGCGTTGTCGAGCTCAAAATTGTGGGCTAATATTGTAGCACACGTTTGATTTAATCTATACAAATGAGCTTTGACGCATGACGCCTGTACTGTAATCCATTCTAGTTCCCGTCAAATCCACTGCAAATCAGCTGCGCACAGCTCACAAAAGTTTGGAATATCTAACTGTGCTACACGTACAATGTACCCAGAAAATTTCGCGGGATTCCGCTCACGTGTTCTTACGAAGTCTACTGAAATAAAACTGTAGTGCCCCAGGCCAATCCACTGTGCAACGAAAAAAATCCTGTTCAAAAACCTCCTTTTTTGTTGCATATGACAGCACACTCTGCGACATATGCACTTAAAAAACTTCACTTGCATTGGCACGGCCGTTTGCGTGCAGTGAGCTGCAATCGAATGCAATAGCCCGGGCCAATCCCGCAATCCACTTCAATCCACCGAATCCACCGCAAAAAAAATCAAAATAGATTTCTCCAAGCTCTAGTTTTCATTGCATAGTAAATTTCACCTTGCTGTGTGCACAACCACGTAAAATTAAAAAAAAATGTTGCATCCTCGCACTGTGGCAATGGGCGGCGATCGCCTAGAATGACATGGAAAACTACCGAAATCCACCCTATTCCACTGCAAATCATACTCAAATCGCCATCGCGAAGCTCTAATTGACATTGCATATAGGAATAGACTCAGTTCAAAGTGCACGCATAAAATTTCGCTTTATTGTGCACTGGCGTTCTCATGCAATGAATTGCGATCGATGCAATGGCCCGGTCCCATACCACAATCCACCTCAATCCGCTGCAATCCGCCTCACAGCGACTAGAGCGCGTACACTAGAAGCTCTAGTTTTGATTGCACGCTGCTCTACTCTTCAGTTATTGTATACTTGCATGAACTCACTGCAATTGCCTCGACCATTCTGCAGCAATCGACTGCAACTGCCCGTGCCAATATGTCAATCCACCTCAACCCGCCAAAAAACGACAAGAATACGTACACTTTAAGCTCTAATAGTGATTGCACGTTGCTCCAATTTTTGGTTATTGTGTAATCGCACAATTTCACTGCAATTTTCTTAACCGTTCGGCAGCAATGCACTACAATTGACTGCAATGGCCCGGGCCAATATGGCAATCTTCAGCAATCTGATGCAAAATGCCCTGAAATCTGTTTTGCAATGCTCCAATTTCGCAGCATTTTACAAATCACACTGGGAAAATTTAACCACATCATTTTAAGCAATTGTGCTAGTACAATCTCGGGCAATGCATGGTAATCTACGGAAACGACTCGGCTCGAAGCAGCAACCCACTACAATCCATGACAAGTCGACCACAAATTGGCTGCACGAAGTGCCAATCGTCATCGCATTTTACATTTTTTGTGCTAAAAGTGAAATCGTAGGACTTTCAAGCTATTTTGCACGTTAATTGTCAACAATGCACGGCAATCGACAGCAACGGCAGGGACCAATACCGAAATCCGTGGAAAATCTACGAGAAATCGGATGTGCCAAGCTCCAATTCTCATTCCACGTAACATCTCACTGCACGCTCACATACTTTTAACCAGCTCTGGCCGTTCAATCTAGGACAATGCATGGCAATCGACGGCAATGGCCCGGGTAAATAACGCAATCTGTTATGATCAGTCCCAAATCACTGGAAAGTGATTGGGCCAAGGTTAAATATATCTTACCTGTCACGGCGCACTGTGTTTAAAGTGCAATCAAATCCATTGAACAAATCTTGCATGTACAATCGCGAGCTATGAATGGCAATCGACAGCAATGCCCCCGGCAAATGCTCCATTTCTCAGCCAATTGAAGAGAAATTGGCATCGCGGAAGCCTCAATTGTCAGTACATATAATATCGCGCTGCACGTCAAAAGTAAAACCATGGCATTTTCGAGATGCTATGCTTGTTAGCTGTCAGCAATGCACGGCAATCAACGGCAATGGTAGGGGCCGATAGCGAAATCCGTGGAAAATTGACAAAATTGACTGCAATAACCTGCAACGCTCATTCCACGTAACATTTACCTGTGCGCGCATAAATTTGACCCATTGTGCGTGTTCAATCTATGGCAACGCATGGCAATCGACGGCAATGACCCGGGAAATTTTGAAAACCATTACGGTCCGTTACAAATGGACCGACAGTTACACCAAGAAGCTCCAACCTTTCTTGGGTGTTGCACTAGACTGCATTAAAACTGCAGCCACATCTTTTCAAACAATCGACAAAGGCAAAATCGAGGGCAACGCACGGGCAATCGACGGCAATAGCCCAGCCTCTACCGTAATCTGTTTCAAATTTTCTGGAAATTAGCTGTTTGAATTTGTAACTGTCCTACCACATAACGCTCACTATGGGTGAACGTACTGTTATTTTTCGCATTCAACCTTGGGCAATGCATGGCAATCTACGGCAATTGCCCGAGACAATACAGCAATCTATGATTGTCTGTTACAATTACATTCAAAACTGGTGAGAGAAGATCCAATTTTTCCGGCGTAAAAGTGTGCTGTATTAAAAATGCAACCGTATCCTTTCAACCAATCGTGAACGTACATCCGACGGAAATGTGTGGCAATCGACGGCAACTGCCTGGGAAAATGCGGAAATCTCTAACGGTCCATCAAAAATAGAATGGGCGATGCTGGGCTCCCATTTAGATTTCTCGATCGTTAATACTAAATTTTTGGTGCACCCAAGAAATTCTATTGGCAATGCTAGCTCTCAGTCACTGCATTGCAATCAGCGGCAATGGCCCATGTCAATACTGCAATCTTCTGCAACCTGTCGCAAATTGACTGCACCTAGGCTGTGCAAAGCTAAAGTACGCATTAGGTATTACCTCGAACTTTCTTTAAGGTGCGGTGTTATACCTAATGGAATATGCTTAATATAAAATGCTTCTTTGTCCGACTGACAAGGTTCCTAATGGCTTTGCAGTGACCTTCAAACTGAAAGCTCATATCCCTGGAAACTTGTGACCTGCAAACTGAAAGTTCGCACCCCTGGAAACTTCCTCCACAGCCCTCAGGTAGAAGTTGATAAATAAATATCTGACCGTCCTGTTCTGAACCATTTATAAAATCTGGCGAAATGGGGCCCAGCAAGGCTGAAGCCTCAGCTTTTCGAATCTTTCTCGCCAGAAATGTACCTTTTCACTGGCAAGCTTCAAGTGAACGAACACGCCCCTATTAAGCTGTTTTGGGTAGTAAGCAAATAGCGCGAGTTCAAAGATCAAGCTTTTGCATCGACTGCGGCTAAAGTGGCGGAGCATCCCGCTTTTCATCGGCAGAGGTAAAGTGTTAAATATATTTATATATATTTATAATAATATATAATAATAATAATAATAATATATTAATATATATAATAATAATATTTATATATATATAATATAATATGTTAAATATGCCGCAGAGTAGAGCAGCGTGGGTTGTTATAGTGAGATAGATCGCACGCTCAATTAGCTGTCAGTTCAATTAGGTTCCATTAGCGTCGACACACATGTCATTGTCACCTGGAGGCTGTGACAGGCAGCAGGGGACCTTTTCTATTGACGTTGGTATGCTCTCAGCCATTTCTCCTATTGTATAGATGACTCGTCTTGCTTGAGTGGTGGTCGGCTTCAGCAGCCGAAAAACTCAACAAATATTTAGCCTAAATATTTTCGTAAGTGAATACAACTGAGCTCCCTTTACAATAATAATAATTATTAATACATTTTTATAGTAAAAAAATAAAATAAATACCAGATGATTTAACAGCCTCTTTTTTTATAGCGATTTAAGAGTCTTTACGGCTATCGCCACCGCTTGCAGTGGCGACAAAGGATCGCCCACCGCAGGATTCGAACCCACGACCTCGGGGCCGAGGGCGCGAAAAGCAACCACCTTACCTAGTGAGCCATCAAGGCTCACCGTGGTACCCTCAGAGAACTCAATCTCTCTCTAAGCACTTTACATTTGCTGCAAAGGAAAGCACAATCGAATAATTAGTGTTGACATGCTCCGTGACAATAAGCATAACATGGTTCGAGGTAACATGAACATTGTGAGCATGTCAATACAGTTGGTGGCAGCATGCACAGTTCGGCACGCATAAGTACGCTAAGGGTGAATGACATGGATCCACTAAATTGCTGACACACACACACACACACACACACACACACACACACATATATATATATATATATATAATAGATGTTTTTAGCTTCTTTTTAAATGCCTTCAAGTCAGGGAGTGTCAAGACCCCATTCGGAAGTGAGTTCCATGCTTTGGAACCATGCAAAGTAATGGTGCGGTAACCAAAGGATGTGAGGTTCGCACGACGGGTAGGTAAACTATTTGATTCAGAAAAGCGCGTGCTACGTTTCTTAGCTTAGTGGGGCAGTATATCTGATGCGTAGGCTGGAGACAAATAATGAAGGAAAATAAAAGTGAGTGACAGAACCTTGAAGTCGATGCGTTGCTTGACTGGTAGCCCGTGCAGGTCGGCTAAAAGTGGTGGGATATGACCACTGCGACTCTCACGACAGACAAACCTTGCTGCAGAGTGTTGTACCAGCTGCAAGCGCCTGATTGGACGGGCCAGTAGACCAGCATGCAGTGAGTTACAGAAGTCGTGACGGCACGTTACAAATTCTTCGAACAATGAAGATGAGGTATCCCTCTATAAGCAAGCCAGCATTTTAGAAATTTTATGTAAAGAAAAGTAGACAGTCTTGACTGTGGATCTGATATGGTTGTCTAATGAAAGGTCACTTTGGAACACCTAGATTTCTTGCATATTTAACAAGAGATAGGCTGGCAGAGTCGATTTTGAGCGTTAGGCTTTCCAATTTCCGAATTACACTTCATTTTACATTAGCTAGAAGGCTGGCTTTATCTTCATTCAGTTTTGAAGTTTTCTGATATCCATGTGCGGATGTCATCAATAAATGCAGCAAGGGAGTTGAGATTATTCGACGTGCTGGAAAGCTGGGAGGGATCAAAGCAAAGGTACAACTGAGTGTCATTCGCATAGAGGTGAAAGCCTAGGTTGTGCTTGGCGATCACATCTGCAAGAGGGAGAGTATGAACCGTGACAAGAACGGGATCAATCACAGAGCCTTTGGGAACCCCACACTTCAGTGGCTCCTCAGATGATCTTTGTCAATTCACATCAATACTCTGGAGTATTATTTATTTGCTTATAAGGCTGTAATATAATATAAAGAAAAATCCATTTTGGCCACACAAGTAAGTTGTTCACCTACAATGAACAAGGTTGTGGACTCGAGCCCTCTAGCACATGTAAAGTAACTCGATAGAGAATAATAATACAATTGTATAGCCCCTTGAAAAAACTAAATCCCTTTCTGGGTACCAGGCGTAAGCTGTAAAAAAAAAATATCTCAACTGTTCAGCAATAACAAGCACAATTCTAGCGAAAGTGTGTTTAGAAAGAACAATGCATGCAAGCGGAGCAAATGCTGTGAGTATTAAAAAGGAATTTCAACCGAGTCTTCGTAGTTCAATAGATGTACGTAGATGACCTGACCAGGCGGGTTGCTCTAAGGAACCTGACCAGTCAGAACGCTGCGTCGTTTGGCTTGTCCAGCGTGTGAAGCTTTTAGAAATGTATGCGCAGATTGAGAGAAAGAGACTGAGACTAAGGAAAACGTCACGCCCTCTGAGATACATGGAGGAGCGAGCTGATCGAACGATGAATCTCAATCTAAAGTGCAGCTGGGTTTATAATGAAAATAATAATGTATAATATAATAATAATAATAATAATGACGAGCATTTTAAAATAGAAATAGGGACCGGCGACGAGATGGCCAGAGAGAGCTCCTGATATGATCCTGCTTTTCTGGAAAATTGTTGTCCGATGAAACAGCGCTTTTTTTAAGTATCTAGCCAAGCCTGAAATTGCGCATGCTTGATGTTTGTGCACATTTCAAGGGCTTGGTCATGTGACGTGTAGAGCTGGTTTGGAGAATAGCTTGCTAGTGAAGTCGATAGCATCACTCTGAACCATGAATCTAGAGAAATTTTAACACTGATCAGTGCAGCGGCACTACGATACAAAGCTACTCAGATAAAAAGCCGCCAGCAGGACAAAACGCTAGCAAGCGTATGTCGAACAAATGGAAGGCTACTCCAAGATTGATAAGGATTGCTTGATTAAAATTTGCTAAGAATGAGCTATAGCCAAGCTCACCGGAGTAAACTCTGGCCGTGGCTAGAATTGGTGTTATCTATCTGCACTTATCTATGTCTTCTCTTGAAGTGACGCCTATAAAGGAAGCCAAGTATGGCTCCGAAATATGTAAACTTAAAGCTTTAAAAATTGGCTCAGCCAGGATATTTCCGATTTAATCTGCAAAACATCTGGGTGTCCTGTTCCACAATGACCTTACTCTAGACGATTGCACTAGCACCACTGAAAGGTCTGCCTAATTTTAGCTAAGCAGCATTGAAACAAATTTAAGCTTGCACAAACAAAGATATACCATACAAATAGGTCTATGCATTTCGGACATCCCGTTTCGACTTGGTGTGAAAGCCGTCAACATCTAGTCGATGAAATCACCCACTGACGTGAGACCTAAACCATCGCAGCACATTGGTCGTGATGCCAAGGTGAGAAGGCAGGTGCTCAATAAGGAATCGCTATTCAATAATATCAAACGCTGCTGCAGCAGAACTTGACAAAACCTTGGCTATGCACATTCTTAATAAGGTAAATCCACTCGAACGAGTGCTGACTCTGTGGAGATACAAGTCTAAAGTCCTGCCGGAAATTCCACTGCATCACGACATCTCCTGACTTGTCTGCATTTAAAAAGAAACTAAAAACTCTATTCATCTAAAAAAATGTATTTATGACACCATTTAGTTGGTTCCGGTGATTTACCCTTTATTTGCTTATGCGTGCATACACTGTGTCATGGCATCGACTTCAAGGTTTTTGTAGCTCACTTTTAGGTCCCTTCATTCTTTGACTTCAGCCTACCTATCCGATCTACTCCACCACCAGGTCAAGCATTGTACCACCTGCTTTTCGGAATTAACTGTTTACCTATAACTCGTACAAACCTCAAATCCTTTGGAGACCGTGCATTTAGTTCGCATGCTCCTAAAGTCTGGAAATCACTTCTGACTTCTGTCACGGCATCCCCTGACTAGACCACATTTAAAAAGAAATTTAAAACGCACCTATTTATGACAGCATTTAGTGTGTCCATGTGATTCTTTCTTTGTGTGCTTATGCGTGCTGACACTGTTGCTTGCTGCCACTAACCACATTTGCATGGTGACCCTGTGCATGTCACCCCTAACAATGTTCTTCTTGTGGTTTATCAAGCACGATACCACTCACCATTCGATATTGTTTCCTTTGCAGCAAATGTAAAGGGCCTAGAAAGAGATTGAGTTATCTGAGGGCACTTTATCAAGTGTATTATTACTGTTATTGTTATTATTATTATTATTAATTGTGTTCGTATACCGTGAAGAGACTGCAGTGTAACCTGCAGCCAAAATGTGGGCTTATCGGTTTCTGTTTATTTTGCAACGAATTGTAAAGCGTCCATCTGTATTGTGACACTGGCCCGAGCAATTGCTACTGACTTCAGTGCATTCCTCAAGATATATTATATTTTTTTCATTGGGATGAAATAATGTAGGTGCATTTCAAAAGACCGTGTTCTGTGATATTCAATTGAAACTTGAGCTTCAAACAGCTAATTTCTGCTTGACTTTTGACCGATTCAATAGAAAGCTTTATTGGCCCGGGAGCGTTACAGTGGATTGTAATATAGTATCAGTGAACTAGCACCCACGATGGTATTTCTGGGTTTCATCGTGAATAGAGTGTACAGCAACAAGAAATCCAAACTTGAGCTTTGCCTAGCCACTTTTGATTGACTTGCGAAAGGTCGTAATAGATTGTATTACTTTCCAGAGCCACTGATGTCCAATACAATGAATTATCCGAAATTGTACATGCCCAGTAGGTTACATATTTGTGAGTGAACTTTAAGCAAAGTGAGTGGTAATGTGCATTCAAAATTAGAGCATTGTGGAATCGCTGCATTGACATTTTGAGCGGATGGCTGTGAGAATAGCAGTACTGACCCTTGAGCTTTTGCAATCAATTTCAATGCCGTGTCCGAGATCGAGTTTTCACAGTGGCATTTCTCGGGTGCTCAAAAATAGCATATAAGCTGCACAAAGTCCAAGCTAGGGCTTGGCAAAGCTAATAATGGTTCATTTGTAATGGATGGCGGTTTTTTGGTCAGCCATAGCTGTTGATTGTCTTGCCTTGCGCGAGACTTTTCGAGCCCACCGGCAAATTTTCTATTACTTTAAAACAATGATATGTTATTTGCAATGAGATTTCGAAAGGAAACCAGCCAATTCCAGGTCGATTTTGTTATGGAAGGGGTAGCCGATTGCAGGACTGGTGAAAGACTGTCTAGTAAATCAATTTTAATTGCCGTGCATTTCCCGATATTTTATGTCCGTAATGGATTAAAATCCCATGGTCAACTTTAAAAACAGTTCACTTTAAGCAGCAAACCAAATTAGCGCTTCAAGTGGCCAAGTTCTGGTGCATTGGCTGTTTGTTGGTGGTGGTGAATTTCGGCTTTTGCCCGAGCCACTGTTTTCCATTACCTTACATTTCTCGCTATTTTTGTAGTGAGTTGAAATCAATTGGTTTCCCTGTAAGCACATCATTGTGCTGTAATATGTATTCAAAATTAAACTTGAGCATTGAGAATGTGATGTTCATGTCTTCATCTTCATCTTCATCTTCATCTTTTGTTGCCAGTTGCAGTGGATTGTGGTATTAGCCATGGAGACTGCCGTTTTTTGCAGTGCATCACATCGTCTGAGAACCCGCATAGGCAACGGCAGCAAACTCTGTGGGCGGACTTGAAAATGAGTCTAGAACTATATGCAATCTAAATTGGAGCTTTGCGACGATTTCACGATGCTTTGATATGTGATGTACTGTATCTATGTCTGTAACTCAACAAAGCTACACAGACTATGTGGGTGTCACGAAGGAGAGTTTTGTCTAGCTCACTCACAGCCTAAGCGGCTTTAGATACGCATTTGGTAGCCAACAGACATCCTCTCACGCAACAAAAAGAAAGTGGGAAGCATAGCAGAGTCAGAACAGCAATTCAGGTAGTGATTAGCATAGAAGTAGCAGCTCAGGACCGCTAAAAAAGATGAGCTACAGTCGGCAGCAGGGGAGCAGTTGTCGTTTCGTAAGAATTGTGGTAGCGTGTTCCGCAGTTTAGTACCTGCAGAGCTAAAGCCTCTATCGCCAATGGTCTTTAAGCAGAGAAATGGAAAACAGCTAATTTATTGTCCATACCGGACCTGAGGCACGAGGAGGCTGAAACTGGTGCAGCAGTTCAGCTAGGTATGGAAGGAGCCAAGCCGTGGCGGGCTTTGTGGGTCAGCGTAAGAACCTTGCTATGTATATGTTGCTCAACCGGCATCCATCGTAGCTTCTTTAGCAAAAGCGACACGCGCTCAAACCTCTGAGACTTGAAGACCAGCCTTGCAGCCATATTCATAGCCAGCTGCAGTAGCCTAGTAGCGTCTTTTGGCAGCCCAGCCAAAAGGGAATTACAATAATCAAGCCGAGACAGAACTAAGGAACTAGATACATCTTTTGCGAGCCACCGTGGAAGACAGCTCCTAATCTTAGATAGGGATCTGACGCAATGGCTAGCTGTAAATGCAGTCTTCTGAATAACCTCGGAAAATCTTGCAAGGAAGGTCACGCGTTGTGAGTCCACAATTGCTTTACTCGGAGGGGGCTTTATGGAGGGACGAATGTGCACAATGCTTCCTTAAAGAAGGCTGAAAACGTTTCGGATATTGCCGTTAATATCTGGGTAGTCAAACCTCTCAGCGTTGGCTAGTAAATTGTTTACTGTCTTTTACATCTGTTTTGGGTCCGACTGGCAGGAATTCAGTTTTCTGGTGAAAAAAGAAGCCCTGGCTTTCTTTAACTTCCCGGTGTAAACTCGAAGGAAGTCTTTGAAATCGACTAAATCTGCATCAGATCGTGATTTCTTGAAACGGCGTTCAAGTCTGATCTTTACGCAACGCATCTTTTGAAGTTTTTTTTTTAAATTGAAAGAAATCTCCAAGACTTTGTACACGAATAAAATTAATGGGATCATGCTTGTCAAGAGCACTCCAGAGTGTCAGGTCCACTGCATTAGTGAGGGTATGGAGGCTGTCAGTCGAGGCTGGGCTTTACAGAGTATTATAGTGGTAATTTTTCAGGCTAGTTTATTCGATTGCAGTGCATTGCCGACCGTATCAGCTCCACAGTCAAATCTGCCTATTTTCAGCTTCATAACATTGCTAAAATTAGGGCTTGTTTAGATAAGGATACCACGTCCAAGTTGGTCCATGCATTCATGACATCCCGTCTCGACTTCTGCAACTCACTGCTTACTGGCCTACCGGCATGTGCGATCAGGCGATTGCAGCTGGTGCAAAACTCAGCAGCTAGGCTTGTCTGTCGTGAGCGTCGCAGTTGCCACATTACTCCACTTCTCGCCGACCTGCACTGGTTACCAGTCAAGCAACGGATTGACTTCAAGGTTTTGTCGCTCACTTTTAGGTCTCTTCATTCTATGGCTCCAGCCTATCTTTCAGATATACTACCCCATCAGGCAAAGCATCGTACCACTCGCTTTTCGGAATCCAACAGTCTAGAAATACCTCGTACAAACCTTAAATCCTTTGGAGACCGTGCATTTAGCTCGTATGCTCCCACAGCCTGGAACTCCCTCCCGACCTGCATCAGAACATCCCCTGACCTGACCACATTTAAAAGAAACTTAAAAACATACCTATTTAGGACAGCATTTAGTGGGTCCTTGTGACTCGTCCTCGATGTGCTTATGCGTGCTGACACTGTTCATGCTGCCACTAACCACATTTGCATGCTGACCCAGTGCATGTAACCCCTAACCATGTTATTCATTTTGTTTGTTTTTCAAGCATGATTTTACTTACTATTCTATTGCGTATCACTTTGCAGCAAATGTAAAGCGCCTAGAAAGAGATTAAGTTCTCTGAGGGCGCTTTATCAAGTGCAATATTATTATTATTATTATTATTATTGCCGGAGATTTTTTTTGCACAATAGCTTGAATTTGCATATGTGGCACTTAACACAGTGAGCTGTAATATGCAATATAATTGGGAACTTGGTGCAACCTATTTTGGGGTCTTTTGTCGTGGATTGAAGCGGATTTTGGTATTCCTTGTGTCATTACGGTCGATTGCAGCACATTACAGCTAATAACCAGCATTAATTCTCATAAAAATTTGCAAGCAAGCTTGTCACAAAAATTCCATTCAGATACAATCAAAAAGGAGCTGTTCACATTCAATTTCTTTTGTTTTTTGGTGGAATGTGGTGGATTGCGGTATATAACCGGACAGCTGTTCACGAATGCAGAGTACTGCCTAAGAAGTTGCCCGAGGAATGGATCAAAAGTTCGTGGGTGCCGTTGAAACATACTCTAGTATTGTATCCGATCTCTTATGGATCTTCGGTCATCCGATTTCGAATGAATTTGAGCTAGTTTAATGAGGACAGTAGGGGATTGATATAAAAGACAGTGTCTTTGCTGCCTATATACGATATAAAACAGACATGGGCACACTACGGCCCACGGGCCATATGTGGCCCGTTGGGCTTTTCAACTCGGCCCGTTTTCCACGTTATATTATTAAATTAAGTTTTATTATAAAGACACCTCAATCATTTTACCCAACAGTAATTCCCATCTTTCCCCAGCAGATGGCGCACTCCGAAGACATTGACCCTTGAGTTTGATGCATTACGGTTACTCTCTACTTCATTTTGTCGCTTTTTAATTTCAGCCCTTCAGTAAAAATGAGCACGCCGAAGAAAAGAAAAGCAGAGAGTGAGTGCCGAGTAATGAATAAAGAGTGGACAACAAAATATTTTTTCACTGAAGTCCGATCAACAGCTGTATGTCTGAAGACCTGGTTTGGTCTAGCGGTTAAGGTGCTCGCCCCGACCAAGGTCTGACTGAGGTCGTGGGCTCAAGCCCCGAGGCATATGTGAAGCGCCTGAATAGAGATTAAGTTCTCTTGGGGCGCTATATTAATGAATTATTTTTTTTTGAAAATGCCAAGAAACTGTAGAAGTTTTTAAAGAATACAGCATCAGCAGTCATTTTGCCACAAAACATGCTAACTACGCCAGTCAACAGTTACCATAAGAACGGGCGGCTATAGCTCAGAGATTGACAGCTAATTTACAGACTCAGTAAAACTTTTTTCACAGACAAACTATGATTCAAGAGTCAAGTACTAAGGTAAGTTTTTGCTGGCATTCAAATTAGAAAAAGCCAGTAAGCCTTTCTCCGAAGGCAAATTTTTAAAAGAATGCATGGTTGAGACAGCAGATCTCGTGTCCGGAGAGCTAAGGCAAATTTGAACAAATCCGTTTGTCATGCAGAACTGTGACTCGCTGCATGGAATTGATTGACGAAGATATAGCCAGCAAATTAAACAAAAAGGCTTCTTTAAGTTTTATTCACTAACACTGGATGAAAGTGACGACTTAAAAGACACTGGTCAGCTCCTAATTTTTATCCGAGGGATTAACGACAGTTTTGAGATCACAGAGGAATTTTTTACCATGGAGTCCATGAAAGGAAAAACGAGGTGAGAGGACTTGTATAAATAACCAGGTGTCTGCTGTCACGGCGAGAATGAAGCTACCTTGGAATAAACTTGCCAATGTCACCACGGATGGATCGCCAAATTTAGCTGGGAAAAACGTTAGGCTGCTAAAAAGACTGCAGGAAAAAGTAAAAGAGAAAAATCCTGATCATGATGTTATTTTCTTTCACTGCATCATTCATGGGGAAGTTCTGTGTAAGTCTGTATTGCAACTAAACCATGTCGCGAATCCAGTCGCAAAACTTTTTAACTTTATACGAGCAAGGGGACTTCAGCATCGTCAGTTTATTGCACTCCTGGAAGAAACCGATGCAAATCACCAGGACTTACTTTACCACTTTCGTGTGCACTGGCTAAGTTTGGGCAAAGTCTGTCGAAGAGTGTGGGAGCTGAAGAAGGAGATCACTTCATTTTTTGAGTTAATGGGGAGATCCGACGAATTTCCTGAGCTAAGTGACAAGAACTGGCTTTGTGACTTTTCGCTTGCTGTGGACATACTTTCGCACAGGAACAAGCTGAGCACCAAGCTACGGGGCAAAGATCAATTTATGCACGACATGTACACAAATGTTAGGCCCTTCAAATCCAACCTGACTCTTTTCTCCAGACAAATTTCAAACAAATCTTTCACTCATTTCCCCACACTAGCCATGCAGAAAGAGGCCACCCAAAATGCGCAGAAATACAGCAAATCACTGGACGACCTGCACGGAGAATTCTGCCGTCATTTCTGTTACTTTGAAAAATTGAAACGTCACTTCACCTGGTGTCATTTTCTCTGTCACAAGACCCTGAAATAGCACCACAGAAGCTGCATTTGGAACTGATAGATCTTCAGCCTGACTCTGTATTGAAGGAGTAGTTCAACTTTCTTAAACTGAAAGACTTTTATCTTTCACTTAACGAATCCACGTTTCTAAACCCCCGGAGGATGGCACAGAAGATGCTGACGTCGTTTGGCTCAATCTATGTGTGTGAACAGACATTCAGCGTCATGAAAATCAATAAAGCCCGTCACAGATCCAAGTTAGATGACCAACATCTCGGATTTATCTTGAGAATTGCCACAATAAATATAGTGCCAGACATTGATGCACTTGCAAAAAAAGGAGACCAACAACGCTGCTCCCACTGAAACTGAATGGAAGTTTATTACTACGTTATCAAATTAATAAATTTGTAAAACAGTTTTTACAATAAACTAGGCACAATGGTGTTTTTCTGCCTGTTAAAGGCCAAATCTTTTCATGTAATGGTTGTTACATTTAATTTCTATTAGTTCACACAAACACACCATTCTCCTATTCTGGCGCGGCCCCTCTGTCAAGTTGTAAAAACCTTTGTGGCCCGCGAGTCAAAAAGTTTGCCCACCCCTGATATAAAAGCATGATTAGAGATTAAGTTCTCTTAGGGCGCTATACAAATGAATATATATTTTTTCAATATAATGTTCCAAACTTTGACTTTGGAACTGTTAACGACAGAGTCCTTTTTCTTTGTGGGTTCATGATTGGCAGGAGCTCATCTTTACAGTCTCTCAATGAACTAACTACTGCATATCTTCTCTCCAGCCGCCCCTCCCTCAACAATTTTGTCCTCACATGTGTCTTTTGCTACAAGTGCTAAACTGCTTACTACTTTAACTGCCCTCACTAGTCAGCAATGACGTCTCACTTTTTCGCATGCCAATTTGCCAGTCTTTTGGCTACCGAAAGCACACCGAAGGTCATTTAGGCTGCAAGAGTGCTTTTGCATAGCAGCGCTCGATTGAGCTTCACGGCTTGGCGGCCTTGCAGAGGAAGATGAGTGGACTCAATCACACAGGCCAAGTCCTCGAATGCCTTTACAAATCCAGGCTTGCTTAGATAATGACACAGCAACCACTGGGCTCCATGCAATGGCTACAGCCGATCCAGAGTTTGGTATCTCGCTACATCCAGTAATCCGGCACGTGCAATAGGATGCTTATAGACACTGCACGGTGCCAAAAGCTGTTGTGTAAGCTTGCATGGCGTTAACGTCGCGAGACTGCCACATAGAAAACTTTTTCCTCCGACCAACACTGGCTCCCAACGCCTCAAAGGCCCTCTCCTTCACTTGCTCGGGCCGACCGAACTGAAATTACGTTAGCCCGAAATCTAGGCTAACTATTCCGAAACGACTTGTTATTAGTTGAGCACATTTCTTCCACGGATAAGCGTGTCTATATTCAACTAAGGAACACTGCCTTCATCAGAGCCCGCTTATAAATGGGTTCACCTGCATAACTAGTTCGGGCTCACTGTGACATCAAGTCTAAATTCGTGCAGCAGCCCATATTCAGAACTCCAGGTGTAAACCCTCAAGCGTCTGCAACTGGTGCAACGATCTCCGGCTTGTAAGGTCAGTCGTTAACGGTTCAACAGGCATATTTGAACCCACTTCTGTCTGCGCTTTAACGGCTCCTTATCAAGCTTCGAATCGATTAAACAAGCTCCAATCTGGTTTTCAAAGGTGAATTCCCTCCCTGGCACCAACATCCGACATCCTAGGTCCTTCAGCGTGCTCTAGCATCACCAGCTCATCAGCATATAGTCAGCTATCATCCCTCTCACTCAAACATCTTTTGGTGATCAAGCCTTCAGCTCGCATGCACCGAAAGTCAGGAACTCACTAACGGGCAGTGTTTCTGTATGCATCTTGTAAGTCTCCGCTCAGAGAAGCATCTGTTCCGCTTAGCTTTCTTTTCACCCGAGTGAAATTCTTTTTGTTCCGGCAGGTTTTGCCTGTGTACTCGTGCACGATTCGATGAATGCTACGAGCCCGAGCTCTTTCTTACTAACGTGTAGGCGTGCATGGCATCATTGTTGCCTCAACACATTGGCCCGAGCATGATACTCGTTTGCCTTTGCATGATTGATACTGCTCATGTTATCAAACCCGGAGTACTGATTCTTTTGCAGTGAGCTGTAAAGATCTGGAAAGAGATTTAAGTGTTCTTCATGCGCTCTGCAAACGACCTACTATTACTATTGCTATTAGGTTGCAAAAGCGACCAACATATGTAATCTGGAAACAGTACATGCTGCAGTTTCGACACCGTCGGTAGGTTATTATCTTTCGATAGCACTGTAACACGATATCTAGCTGTATGTCTGAATCACCATCAACATGGCAGACGGTGTATTGCACATGAGCTGTAGCTGGCGACGAAAGTGAAGGCTGCATGCAGAGGTTTCGAACACATGGTCACCTAGCGCTCAACCCAGGGGCTGCCGACGACTCAGCCAGCGCTTCCTTGCCAACCGCAAGTGATCAAAGTAGATCAAAGTTCAAAGTAGGAGAGCACCGACACGGACGCAAAACAAAAACGCGAATCACAACTGTACTTTGGCCCAGCAAGCCATGTCAAATCTGTATGACGTAAAATAAAGAGCAGCTTATCAAACCGTCATTTATGTAGCAGAAAAAAAAAAGCCTTAACCTACCAAAAACCACCTACCACTTGCATGTGAAAATTGTTGGCTAAAGCTTTGTTTGCTGCCTCTAGCAAACCTAAGTCGCCAGCCTCAGGTCACTTACTGATGAATTCGGTCTGAGCTTTCATAGTGACCGCTACTCCGAGTCCCTCAGAGTAAACATGCTGAACAACCAAAATAACATGAAAAATGCTTACTTCAAGATAAAGGCAGGTCCAATCGCAAAGCGATGCCGGCTTTAGATTAATAAAATGTATACATACGAAAAACTAATTAAGTGTAATAAGTGCGACTATAATTAAAAAGCAGTTAAGCATTGTTTTGAAGTGTACAGAAAATGAGGCAAGAAGAACTTGCTCAGAGTCGGCAGCAAAGCATTAAGATCTACGTGCGAATTCCTCATAAAGGCTCACGGGGACACATAAGAAGTGTTCAGCATGTCAAAGCTGATCAGAACTCGAGGCCACTGCAGGTACCGACTTCAAACCGTCGATCTTGACGGTCCACGCCCACTGACAAGGCAGCTCAGCAGGGGAGAGAGGTGGAAACTGTATGACCACACCACCACCGGATGCAGCACTGTAAGTAAGATTGCCCTTGAGTCCAAGCATCTCGATGCTCAGCTGGCCGGTCAAAGGAGGCTGCACAGCTCCGAGAACCAGTGCGTTGCCAGCTGGCCAGTCAAGTGCGATTGCGTACACACTCGATCCGCTGGATGTGTACCTGGAAGCACAGACAGACGGACAATGCGTGTACACACAAGTGTACCAACTGGATGACTGATAATGTGAGACAAGCAAAGAAGCCAATGAACCAAATCCTACCACATGATGAGCTAAGCACGGATAGCAGCTGGGGACAGCTATGACAGGCTATGCCGTCCAAGACGCACTGTCATATTTGTCAGGTAAAGCCAAGCATTCACCGTTCAGACCCTCTCCTTATCTACGCGAAGGGTGAGTTCTGAAATATTTCTAGTGCCTACAAAGATACCAATCACACACAACCTTCACACAGGATTTCGGTATCGCTTCAGAAAATTATCAAGGTCAAAATAAGAATGGGTGACTAGCTTTGGTGACAGGCCACATGTTCATGAAAGCAAACATACAGCTTCAGCTGCAGCATTGTGGCCTCAAGAATTCTTGCACAGCACGTGGAATTCTGGCTGACATATCCTGCATAGTATAACAATGCATCGCAAACCAAGATGCTAAAGCAATCAAATTTGTCTAACAATACTAAAAGAGGACTGCAAATCAAATTTTGTTAGCCATAGTGGAATGATATTGCAAGGCCTTTACTGTGCCACACGAGCTGTAAAATCGAGCTCGATCGGTTACCGAAGCAGCAGCTGCTAGTTTGCCTTTGCATGGAATCGCTTTAGCTGGGTCTCGACCAACAAGTGAAGGGTAAATTCCCCATGCTTCGTCCAAAGCATGGCTGCCCTTGATAGTCAAGCATCAAATCAATCTACATAATTTGCTTGGCCAGGTACAGCCCCCATTTGCAGGGGGTGACAAAAACTAGAAGGGAATTACCAATATTCAGTGAACACGAACAGAAGGCCTCATCACCTAGAGATTGTAATTTAGTGAGAGGAACTTTAAGACGACCGAAAGCAGACGAGTGGTTGACGCTAGAGCATTGCACTATCATTCCATTTTCAAGCTTCCTTTTAGAGTAGCAACGAGGTTGGATGGTACACGCTGGTAGGAGCAGGCAAAAATAGGACATCGGTAGACTGATTCGAAAGCCTCCTTTGTATGGCAGCAGACGAGCCTTGGTGGCTAAACAAAGAAGCAGGGAGTGGGAGACTGGAGCAACTCGGCAGCTCTTCGTTGCTGCGAAACCTGCAGGCAGCAAACTGGCAGCACCTGTGGGGTCCGGTCAATCGCCAGCAGCACCTGCAGGGTCCGGTCAATCGCCAGCAAATTGCACAGGCAACAATCAAAGCATCCGCCGAAATCATCCACACGAAAGTGCTAGCGTCCGTTAGATCCAATGCTGTGATGTATTCGAGAAAAGACAGCACGAGCAATCGGCGATCAGTTGGTGTTTCGGGGGGGTGTGGAAAAACGCAGTCAAGTGGCAAACCGAGCTAAGCTACGGTAAGTAGACTATGACCACCGACGACAAGTCACAAGCTGGCGGCGCAAACGGTCATCGTTCCGTGACATTAGGGAGGTCACTTCATATTATATGAAAGCGGGCACGGTAGCTTACCACACGCCCTTCGTCACTGTATCATTTTGGTGCACCCACGGCTTCGAACTGTAGATAGCTTCACCGTTCACTTGAAGCCAAGCCCCCATCTGCCGAAGGCGCTCCTCAAAGATCGGTAGTATTCGGCCATCGTGAGTAGGTCCAACATTCATCAGAAGGTTGCCGCCACAGCTGCAAAGGTTGAAACATTCAAAAAATGGAGTCTAACTCGGACCAGCTCTACACTGCCGTCTACAAAACGCATGTTGCCCAATATGCGTGCATGGGAACAGTCCATCGGGGAAAGTGATGACTTATTTCACCGTGCCTCAACTAGGAAAAGCTAGGAAGATGAAGTGATAGTGCTAGTATGTGTCGAGATATCAAATCAACTGCAGAAATGGTGATACCAAACCTATTCATTCTAGCCGCTTCACAGTGACACTCTTTCCGTGATAAATCAGTAAGATCGTGACAGAGAGCTTGGGATGAGTAGAGTTCTCAAACTATGAGCCTTCGGAACCAGGTATGTTAAATTATCTACTTCTATGACCGAACGAACTGACTTGGATATAGACACTAGAGCACTGCATGCCATAATTGCTGCAGTACATATGTGGCCGTCAGTAGCTTTGGAATACACTGCTCTGCAATAACGACATGGACTTATGATATATTGAAATGTGGACAGATTGCTGCCATAGTCAGCTGATATTGGCAGGCTAGCATGCGTCTGTGCAGCCACTATCACTTATTAGCCGTGCTACGAGGCACAAGCTCTAGCAGAACTTGTCACGTGACTGCAAGGACTAGCACCTGCTGCATTCTATGTACTTGGGGTAAAGGACTTAGTTCAAAAGCTGCTACAGCCCGTTAGTAGCACTAGGTGTAAGAATAGTTGGCTGATTAGAGAGCTACATAAACTCGGGAGAATTGCTCAACCAAAATTGAGCAAATTGCCAAAATAAAATTGTTCAGACCTTGTGCCAATTCGGTACACCACTCATCCGAACTAGCTCAAGAGGTAGTACTTGCCACTGAGCAGTATTTACAGGCATTTACCGGAATGCAGTGTTTCGCTATTCTGAAGGCACCGCTATCCAAATGTCTGAAGCAAAAGTAAGTAGTATCTGAAAAACAGGCCATGCTTAACCAGCAGAGTGCTCAGAGTAATGCTGAGATTACTAAGAGGCTGGAACACGGAGGTATGCTAATGATGACAGGGCGGATAAACTAAGTATTTAGAAGATGTCAAGGGCAGTAAGGTCACTTAAGTTATGGTCTACTGTTAAAGCTCTGTGAGGTGAGATCGGAAAGCAGCTATGCGGCTTATGACTTTACGCGACAGCTTGGAACTGGCTGCTGGTAACGCTTTTGTTGTCTCGAACATTAGCCTTGAATCAATATGTGATGAACTAATCACTTTTCGTATGCCGGCTATTGTCACTGTGGAGGTAGTGACGTTGCTACAAGATTGCTATTTCATGCTGGTGATGCGAAGGACTGCTGCCCCGATACTTCTCAGCTACTTAACTAATCTGAAATTTGCAAAAGATAAGATTTCTACTGTGAGTCAAATGATAACGAATAATAGAAATTGCAATACTTTTGTATAGCACCCTTAGAGAACTTTATTTCTTTCTAGGCATATTACATATGCTGCAAAGGTAGCATGATCAAATGGTTAGTGGCGTTAATAATAATAATAATAATAATACATAGCCCCTCACAGGGACTAAATCTCTTTCTAGGCACTTTACAGAAACCATTACCACATGATTAGTGGTAATCAATGAGATGACAAGGTGATAATATCCTCATGTTAACAACCATAATATGGTTAGAGGTAACATGCACAGTGTCAACATCCAAATATGGTGAGTGGTAGAATGCACAGTGTCAGCACACATAAATAAGCACACAGAAGAAAAATCTCACGAACCCAGCAAATGTTGTGAGAGAATGTGCGTTGTAAGCTTCTTTTTAAATGTAGTCTCTTTAATTCGTACACTTCCAAAATCAGAACTCACTTTCATCTGACGTCACGATATGCCCTTACTTGACATTTTAAAAGAAACCAAAAATGCTCCTGCTACTCACAGTATTTGCCAGGTCCCTGTGACTCGTCCTTTGTGTGCTCATGCGTGCTGACACTGTGCATGTTACCACTAACGATGCTAGCATGCTCACTTTACAGGGCATGCAAACAGAGCCAGGAAATACATTTAGTTCTCTGATGGTACTATAAATATGAATTATTATTATTGATTTGAGCAGGTGGGCATTTATGAGGAAGTGGAATCGGCTGGTGTAAACAAGGCTTGAAGCTACATTGACACAGTTGATTTTCATAGTCGAGTTGTTTTTCCAAGAATGTTTGAGAGTCGAGTTGTTTAAGCATAAAGTGGTACCACCGAAAAATTCCTTTGATGTTGCAAGTTAAATGTCACCTCTTTGGAATGGTTCTCAGCACACCACTGCCACTTAACTAGCTAACGTATTGGATTCCTATCAAGGATTATGGTTTGCTCACCAGACTGGCCATTTAAGCTAGCTCCTTGGTTCTACACACGCATGCACACAGCGCGTACCCAAAAATTCTTCGCACCCTGCGCTTCAGCCGGGTAGGTAGATAAAACAAGATAAATTGCAAAACCCAAAATTGTTGAAATAAATTGAAGCACGCTGGAGTTCAAGCAGTTTATTGTGCACACAATTGCAATGAAGTCAAAATAATTGGTAGCCTGCTGCTCCACGATTTTTTATAACGGCGAGGAACCTTCTGGGCATTGAACCCAACAATTTTTCACATACGTCAGAGGTGATTTCTGCCCATATTTCTGCAGAAGTTCAAATAATTCGTTACAATTTCGTGGAAGGACGAGCTATTCACATATTTTATGGTCCAACTCCTGCCAGAAATGTTCAATTGGGGCTCAAATCTGGACTCTGACTGGGCCATTCTAAAATCCGAAAGTGATCAAAGCCTTTACGCATAAAGTTATAAAAAAAGTCCTTTACCATGCCTGCAATATGTTTCGGATCCTTGTCCTGGTAGGCTATGAGCTGACAGAATATCGAAATTCTAAACAATGTCCGAGTAGCATTCTAGTATACTTCCATGTAGCATGTCAGTGGCATGCAGCAAACGTAAAGCGCCTAGAAAGAGATTGAGTTCTCTGAGGGCACTTAATCAAGTGCATTATTATTATTATTATTATTATTATATGTATAGTATGTGAGTAGCATGGAAGGCTACTCACTACCTCAACTGTTCTCCTGACTCTGCTATGCTTCCCACTTTCTCTTTGCTCCGTAAGACGAAGTGTGTTGGCTACCGAATGCGTACCGAAAGTAGCTTGAGCTATATAAAACTCTCCTGCGTAACACCCACATAGTCTTTGTGGCTTTGTGGCGTTACAGACGGAGATACATTACATTACATTACACTCTGGGAGCTTGGAAAATACGGTCATCTTCAGTTGACCACTGCTTACCACTGAGGCCTTGCTGGGTGGTATCCAGAACGCTAGCTATTGAATCCGGACATTTCTCTGCGATTTGCTGTAGCAGGTTGGTCATGTTTACCCGGACATGCAACCCTAGTTTTAGGGGTGGGGAGATAACTTCAATGGCCCGGCGCTGGTGATTTATAACTTCACTTAATTAAAACGTCAACGATACGACAGAGGGTGAAGCTTTATCAGCTCTAGTGTATATTATTTGATACAAAACACATTTACTAATACTCCATAATTGGTTTGTGCAGTTAATAGGGACCGTACTAAGCGGAATTCAAAAGGTAAAGGGCCCTTGTTGGCGCAAAAACATTTTTTTGGCAGACACTGTATATATACATATATATATAAATGCATATATACATATGTATTACATATAAATACATATACATATATATAATATATACATATAATATATATACACAAATATAAATATAATAAATAAATTTAGGCTGGAACTAATATATATATATATATATATATATATATATATATATATATATATACTTTTACTATATACCTTATTATATAACTATTATATATATATATATATATATAATAGCTATATAATAAGGTATATAGTAAAAGTATATACCTTATCATAGTGACAGCAAAGCACTTCCAGCATAGATCATGCGCAACAAGCATCATACAAGCAGAATGCTGATGTGATAAGCATAGCAGCTACTGTCCTACCTCACTGTCTCAGCAAGCACTTGGGTGAGGTCATCCATTGTGAGATAGTCCTTGAGCTGAGCATTGCGCCGATACCCCCAGGAACCAGAGTCAATCGTCATGCAGTTCTCCCATTTGTGTGCCTGAAGAGTGCCTGCAAGATATTGTATAGACAGGGTATCTCAACTGATATGAGGTCATCAGGGGTAGCAGAATGAATGAGACTATGCGAGAAACAGACAGACAGACAGAGAGACAGACAGAGACAGAGAGAGATTCGATGAAAGAAATATCGAGAGGAGGTAAGAGGAGAAGACAGAAACATGAGAGACCGTCAGGCAGTCAGACAGATTGTAGTTCAAAGCTTTAGGCACCTACCTGGATTGTACCTGTCGGTGCATGTGTAATAGCCTCCATGATGGCAAGGGATATTGTTGCCCCAGCGATCGTTGGTGACGACAGTGTCCTTGACAGGGCTATGAAATAAAAAGCACATATATATGTATATATGCTGACAAGTCATACACAGACAAGTGAATGATGAACGCCTAGCTTATACTAATTCGAACACCGATACATCGACGAGAAAATTTCAAGTTGGGCTATCATGCTGCTACACTATATGGTAGCAGTATTCTGAGAAAAAACATCGAACCCGATAAACAGCTCCCTAAGGGCTCCCACAGAAGGTCAGCCCAAACCCCAACCAGTCCAAAATGTGCTCGGCAGAATGACCGGAAAAATATAACTTTAGGCAGTTCATAAGATTTGCATGATGCAGCAGATGACGCTTGTGCAAACGTCTGCATACCACATAAATGGTCATCGGGCCTCTTAAATAAGAACACACCTTTAACTGCTACAGAAAAAAAAGACACACACTACTGTCCAAATGTTTCTATGCACCGGTGCATTGATCGGAGTTGCTGATGCTCGTATTCAAGTAGTCATTACACTACACTATTTATTAATTGGTAACGATCTGTCACTAGAATTTTGACCTTTTTGAATTTTGATCACAGCTGACTACGTTTGGCTCAAGGAGCAACTGTATTCGGCTGCAAACAAGTCAATGTGTGGTCACGTGAAAAGCCTTCCCCCCTTATAGAACCTATTTTTGGCAGTTTTGCCACCGACGATGCCTCAGCAAATGACAATCTAAAGTATCTTGCTCATTGACCACTAGGAGCCTGCTCGTGACACATTGAATCTGGGTATGCAACCACATCATGCTGATAGTTGCACAGCTTTCTGAAGGTACAAAAGTGGATTTTATGTTGCTCCACTGAGATAGATATTCAAGTCGAGAAATCAGGAATTGGCAGAAGATATCAGCTGGCACAGTAAGGATCACTTTTAAGAACCATACAGAATATATTGCATTTCCCTTTGCAGCAAATGTAAAGCGCCTAGAAAGAGATTAAGTTCTCTGAGGGCGCTTTATCAAGTACATTATTATTATTGTATTATTATTAGGAAAGATCAGCCCCCGAAAAGCATGTCTTCGAAGGACAGATTTGCCATTATTAAAATGCACTTGCCCGAGCCTCGGCCAAGCTACCGGAACGGTTATGAGCCAAAATGCTCTGAACTGACAGCTTTTAACAAACCAGGAATGAAGACCGAGGGTGAACAAGTGCAACCAAATGTCTACTGTGCAGCACAAAAACAGCAAGGCTGGAGTTTGCTCTCAGATGCCAGCAGTGGAATTATGCCTAGTGGAGCAGAATACTGTGGGCTGTTGAGCTCAAATTCAGCTCAGCCAGCAATTGATGCAAGCAAACCGAGCATGTGCGCAGCTTGTCTGGCGTAGCACCGGCTCTCCAGCCATAACTGGCTGCCGCGAGCATTTGCTAGCCTGCGATATCCTGCAGTGCAGCTGAGAGCCAGATAGTCTTGCCAGTGAGGGCCACTAGCTCGAGGGAGGAGCTAGCTGTCCACCGGAAATTCAGCCATATGCCAATGCTAGCTGTGAGAGAGCATTTATAGGTCGACCTAACCACTAACCAGCCTGCTGCCTGTCGTTTCTAAGCCGGCTAGCATGTGTCCAGCGACTACTTCGTGCAGGGGGGGACGAATGAAAAATATGCACACACTGAGACAGCACACAAACATATGCATGTTGTAGCTTGTGTTCCTGCTGATGGAGCAGCTCTCTGCCCGGCATTTGTGGTGGACAGCCTAAGCCACGGCTCCTTGGTAGCTATTGTATGCAGCCAGCCTGCTCTGGTGTGAGTGATGGATGTAGTGTGGACTGGGTTCCTGCTCTCTGCGTGCCAGGCAGGCAGCAGCTGAGACAGCCTAAGCCACGGCTCCTCGGTCGCTATTGTATTCAGCCAGCCTTCGGTGCTTCGGTACCTGAAAGCTATTGGCCGGGGGTTGTGGGGTTTGCCTCCAGGGCTGGGAAGGTCAAGGGGAGACCGGGCATTGCGCTGCCGGACGTGGACCTGCTGGGTCGACGTCTAGGCTTGGTGGCAATTGTCTTCTTGTAAGTAAGAACACAACATAATACTCGGGAGCAAATATAACCAAATTCAGGCTCTGTCTCCCATGGTAGTGGCCTATCGCCCTAGACATTTTGTTCATACAGACAGACGACTGTTTGTCTCCTGAAAGTTATCGTTTCGGTGCAAGTGAAGACAAAAATACTGGCAACTCGTCACAAAACTCAGTTAAACTCTAAGGTGTAAACATGCCGGATATGCTTATTATCAAAATGGATTATACAATGTTTTGCGTAAAATCTTCCGTAAGTCCAAACGAGGATCAAACCATAGGCATCTTAGCCCGAAGTACAAGCACACGATTAGGGAATAACCTTGGGCAAGTCCAGGCACAGTATTGGGGAGAGCAGACAATAATTGCTTCTTCTAATAAACTTTCCCACACCAGATCGGACAGCAAAGAAATGTCGGAGACCGATGGGTAAACTTGATCAACTACCCTAACTCCTAGCAGCAGACTGGTGCTCCACACTGTGTAAGAGGAACAGCTCAAGTCAGGCCAAAGGTTAAATCGGCAGCTGCTTGCTTTTATCTGATCCTACAAAGACGAAAAAATTGCCAAATCACACATACAGCTATCGTCCAGAGTAGCATTACTATCAAGCTGTTGTGCTGGCCTGGCTGCAGTAAGGAGTGCAGCTATTCGCCAACCGAAACTCTGTTTGCAGCCGAGATAAGATAACGAATACTTGACGGACCAGCAGTCCACTTCTGGTTCTGGTGGAAGGTAGTCGAATCCCTTCGATAGACCGACACAGCCAGAGTAAGAGAAAAAGAGACACAGACAAGAATCTTGTAAAGGTAAACTTAGATATCCAAGGGTCAAACGAAATGCAAGAGAAGATTATAGCAGACCATATAATTCATGATAAGCTTGGCACATCATTGCCACAGTCATACCTTTCATTATATAACCAAGCCAGAAATTCTGTCGAATTCCAATAAACGTCGGGAGCCATCCAATCGCCATCAGACCAGATCACATCAGGTTTGTAAGCATCGACTATTTCATACAGCTCTGGCAATGCTTTGGCCTGGAATACAAGATCACTGATATGGATCGGTTCAGAAAAAGACGTGAGACAAATGAGCAGGAAACTTGCCAGACGGAGAAGTGCATTCCTCATTCAAAGGTAATCACAAATAGCACAGCTGTCGGTTTAATATGCAGTCACGACCTGAGGCGATACTCCAGACGCAAAGAGGAGGCTGCAAGGCAAGCTAATAGCCCATCTCGACAAGCACTAGTGAAAAGCCTAACATCAATGTTGGCATGTCAGTGAGGAAGGAATGTCAGCTTTATTTTTACACTACCCTGTTTGAGATGGAAACAGATTTGGTGAAAATAATATAACCAAAACAATCCACAAAGACTGATAAGTTGGAAATTAAAATTGTACTTCCCAATTCTATCAAAATCCAGCCTACCTATAAGAAATACTCCCCAACCAGGTAAAGAATCTTACACCCAGCAGTTCTGACTCGAATCGTTTAGCCATACCTAATACAAACCTCAAAACCGTTGAAGACCGTACCCTTAGTTCGTATGCTCCCAAAGCCTGGAACTCACTACCAACTCATGTCACGACATCCCCTGACATAATAATAATAATAATAATAATAATAATGCACTTGATTAAGTGCCCTCAGAGAACTCAATCTCTTTCTAGGCACTTTACATTTGCTTCAAAGGGAAACGCAATTGAATGGTGAGTAATATCATGCTTGATAAACAACATGAATAGCATAGTTAGGGGTGACATGCACAGGGTCAGCACGCATAAGCACATGAAGGACGAATCACAGGGACCCACTAAATGCTGTCCTAAATAGGTGTTTTTTTAAGTTCAAATCAAACTGGCACTTTTTAAACATGGTCAAGTCAGGGGATGTTCTGACGCAAGTCGGGAGTGAGTTCCATGATGACATTTAAAAAGAATCTTGAAATGAACCTTTTCATTACAGCATCTGGTGAGTCTTTGTGGTTCGCCCCTCGTGTGCGTGTAATTGCTAGGTACTTGCTAGGTTTGATGTCTCAATATAAGAGTTCGGTTGGTCTGCCGAAACTCGTTCCGGTGTCTTGAGGAACGGGACGAAGGAAACTGGACGGAAGCTGCTCAAGTCCTATTGGTCCAGCTTTGCTTCCTTAATTAGTGGCCTAACAACAGTCTTTTTGAAAGGCACAGGGGCATGACCTAAGGCTAAGGACTTATTTATTATGTTAGTTATGCATGGCAGCAGCAAATCTAAGCATCGTAGAAGTAGGGCAGTGGGAATAGGGTCTAGAGAATTAATAGTCTTCTTTGACTGGGAGATAAATTTCAGGATAAGGACACTCGTGGCCTCCTTTGAATGTATACATCGAGGTAGTGCACGGAATCGCTGGAACTGAGGACTGTGTTGATGTAATTAAGGGACAGGAGTCTAGAGGGGATGCCACAACCCTGGGGATGGACTCTCTGATCTTGTCTATCTTGCTGACAAAGAAGCTAGAGAAGCGATTGGCCAGGGGCACCACAAGGATCACTTGGTAAGGATCTAACCTGGAGCGCTTAAGGCGATGGCTGATGGTAGACATAAGAATTTTTGGATTGTACATCTGTGATTCAACAATATTTTTGTAGAAGCCTGATTTGGCCCTCACTAGGATCGACTAGTATAATCTAAAGTAGTCTTCGTATGCCTGACGATGGACAGTTAACTGATCTTTTATAGGATTTCTCAAGTTTGCACTTAGTAGACCTTGCTAGTTTAATGTTTCTGGTAAACAATTGGCCGTCTGTGCGAGAGGGCACATTACGCATAGTCAGTTGTGCAAACTCGTTCAAGCACGTCAGCAAGTGTCGTGTTGCAGCATTCTACCACTGATGACACGTCGGATGGGGGCTTGAGCAGCAAGGACAAAGAAGATAGTGTTGCTCTGACAGAATCGATGTCAAGGTCTTGAGGTTTTGAGATTCGCATGTGATTTTGGATGCAACAGAAGGCATATACTGTAGATTGAACGAGATCGGCATATGAACAGAGAAGCAGAATTCGGTAATAATTGGGGGTGATAGCACAAACATTTGAGAGAATATTTGGTCGAGTGTGTGATCCTTGTAGCGAGAAGGGTCATGCACGTGTGCCATGAGAGAAAAAGAGTAAGTCAGTGCACGAAATTTAGCACGACATACAAAATACGGAGCTGTAATCTAGAGCAAGCATGAAAAACATGAAGACCTAGCAAGAAACCCCTAAAGAGTGTACACTAGCAAGCTAATAATCGACTTACAAATGGAAAGTACTGAGTCTTAAAGTTATTTGCTTGGTCCTCTAAGAAAAGAGGATGGAACCAGTCAAACATGGAATGGTAGAGGCCGAATCTTAAGCTTGTCCGCTGTCTTATGGCAGATGCCAAGTCCCCTGAAATCAGAAAAAAAGAAAATTAACAAATTGCATACACATACATAGTAACATGTATACAGGAGTATGATCAACAAGTGCACGCTATTAGCATGGTACAGACACCCGACAGCAGACACAGTCCTACCGACAAGATCACGCTGAGGTCCAACGTCCATCGAGTTCCAATTGAAGGACACTTTTGACGGCCAGTTAGTAAATCCCTCATGATGCTTGCTAGTGAGAACAATATACCTGCAAACAAAGAGACTTACCGTGAATTATTTATTATTATAATTATATTATTATTTATTATTATAATTATATGAGCACTAGAATGAGAATCCAGCTCGCATGGCAGAAATGGTCACAAACATAAAAAACACTCATGAATAAAGAGCAAGTCGATTTCCACGGTCACTCACACCTCTTCTGATGACTGGAGCAGGTTTGAATACTGGTATTACGGACTATACAATTGCAATAGGTTCCGGAATTCAGGCATTAGCTATGTACATACATCGCAATCTGGCTTGCGCAATACTCATAGCTAGAACTACCAGCCCTTCCTACACGTTCATGACCATTCTACAGAAATGGGTGTCCGGCAAAGCATATCGACTGGTGAAGCTATTAGAACACTTCCCGCCAGTTAAATAACTACATACTGCTGAGCCTCCGACTAGTTGTACATAGCTTCACTCCAACAAAAAGGATGGATAGGCAGTGCTTCTTGATGGTATTAACTCACACCTCCAAAACTAGAAGATAGAACTATACCAACTCACCCATCCTGAATTGTATATCAGACTCAATATATGGCAACTCAATAATCACTTAAAATGCATCTTGAAATACACCACTGGAAAACCGGACACATTTCCCAGACTGACCAATCAGTAGAAGTTTTCCTGCAACAATGCATTGCTGAGCAATTGCATACTGCAAGTGCATACGATCTCGCTACGATGGCTTCCACAGGGCGCAGCTTTGTTTCACCCAAGTCTACTGAGGACAACTTTACTTCAGAATGCTTCCCTAACGTGTGGCAGGCAGAATGCAAGCTTAGCTGATTTAACAGCCTCGTGTATATAACAGCAAAAAAGCTTTTACGGCAATCACCACCACTTGCAGTGGTGATACCAGCACAGCAGGACTCAAACCTGTGACCTGGGTCGTAACAAGCAAGAACATTACCTCCTGGGCTAAGACCCTGAGGCAAAAATGATGTATACGAGTACATATTAACTATTGGAGATGCATTACTTCTAATTCAAAACTCGAAGTACAGACACTAAATTTGCTATAGCTAAGAAAGGCGTTGCAAATTATGTGCTACACTTAAAAGAACCTCCAAAGGCTAGATGTCATTTACTCCTAATAACATAGGTATGAAAAGGTTAACGAAAAAACTTCAAACACCGATATTTCCACAATTACAAACTACCGATATTTTTTCGAAAAACTAAACCGAGCTATCTTAGATTCCCTATTGAGGAATTGAGCTAGTCCCAATGTATGCAAGCAGAGTTTCCTCTTAGTAGCAACACGGAGCTACCAAAGTGGTTAGTGGTGCGATGGAGTGCTTTCTAAGGCACGATCAAAGCTACTGAGGCATTAAAAACATTAAGTAGGTTGTCAACATCATATGCCTGATCACCCAAGCACAAGTCGGGGGGGGTAAAGCCACATCAAACCACTAGCAGACAGTACAATTGCAGTGCTAGCAGAACCGCTTGAGAGGACATATAGCACTGAAAGACGTAGCAGCAAAGACAAACAGGTTGGTAACGGGATACCAGAAAATCTTAAGATGGAAGACAAGGAAAATATCTGAAGTTGTAGAAAGGGGTAAAGATGCAAGAGATGGGTGAAGGAGAACAGTTTCGTTTAATGTCTCGAAACGGCAGCACATCGGCTACCCTTCGGGATTAAATTTCCCACTACACCCATTGTTACTTGTTGAATCGTGAGCAGTGCCACGCTTAGACCGCCATGCCAATTGCAGCACAACAAACCTACAGCTTTGAGTCACCGTGCACGAGACAGCAGGTGCAGCAAGTCTGCGGTAGCCCTGCATTTGAACTATGCCCGCCCAGCATTTAGGCTGGCGTATGGACACCTTGCGACATTCGGTGGCCCCTAAGGGCAAAGCTCACTGGCCTCACAAGCTTGTTCTGGGTGAATGTAGGACACTGACAACATGGGGTGCAATGGTGGCCGACAGATCTACTACGGACCTTCATTAATACTGATCTAAGTATAGTTTCGCATACGGAATTCATCAAAAGCACTGATAGCCGTTGCTGCAGCCCCCAAACTGGTTGCTAGCTACAGCCGGTCGCTGGAAATACTGTCTCGAGTCCCACGACCATGGGCTAGGGCATCGGGCATATTTGACAACAAGTACACGGGCTACTGATGACCTAAAGAATGTGCCAGCTGAACCAGCCAGCTGCACAAGCATCGCGCCATCCGAGGCGGCTCGGTGGATGAACTGAGACCAAGGGGCAACTACTACATCAAAATGCGGAAAATATCTGCGTAGCTAACTGCGAATGTAAATAATAGGCGATTATGAAGATACAGTTACCCAAGTAGACAGTGGGTGATATCATAAGTGATGGGAGATTCGCACAGCAAGCCACACGATAGTGAAGAGGTACCTGCGGCGGCCTGAGGCACGCAAGCTGCGAACGATGCACTGTAGCTACCGTCTATGCAGAGCAAACGCAGCCAGTGCAGCAGTGAGCGCTTGGTCCTACCGGGCGCCAGACGCTTGAAATATGTCTGCCCAAGCGGCCGGATCGTAGAATTCTGCGGTAAACTGCGGCCCGAAGTCCGCATATGTAAAGCCGGGCGGGTAGTTTTTCTTCATGAATGCCACCGTATCCGGATTGCCACTTTTCCAGTTGTACCAGAACCACTCGTTGCCGAAGCTCGGAACTGAGAAGACGCCCCAGTGAATAAAAATGCCGAACTTGGCTTGGTCGTACCAACCCGGAAGAGGACGCGAGTCAATGGATTTCCAGTCTGGAGTGTATTGAGAAGATGCATAGCCAACGAAGATCAGTAGGCAGGCACAAAGAAACAACCGCGCCGCCGAGGACACCGCCATGGTGCTCGACAGCGTCTTTGCATAAGGAATGAGTCGTTCGCTACAGCATGTGACCACCGCCACTCACGTGACGTAAACGTCCAGGCCGCAGAGGAAGGTCAAGGTTACAAAGCGCTCGCCGTCAGCACTTGCAGTTACGCAACCAGCCCTTCCTATCTAGCATGGGCTGTTCGACAGCCGTGGCTCCACCGTAAAAATGGGTGCTACCTGGCGTGGACGCTTTCGTCAGCAAAATGCAGCGTACTTGTAGCCAGTCATGCGGACCTGAGTATTTTACGCAAGCAACGTATGGGTCGCACAATGACTTGGCATCTGCGACGTGTTCTCCGGCTCGGAAATCTCGCGGTCCCTCTTCCTGAGCTAGGGCCTGCTAACTTCAGGAGTGGCAGCATTAGCAGAATCAGCTGTCTGATCGAGGATCATAGAATGTTTGATAAGCTGGGCACGCATTTTCGTAACATATTGGAATGTCTGTCGCGTGCGTTGAATTGTATTTGCTGCTTGCAAATCAGTAGGACAACGGCAGCAGGAATGCAAGCTCAAGTCATGAATATCACAGTCGTGCTGACCGTGGGGAGCGTGCTAGGCGTCACAACGAAAAGAGAGATGAAACCCCTCGGGCGGGTTGTACGGCATCGGCTGTGTTAACACAAATGAGCTAGTGGTGTAGCGCCTTGCTGGCCTTGGCTGAATTTTAGCGCGAACAAGAGCTGTCCGGCGGCGGGCAAGAACTCCTTTGTCCTGGAGCAGTGAGCCAGAGAGGAGCGTCAGTGCGGTTAGAGAGCAAGAGCTTACGAGCAAACCAGGAAGCTCTGAGACCAGCGGTGGCGATTCGGCCTTTAGAATTGGTCCGATACCCGCGGGAGCTGCTGATTGGTGTTGGCTGGCCTGTCAACCTCCGCCATCACTCTGTCCTAAAAGAATCGTCTGGAACTCGTTCGCGATTCAAGCTGGACAGAGGTGCCCTTCCAGTGGCCTAGTGACGGTATTAACTCCTTACCTTAATGGGCCATGGTGTCGGGCCCAATACCACTAAGCTCTTGCCCCATTGTCTCAGCTAAGTATTAAAGAGTCGAGCGACGCTCGCTCTAGATCTCTTGGTCTTTTATCTTTTGTCCTGCTCCGCGCTACGACGCCGTCGGACTCGTTTCTCTGAAAGCGAGGGAGGAGGGTGGGCTGTTCGCCGGCGACTGACGGGACAGGACGAGACAGCACTAGGAGGATTCGGTGGACTCCAGCGAATACGGTCGTATCGCGCCCGAGCTGGCATTTTGTGTTTCTTTTGTGTTTTGTGCGTGCGCGCTTGCACGTGGTCTTGGCATAAGGAGTTGCCGTTGCGAGCTAGATGTGGTTGGTATGCGCGGGTATTCCTGCCGCAAGGTGGAAACGGAGTCCTAATTCTCCGGTTAGGGTTTAGGGTCCGGTTCGGGTTCCGCCTATTTGGGTCATTCCTCACTATAGACGTAAGTAGCCTCAGTGTGGAGACGTATTTCCTCCGCAATAGTGTTAGTGCTGTTGAAAGCGTGCGAGGAGTGTGGAGATAAAACTGAGCTAGGCGCGCAGCGACTTTGTGCGCTTGCGAATAAAGCTCAATAAAATCCCCAACTTGTGTGCCTCGCTTTCCAATTCACGCCGCGGACTCACGACCCCCTTTAGTAACGGTAAGCAGTTCGGCGCCAGAAACGCTCGTTTCGTGGCGGCCAGCTTATTTCGCGTAGGCGCGCATCGAACGGCATTAGGCGCTAGGTTACGCCGCTAGGTAAGCTGCAGGTCAAGCCTACTCCGCCGAGCCTTCGGCGTTACAGTGGTGTTACGTAAAGGTAGGTGTTGGACCGCAGCTAGCGTCTGGTCGGCTCCCATTTGAGAAGAAAGACAGGAGCTCGTGACGTCTTCATAGGCCGGTGGGCTGGCAGAAAGTATTGAGCGCGCGATCATGGGATCGAATGATCCGAGCATCAATTGTTCGGCCATAAGTGGCCGGTGCACAGAGTAAATCAGCCGATACCCACGGTAGATGTTCCTGGCATGTGAACATTAGGCGGCGACTGGGTTGAATCGCACCCAAGCTCCGACTGCGATGGGATCGTAGTTATTAGCCATAGAAATCTGCCACCAGGGCATTTCTTTGCAGTGTGATGGGATTACATCGGTCTTAATATTTTCAGCTGCACTAACTAGGATTGTGCCAGTAATTGCATGGCATAGATTCAACACTTAGCTATCGTCTAGTAGCACTCACTGATCATGGTCGTGGAGCTGCACATATTTTGGTAATATTGATTGACTTGAAAAGCAAAAAAATGTTGACATGCTTATTTTTAAGGTCCTTTACATGGTAAAAGTTTCGTTATCTTCGGGCTTAGATAATGGATGGGCCTTATCAACAATTTGCAGCCTGACCGTGCAGAATCGAAAAGATATGAGGATCAACTGTTTACTCATAATTGTCAAAAACTGTTATGATATCGAATATCTGTGAATGCAATTATAATTTTCCTGCATCCAATATTTATGAAATACTAAAAATTCAATTTTTGCTTATATCCGTAAGCACGACTTATCACTGTTATTGAAAACTCAGATTCTGATTCTGTCGTTGCACGCACGCATTTCGGTACATTCAAACGGTACCAACCAGCCAACCCCATTCTTCAAAACAAGCGGTTTCAGCCTTTATCGTGACTAGAAGGCTTGTCCTTCCCTGGCTTTGCTCGATCTAGCCGCAGCATTCTACCATATTGACCATGACAAAGTACGACCAATCAGGCCGATGAGGCCATGGCGTGGTTAAAAATATACTTTTCCGATTACATTCTACCCATGCCGTTTGGCAGTCAACTCACCTTCAGCAGATCAATCTCCCGATGAGTTCGAAATGGATCTCTTCGTTACCGTTTGTTGTGCTCAATTTATTCAGAGCCTCTAGGAAAACCGATGCCGACTTCGGCATCGGCTTCTACCCATCTATGACAACGCTACGTAGCTTTACATGTCATTTAAATCGCTGGAATCCGCTGCATTGCCTCTTTAAATTTGGACCAATGTATCTGTAAATGTTGTAGTGCACCTTCTTTGTAACTCCTCAAAGCCACAGAGGCTAGGTGAGTGTTTCGCAGGAGAGATATATAAAGCCAGCTCATAGCCTAAGTGGCTTTCGGTTCGCACGTGGTTGCCAACTGACTTAAAATCACGCAACAAAGAGAATGAGTCAGGTGGCCATTCGAGGACTTTAGTAGCATGGCAGTGGCACTACGGTATGGCTGAAAGGATGTGCCGCGGTTGGCAGCAGATGAGAAGAAGTTGTCGCATAGGAACTGTGAAAGTTTGTTCCGAAGTCTTGGACCTGATGAGCAAAGGTTTCTGTCGCCAAGAAGACCTGACGGCACTGGGAGGCTTAAACTGGTGCAGCAGCTCATTTAAATATGAAGAAGACAAGCCGTGGCAGGCCTCTTTGGTTAGCGTAAAGACTTTGCTCTGTATCCATTGATCAACCGGAAGCCATCGCAGCTCCTTCAGCAAAGAAGACAGGCTGCTGAACCTCTGGAATTTTTAACTAGCCTTGCAACCATATTCATTACCAGCTGGATTGGCCCAAGGGCTTTTTTCGTGAGACCGGCCAAAATATAGTGGCAATAATTCAGCCTAGGATATACCAAAGACCTAGTTGAATACTTAGCAAGCCACAGCTGTAGACAGTCTCTAATCTTGGCTAGGAATCGGGCGTGACGGCTCGTGACGTGACGCAATGGAGGCAGTCGTCTTAAGTGAAACTTTCAAAATTACATCAGTTCTTCAAAGACGGCATCTAAATCCCGAGCACATAGTGACGGTTGCCAAACAGTATCACTTGTAAGAAGAGCAGTCTTCTAGCTGACCCACAAAGCCCGCCACGTTTGGCTTCTCCATACTTAGCTGAACTGCTGTACCAGTTTCAGCTCCTCGTGCCCTCAGATCCTGTATGGACAATAAATTAGCTATTCCATTCCTCCACTTAAAGACTGTTGGCAACAGAAGGCTTAGCTCTGCAGGTCCTAGACTGTGGAACTCACTTTCACAATTCCTAACCAACGACAACTACTCTCCTACTGCAGACTATTGCTCATCATTTTCAGCGGTGCTGAGCTGCTACTTCCATGCTGCTCACTACCTCAAGTGCTCTCCCGACTCTGCTATGCTTCCCATGTTTTCTTTGTTGCGTGAGATTGAGTCCGTTGGCTAGCGAATGCGTACCGAAAGCCGTTTAGGCTGCGAGTGTACTGTACAAAACTCTCCTGCGTAACATCCACATGGTCTTTTTTACTTTATGGAGTTACAGTCTGAGATACATTACATTAGTTCAGCCGCAAGCTTGAGGTGTCCTACGAGTACCAGCTAGGTTTTATCGTCGTTCAGTTTAACGAAATTGGCCGACGTCCCGGAACGAATTTCTGCAATGCAAGCATTCACTTTATCAGTCGCTGAAGCGGATTCTGACTGCTTAAACGACAAACCCTGCCGGATATTGTCAGCACAGAATTGAAAGCCAATTCCGGAGGCCAAAATCACTATCCCAGATTTTCAGTATAAGTGGAGAACTGCAAAGACAGCGGACCCTGCGGTGAGACTGCACAGGTTACTGGTAAGATTGCCGTCAGACCCTTCAGATTTCTTGAAGCGAAGTTCGACCCAGTGCTTAACACCGTGTACTTTTGAAGTTTTTCAGTAAATATTAAAGAATCTCCTTAACTCTTTACACGGACAAAATATAGGAAAGCATACTCTTCGAGGGCACTACAACGTGTGATGTTCACTGCACCAGTGAAGGTATGGATGCTGTCAGCCTAGTGCGGGTGCAGATCGAGTAGACCTGCATCACAAACAGATTTCAAAAGTTTCTTAGGATCATTGCTTTTTAAAGTGTCCCCGTTGGTCAAACCCGAAGTTACCCCGTACCTGCAAGCGAACAGGAGCTGTAAGAAAAGATTGAGCAAATATCCGAGATGGTCATCAGGTCCACAACGTAGTCAGTGTGGCAGTCCTCTTTAGAGATAACGAGATCTAGAATATTGCCGCCGACCTGAGTTTTAGGGTAAATGTGCTACATCAAACCGAGGTTCAGCAGACAGTCAAACAGTAAACGGACCCAGCAGTTGCTAGGGCTCTCAACGTGTATATTAGTCTCTAGCAATCAAAAGCGACCTGTCACACACGAATATTTTCGTAAAGGAACTCCAAAACCCTTCCATAAACAAGGTAAGAGAGCCAGAAGGAGGTTTGCAGATCACAACTGCAAGAGGCGTAGTCTTTGATGGGAATCTTATATCAATTGACTCAAACGACGGCCCGTGAGAAAAACTGCAAGCGTTACATCCAATTAATTCACGAATAATGCAGTAACCCTGCCAACCGCCACGTCAGAGCTTAAATCATAAAAACCCAGGTTGAAATGTCTCAGATATGCAAACACCCACCAGAATAAGGCATCGTTCAAGTCTCTGACAGCAGAAATGCAACTAGCTCCTCTTGGACAATGTGATTGTGGATATAAAGCACTTCTGTTTTTAGTGAATGGATACGCACATCTATCAAGCTGACTCATGCATTAGTAACCTCCGATCAAGAATTATGTAATTATCTACTAGCAAGTCTTCCTGCCTTTGTTCTCATAATTTAGAATTCCTCTTCCTTGACTGCTTGCCGTTGAGAAGCTGTATTCAGCAAACCGCTGCCGCCGCCAGCCATCACGTTTGATCCCTGTCCAAGATTAGGAGGCCGGCTAAGATAAGTTTCTGTCTCTTAAGAAGACGTTAAGTGAACACTGGTGCTGTAGGGCATTCTTCTGCTGCCAAAGTTACCTCGTAAATCTTTAATGTATGCATCATTTTGGATGTTTTGTCGTTGACATTGCTGGCTCCTTTATTTTGAACTTCGGTGAGTGGCTCTATCACGATATTGATTTGGTGGATGCTGAAGTCTGTAGTCGCTGGCAATGCTTGAGTCGATGACAATTTTCAACAAATACTTGTGCGCATACTTGTCTGCATACTTATCTGCTACTTACTAATACTTGTCTGTCACTAGTAACTTAGGATACGCGGGAGCGGTTTTCTGATACTAGTGTTCAAGAATTTTAAGATAGTCTGGGCTGTATGCAGCCACACGATCAGCGTGAGCACTCGTGGGCTCAAAAGAGAGAGATATGAATAAGAACAATAGACGCTTGATTCGAAGTAGCTGCAGTCGTGGAAATCTGTTTTCCTGAGAAAATTCACCACAACTTTTGGAAACCGGCACCTCGGTTCATTGTTTTATTTGAGGAGAATGGTTTCTTTGTGACAGCAGTATTCAAAATGAATTTACGGGAGACTTCTCGTTAGGGAATTGAGGTTTGACAAAATTGACAAATAACGTAGTCAGACACAGGTAGGATTTTCTACTTGATTCCTATTCAAGTTGTCGTGATTGATGCTAATGGCTGCCTCTTCATTCATTCGTTTTTGCTACAATTGTCAGAATTCACGCATTCATAAAGCAGCTAAAGCTCGCAAGCTTACCTTCCATCTCGCGTTGCCTGAATAAAGATGCGTTTACGTTGGGTTTCCACAGTCGGGCTTAATGAAAAGCCTTGGCATTGCTTTGAAAGAAAGAGACGACATGACCAGCGAGATTTTAGACCCCGTTTTGGCGTACGAAGAGTGCTAGCAATAGGAAACACATTTTGAGGCGGGTAGTGATGGCAGTCGCCGGTACGAATAATGGCCAACAAGCCGTCGATTACGTCTCGCCGTGCAGGCTTGTAAAGAGTATAAAAAGAGATCAAGTTCTCTGTCGGCGCTGTATGAATGAATGGTTATTATTTTTATCATTGAGAAATGTCGAAGCTCACAGTGCTTGCTTGGGCAGGTGGATGTTTAAGGCAGTATAAAAACAGACTTTTTTTTAGATTGCAGACGTGGTGTCATGCTTTGAAGTGACAAGTACGCCATCTGCTACGAAAAAGCAAAAACCAAACATCCGTCGCCAGTATTTGATTCTTCGCTCTAGTCGGCTATAAGCTCCTGCGAGCGTCTGGCTAAACTTTCCAATCTTTGGCTGAGGCTGGATCCGAAAGCCCAAGAGAAGGCTATAAGAGAAAGTGTGGTCACCTTCGGCAGTCGTCGGCAAACTATGATGGCAAGCTCATGTCTGTTTAAATAAACACCAATTCAATTTTATAATTTAGTTATTATTACACTAGTTCGCAGCCGTCAAAATTAAAAAGAACTCCAATCCTGCTCTGAAAGAAAAGTGCCAACTGGCCAAGGTGATGAGCCCACTACTAGGTAAAATGGTAACTCTAATAACAATAATAATACATTTGATATGGCTCGCACCCTCAGAGTACACAATCTTTTTCTAGGCACTTTACATTTGCTGCTACGGAAGCACGATCAAACGCCTAGTTGCAGCATGCACAGTATCAGCAAGCATAAGCACGTAAAGGACGAAACACATGGACCCACTAAATGCTGTGATAAATAGGAGTGTTATCACTTCTTTATAAATGTGGTCAAGTAAAGAGATGTGATGCAAGTCGTGAGTGAGTTCCAGGCTTTGGGCACATGCGAACTAAACGTATGGTCTCCAAAAAATTTGAGGTTTGTACGAGGTATAGGTTAACAGTTGGATTCCAAAAAGCGGGTGGTACGATGCTTAGCCTGGTGGAGCAGTAAGTAGATCTGATAGATAGGCTGGAGCTAAAAAATGAAGGGACCTGAAAGTGAGCGACAAAAAAGTCGATGCGTGGCTTGACTGTGAGCTAGTGCAGGTCGGCGAGAAGTGGTGTGATGTGGCAAGTGTGGCGCTCACGGCAGACGAACCGAGATGCAGTTTTGCACCAGCTGTAAGCACCTGAGTGCACAGGCCGGTAGGCCAGCGAGCAGTGAATTACAGAAGTCAAGACGGAGGTCACAAACGCATGGGCCAATTTAGAAGTGGCATCCCTGTCTAAGCAAGCCCAAGCCAGAAGAACTGGTGGTACAATGGGAAGCCTGATAAGAAGGTATTTCAGATATAGAGGCCGGAGCAATACAGTAAAGGGACTTAAAATGGATTGACAGAAGCTTGAAATCGATAGGCTCATCGATGGGAAGCCGTTGGACATTGAGAAGTGCCATACGTAATGTGACAGCTGCAAAGTTCATGATATACAAATCTAGCTGCTGAGTTATGCAGCAACCATAGAGCTTTGGCTTTACACGCAAGAACTACATAGGCATGAAAACCTGTGAGTAGCGACTTGCAGAAATCTTGACTGGATGACCAACTTGGCTGTGGTATCCTTATCCTTATGTGGTCCTTATCCTTATGCAAGCTAGCCCGAATTTTTGCAATGCTATGTAGCTGAAATAGGCTGTAGAACTTGACTTTAGAACTGATGTGCTGATCTAGTTAGTGAAAGGTTACTGTGAAACTTAACATCGAACTCGCATTCAGACGTTACACAATATATACCTGATGAACATATTCCGAGTTAGGCTTTGAAATTTCCGAGTAAAAATTGGCTTGCGCACAATTATTAAGTTTACTTTATCGTCATACAATTAGAGACGATTTGCTGACATCTAAGCTCGAGTGTCGGCGATGAGTGCTCGAAGGGAGTTAAGGGAGTTCGTCCTGCTGGAAAGCAAGGAACGATCCAAATTCAGGCACGGCTATGTTATCCACTTTATAATGAAGATTGTGCTCAGCAATTACATTGACAACAGGATATATACATTGACAACAGGATATATACATTGACAACAGGATATATACATTGACAACAGGATAGTGCCAATGGTGAAAAAGAAAAGCAGCAAGCACACAACCCTGCTGTGTCCCATACCTTACAGGCTCCCCAGATTATCGGTGCCCGTTGGCGTCCGGGCTCTGAAGTCTCCGGAGATACTAGTATCTTAACCATTGCAGTGCAGTAGAAGCCATATCCTGGCAAGTTGCTACATGCTCAAGAAGGACTTGGGGATCAATACTGTCAAACTTATCCCGGCTTACCAGCAGAGCTAGCTGAGAGCAGCATAAGCAGCATTTCTGAGAAGCTAACTAAATACTCTCAACATTGCTGAATCCATGGAGTGATTATAGATGCTGCACAGACTTCGATGGCTGGGAGCCACGTCCTCAAGCAGTAGGCATTCGATACTGCCAAAAGGATTCTAATTTTTTTTTTTTTTTTATTGAAGATGCACTTAACGGTCACTACGTCAACCGTGGCTAGAGAAGCCGTAACACAATTGGAATAGTTAAGGCACGATCTAGCTGAGTCATGTCAACGTTATTCATGACATGAAAATGGCAAGCACCATACTGTGACCACAACCATAATCAAATCACAATTTAAAAAAACATGCTGTCGTTGAGGCAAGAGGTCAAACCACCAACAGAAGACTATATACAATACATTGATTAGAAACCTATTTGGATACAGATAGGCATGATAAAAGGTGTGATACAAAATTACGGTTTAATTTAAAATCGGCCGTGACACATAGAAAATATAGAACATGGCTAATAGTTAGTCGTTGAAGACGCCGGTATTACAAAACTAGTTTTGTGCTCAAAATACTAACAAACTTCGGTGCATGCATTCCTAGCAGCATTTCTGTGGTCTTGCAAGTTCAGCTTGGGAATCATCAGGCAAGGTTGGTTATAGCATGCAAGCGACAAAGAGTGCCCCAAACACAATAAACTCGGTCTGTTTGAGCATATCTCTACAGCACACCGTCAATCTTCAGGACCCATGCCCACTGACAAGGCAGTTCAGCAGGTGACAGTGAAGGAAACCGGATCACGACGTCACCTCCGGATGAAATGGTATAAGTCAGATTGCCTTTTAATCCAAGCATCGCTACGGTCATGTCGGAAAACGGAGGCACAGCTCCCAGAACTAATGCATTATTTCCTGGCCAGTCCAATACGATAGCATATAGACTTGGTCCATTTCCAAGTTTTGTATTTTGTGTCGTGTACCTGAAAGTACAAGACTGCATGCATGAGCACAACCACGCACTAACTAAGAGAAGAGGCAGGCACGAAATGCCAATAGATTAGGCAAGTCATACGGTAGAATGACTAGCAGTAGCATAAGTTTACAACAGTACACACTGGGAAGGTCGTAAATATTAGCCAACCTTCTACAATTCAGTACAGTCGCGATAAAAGAACAGGGTGCATTTCAGGAAAAAGTACAGTCTGTGCTAAGCAATGCCCACAAGAAATGTAGAAATGCCCTGGCTGGCCATTCTAGTCATCTGAGAACCATGCAAGAGCTGAACAACAACAAGAAGTTGGTCAGCTCTTGCATGCTTCTCGGACTTGAGGCAGAGAGAGAGAGAGAGAGAGAGAGAGAGAGAGAGAGAGAGAGAGAGAGAGAGAGAGAGAGAGAGAGAGAGAGAGAGAGAGAGAGAGAGAGAGAGAGAGAGTGAGAGAGAGAAAGAGAGAGAGAGTGAGAGAGAGAAAGAGAGAGGGAGGGAGATACAGAGAGAGAGAGAGAGAGAGAGAGAGAGAGAGAGAGAGAGAGAGAGAGAGAGAGAGAGAGAGAGAGAGAGAGAGAGAGAGAGAGATAAAGACCAGAGAGAATGAAAGAGAGTGAAAAGGAGTCGAACAAGCACTGCTCTGTTCTGCCTGCCAATTAAAAAGTTGCAGACTCGCGAAATCATCAAAATGTGATTTCACTTGACATTAAAACTGCCACCACCGAAAGCACAGAAGAGACGGTCGAAGAAATTACAATCGATTACTTGTCACCTCCACTACCAAAGTCAACAGTCCTTCCATGTGAGCAGGAATCGCAAATCGAAATAGGAAATGCAAACAACCAAAGTCTCGGTGACACAGGTACTATTGCTTGCTCGAGACGGCTTAGACAAAATCTGCAGGCCCTCCAAAAAGGCAATGTACACCACACTTGTAAGTACATCATTTAAGGACATCTTTAAGCACAAGTGGCCCTCTTTGAAGACTGTTAAGAAACTGTATACCAAGCTGACAGCTGAGCAGATATAACCACCCCTAAAGCCAAGAATCTTCGTTGCCTTCAAGCTAATTTAATTTCCCTAGATGACCTGCGGGCAAGAGGAGGCTGAAACTGAGGCAGAAGTTCAGCTAGGTATGAAGTAGCCATGCCGCGAGCCTGTGTCATCTAGTAATACTAGATAACTGTCCTTAGGGAAGAGGCATGTTTTCCTAACCCTGCATGCTTAAAATAGATAAAAAAAATACAGATAGTTATGGCAGTAAAAAAATGCTTCTGTGATAAGGGCAGTGATATTTTGAAATTCTCCGGTTCTGCTCTTAGCCACTGTTTGGACATCAGATTCAGCTAGCATTAAGCCACTCCCAATCACTTATCAGTGATGGTTATGCAGACGTACTGCTGTAAAGTAGTATTCTTAGAAGTGCAACCGTAAGGTGCCTTAAGTCAACACTTCGGTTTTATGTTCTTGCAGAGTAGAAGAATAGCGAATAGCGAATTTTTCATTGACATGGATTAAAGAGGTTGCTTGAATCCAGCAGACGCATTTTGCTATGTGTGTGAATAATTTATCAAGACATAAGCGAAAATAACTCGGTCAAAACGGCGGTTAAGATGAGCAAGGTTTACAAAACATAATTTGGCATTCCAGCTCTATCCGTGTTCAAAAACGTCGAGATTGCTTTCAATTTACAAAAAACTCCTTAAGATGCGCCGTGTTAAGCGCAGGCTGGAACGTCGTTTCAAGAAATCGGGGTCTGAGGCAGACCTAGTCAATTTTAAAGACTTCCTTCGAGTTTATACCCGAAAGCTTAAAAAAGCCAGGGCTTCTTTTTTCATCAGAAAACTGAATTCCTGCCAGTCGGACACTAAACAGATTTATAAGACAGTAAACCATTTACTGGCCAATGCTGTGAGGTCTGACTCCCCAGATATTAAGGGCTCAGCCGAAAAGTTTTCAGCCTTCTTTACTGATAAAATTGTGCACATTCGTGCCTCAATTAAGCCTCCTCCGACTAAAGCAATCGCAGTTCCTCAACCTGTAATCTTCCTTAGAAGGTTTTCCGATGTTCCTGCCTGTGATGTGGCTGCCTTAATAAGGTCTAGCATAAAGAGCTCGTCTCCTGAAGACCCTATACCTTCATCTCTGTGGTCTTCACTTGCAGACCAACTTAGCCCTGCCATAACCAAGATTTTTAATGCTTCTTTGGGAAAAGGGGTCGTCCCCAAGTCCTTCAAATCGGCAATCGTTAGACCTATTCTTAAAAAGCCTGGATTAGACAAAGAGGTCCTAGCAAACTATCGTCCAGTTTCCCTTCTTCCGTTCTTATCAAAGATTCTTGAAAAAATTGTTGCTAAGCAGCTAGTTGAACATATTGAAAATAATGGAACGTCAGAAACATTTCAATCAGGTTTCAAGAGGCAGCACTCTACTGAAACTGCTCTCCTCCGTGTTAACAATGACATTCTACGTGGCAACGACGACGGGAATGTCACTGCCCTAGCTCTGCTAGATCTGTCTGCTGCCTTCGACGCCATTGATCACGAAGTTCTGCTTGAACGATTGAGAACAACGATCGGTCTGGCAGACGAAGCACTGGCATGGTTTAAATCATGCTTGTCTGATCGTGTTCAATCCGTGTCGTGTGGGGGTCAGGTCTCAGACATGAGAAGGGTCACCTGTGGAGTCCCTCAAGGGTCTGTACTTGGTCCCTTGCTGTTCTCTATTTATACGCAACCTCTTGGTAAAGTGATTAGGGCCCATGGAATAGGATATCACTTCTATGCTGATGATACTCAGTTGTATTTGTCATTTAAACCGTCGGAATCCGCTGCAGCAACTGAGAAACTGGATGCTTGCCTTGCCGATATTCGATCCTGGATGTCGGAAAACTTCCTGAAATTAAATGATGATAAAACCGAACTGCTGCTCATAGGACACCCTAAGCGTGTAGCTGGGCTAAAAGGCTTTGCTGTTCTAATAGGTGATGCTATTGTGCGACCTTCACCACGTGCTCGTAATCTAGGTGTCGTGTTCGACAGCTGCCTCAATTTCAAAAGTTTCATTCAGAAGACTGCCTCTACAGCTAGCCATCACATCCGATCCATATCCAAGATTAGAAGCTGTCTCCCACAGTGGCTTGTAAAAAATTTAACTAGCTCTTTAGTTCTGTCTCGGCTTGATTATTGTAATTCCCTTTTGGCTGGGCTACCAAAGAAAGCTATTATGCCACTACAGCGGACTATGAATATGGCTGCAAGGCTGGTCTTCAAGTCCCAGCGGTTTGAGCACGTGTCACCTTTGCTGGAAGAGCTAGGATGGTTGCCGGTTGAGCAAAGGATACAGAGCAAAGTTCTTATGCTGACCCACAAGGCCCGCCACGGCTTGGCTCCTTCATACCTAGCTGAACTGCTGCGTCAGTTTCAGCCTGTTCGCGCCCTCAGGTCCTGTGTGGACAATAAATTAGCTGTCCCATTACTCCGCTTAAAGACAGTTGGCGACAGAAGCTTTAGCTCTGCAGGTCCTAGACTGTGGAACTCGCTTCCACAATTCTTACGCAACGACATCTACTCTCCAACTGCCGACTGTGGCACATCTTATTCAGCGGTCCTGAACTGCTACTTCTATGCTACTCACTACCTCAACTGCTCTCCTGACTCTGCTATGCTTCCCACTTTCTCTTTGTTTCGTGAGACGAAGTCTGTTGGCTACCGAATGCGTACCGAAAGCCGCTTAGGCTGTGAGTGCGCTATACAAAACTCTCCTGCGTAACACACACATGGTCTTTTTGACTTTGTGGAGTTACTGACATATGAGATACATTACATTACATTACATCAAGACAAGCCCGGAGCATCTCAGTTCACACGCGAATACTGACACAATACTCTCGGTGGTACGGTGAACAACTGCAGCCAGCTAGACAGAACTTCTTATTTTAGGTAATGAGTGAAATATCATTTGTTTATTATGTATAAATCTGACACGAGTAGAATACAGGATAAGAGAGCCTTCTTTTTTCGCCTACTTCAGACGGCAAGATGGGCTGCGCTTCTGAAACGATTCTATAGCTTCTCGATTCGAGGCTATGGCAAGCCTATCCAACCCAGTGAATGGTGCCTAGTCATAGATATTTCATCCAGGGGCCTCCGAGCGGTGCTGCCTCCAAACTGGAACAAGTGCTGGGTGTTCACCTCAAAGAGGACTACACCAGTGTCAGGATGTTGCTGCGAGCCTTCAAGTACGACAACTACGATTATGAGTTCATTGGAGACTTGGATGGATGGAAAATGGATGGAAATAGAGTCACCAGCGATGGTTTCTCCGAAGTGTCCTTGTTTTCTTTGCCTATGAGAGACAGCTGGAACACTCACCGTGGCATACCATCAGAACGGGGAGTGGCCACAGCTGAATGAGTAGGAAAGAACTACATTAAGTGGGAGCCTCTGGCCTCTGACCCTCTGGCAGGTGCGGATGCCACCTCTACATATCAAGTTCGTCCCCATTAAGCACTTTTCACGGCTCTAGATATTGAGTCACTGGCGTTCAAGCACGTGCTCAAACCTCTACGACTTATAGACCATATTCAGCCATATTCATAGTCAGCTGCAGTGGCCTAGTTGCTTTCTTTGGTAGCCCAGCCAAATGAGAATTACAATAATCAAGCCGAGACAGAAGTAAGGACCTAGTTAAATGTTTTGCAAGCCACTGTTGAAATTAGCTCCTAATCTTGGATAGGGATCGGACGTGATGACTAGTTGTACAAGCAGTCTTCTGAATGAAGCTTTTAAAATTGAGGCAGCTGTCGAAAACGACACCGAATTTAGGAGCACGTGGTGATGGTCACACAACAGCATCACCTATTAAAAAGAGAAAAGCATTTTAATCCAGCCACACGCTTAGGGTGTCCTATGAGCAGCAGTTCGGTTTTATTGTCATTTAATTTCAGGAAGTTTTCCGACATCCAGGGTCGAATGTCGGCAAGGCAAGCATTCAGTTTATCAGTTGCCGCAGCAGATGCCGACGGTTTGAATGACAAATACAGCTGAGTATCGTCAGCATAAAAGTGATATCCTATTCAACGGGCCTTGATCACTTTTCCCAGAGGTTGAGTATAGATGGAGAACAGCAAGGGACCGAGTACAGACGCTTGAGGGACTCCACAGGTGACCCTTCTCGTGTGTGAGACCTGACCCCCACAAGACACAGATTGAACACGATCAGACAATTATGATTTAAACCACACTAGTGCCTCATCTGCCAGACCGATCGTTGTTCTCAATCGCTCATGAGAATTGCAAGGCTGAAAACTATGAGCAGCTGATAGGGGCTCTCTTTCTCTCTCTCTCTCTCTCTCTCTCTCTCTCTCTCTCTCTCTCTCTCTCTCTCTCTCTCTCTCTCTCTCTCTCTCTGTCTGTCTGTCTGTCTGTCTGTCTGTCTGTCTCTCTCTCTCTCTCTCTCTCTCTCTCTCTCTCTCTCTCTCTCTCTCTCTCTCTCTCTCTCTCTCTCTCTCTCTCTCTCTCTCTCTCTCTCTCTCTCTCTCTCTCTCTCATTCTCTCTCTATATCTCTCTCCATTCTCTCTCTCCTCTCTGTCTCTCTCTCTCTCTCTCTCTCTCTCTCTCTCATTCTCTCTCTCTCTCTCTCTCTCTCTCTCTCTCTCTCTCTCATTCTCTCTCTCTCTCTCTGTCTCTCTCCCTCTTTTTCTCTCTCCCTCTCTCTCTCTCTCTCTCTCTCTCTCTCTCTCTCTCTCTCTCTCTCTCTCTCTCTCTCTCTCTCTCTCTCTCTCTCTCTCTATCTCTCTATCTCTCTCTCTCTCTCTCTCTCTCTCTCTCTCTGTCTGTCTGTCTGTCTGTCTGTCTGTCTGTCTGTCTGTCTGTCTCTCCCTCTCTCTCTCTCTCTCTCTCTCTCTCTCTCTCTCTCGTCTCTGTTCTGTCTGTCTGTGTGTCTGTCTGTGTGTCTGTCTGTCTGTCTTCTGTCTCTAAGTCTGTCTCCGAGTCCAGTCTCTCTCTGTCTCTCTCCTCTCTACTCTCTCTCTCTCTCTCTCTCTCTCTCTCTCTCTCTCTCTCTCTCTCTCTCTCTCTCTCTCTCTCTCTCTCTCTCTCTCTCTCTCTCTCGCTCTCTCTCTCTGTCTGTCTGTCTGTCTGTCTGTCTGTCTGTCTGTCTGTCTGTCTGTCTGTCTGTCTGTCTGTCTGTCTGTCTGTCTGTCTCTCTCTATCTCTCTCTCTCTGTCTGTCTGTCTGTCTGTCTGTCTGTCTGTCTGTCTGTCTCTCTCTCTCTCTCTCTCTCTCTCTCTCTCTCTCTCTCTCTCTCTCTCTGTCTGTCTGTCTGTCTGTCTGTCTGTCTGTCTGTCTGTCTGTCTGTCTGTCTGTCTGTCTCTCTCTCTCTCTCTCTCTCTCTCTCTCTCTCTCTCTCTCTCTCTCTCTCTCTCTCTCTCTCTCTCATAAAGCACAATGCCAAAATAGACTGCAGAATGTCCCTTCAAGTCCACATTCTCGATGCTCTGTTAAAAAATTCAAGGATAACGTGACCAGTTGCTCAGAGGAGCGAGGCAAGTGCTTTAACAAGGATATACTGAGATATGAATGTCGTAACCAAAAGCCGTATAACAATAACATGATGGGGACTATGTTAGCCGGCTTCTTCAGAAAAGCAATTTACACAGTATAGTCGAAACATCCAGAACATCTAGCTAATTTCAGAACATTTCTGACTGGTCAGTTTTACAAGTTTGCAGTATATTCCTATTAATTTTGATTCCTTTAATTATTTTTCTGACTTGACGTGAAGCACAAGATGCAAATTTCATTTTGTTTATTTAAAATGAGTTGATTACATGTTAGTATTTTCCTGATCATAAAAACAAAGTGTGTGGGGAACAATGGCTATTTTCTATACTTCTGAGGCATAAGCGATTAGGAAACAATTATTACTAACTTTGAACAAAAATTGTTCTATTTAGTGCAATAGGAAGGCAGTAGCAGAATGCTGCCAATTCACCCTGTCGAAAATAGCAGCTTGAGTGAACTAATGTCCACAATGCAGCACCTAAGAGTCAGGCTGCTTCAACAATTTGCTGCACAAACGTGGAAGTCGGAGAACTGGCCATGCTAACTTACCCCAAGTGGTGAAACTAAAAAGTTGGGGGTAATCCAGACTAGTAAAATTTAAATAAAGTATTGCGAATTCATTAAATTCATTTGCTCATTAAATATGTTACCTTCTGAAATTTTATAATTTATTCTATCAACAACAAAATCCCTACTTCACGAAATAGCCTTAGCTTGTAAGCACTCACGACCTTATCAAACATACAATTTAGATTAAGTTATTTTAAGTTTGGGGTAATTCCACGTAACACGAGTATATTTTGGATAACACTAGAAAAAGTTACCCGAACCCTACTCTTTAACATTAGACGTCGAAGTCTGTGCACAACGGCATTGGAAGTTGAGGTTCAGGAGAAAATTTCAAAAACATAGCCAAGAACTGGATCAGATAAAAAAGAGGCCCAGGCTAACGCACCTAGAAAAATACAGGCACATGTGGCACATGCAGTATTCATGGCAACATGCCAAAGGAGCTGCTATGTGCTCAACAATTGCGCAAAGCACCATCGATAATAAGAAATTCTAAATAGTCGAACAAAAACTGGCAGAAAATACGAGTGATGCAAGGCTCCACCCTGGTTTGGCCAGGGGTCAAGGTTCTCGGCTTTACGACTGGGGTCGTAGGCCCGACCCCTGTAGTATACTGTATGTAAAGCACCTAGATAGAAATTCAGCTCTCTTAGGGCGCTATACAAATGAATTATAGTAATAATACATTACTTATTCTCTTCAGCTAGCTCACTTCAAACTAGTCATAGGGCAGAAAACAGGATTCGTCGTATCGCAAATCAACTAGAGCTCTTATCAAGATTAGACAATGGAAGATAAGCCTCTCTTGCCTGAGGCAAGCCAACTAATTGCTTGAACACTATTAGATGACTACCCGTTCAATATAGAGACCATGAGCAGTACAGGTGGTCCACCAACTGCAAAGCCCTTCGACAAGCCACTTATAATAATAACAATAATAACACACTTGATCACTTCTTTAAGGAATGCCGACGTAAAATAAGTTAGCTCACCACACGCCAGTCGTTACGGTATCGTTTTGGTGAAGCCACGGTTTTGAGCCATATATTGCTTCCCCGTTCACTTGAAGCCAAGCCCCCATCTGCCGAAGGCGCTCCTCAAAGATCGGTAGTATGCGGCCATCGGGGGTGGGCCCGACGTTCATAAGTAGATTGCCACCACAGCTGCAAACAAGTTCGTTGCACAGTCAAAAGGTATGCCACAAAAACAACAGACACAACTTCACAGCAAATCAAAATATCATGTCCAACATAGAAACTACATCACAACGATGGTAACAATAACAATTTATTATCATTATAATTCTTAAAATAATTGTCAACGACCCCTAAGAGAACTAAATCTCTTACTATGCACTGTTCACAAGCAGGAAAGGAAGCATGTAAATGTTATGCAACTAGATAAATATAAAAAGCATGTAAAAAAAAATGCTAAAGGATAACGAGCGCAATGCCAGCACATATGAGCACGAAAGGATGATTCACACTGACCCACTCAGTGATTGCTGTGAGGAAAAGGTAGGTTTTCGGATTCTTTTTAAATGGTAAGTCAAGAAATTTCGTGACATCTGTCGGGGAGTCATTTCCAGGTTTTAGTAGCATACGAATTGAAGTGGCAGTCTCAAAAGAATTTCAGGTCGGTCAGGCGCACTGCTAAACAATTTGATTCACAAGAGCGAGCAGTACGAGGCAAAGGCTGAGGAAAGTATTTGGAAAGGTAGGCAGAGGCAAATAAATGACAAGAACTAAAAGTGAGTGACAAGAATTTGAATTCGATAAGCTGCTTGATGAAGAGCCTGTGCAGGGTGGTGAGAACAAGGTGCCACGTGACAGTTGCTAAACTCTCGACAGATGAGCATAGCCACAGAGTTGTGTCCAACTGTAAGCGTGCTAGTGTATAAACGAGAAGACCGGCAACGAATTGGCAGACTGAAATTGAGCAATGGGCTACCGAGGTAACTCACACCTTTCCTTCAATCAGTCTCACGACCTCGGGAATGAGGTCTTGAAAAGCAACCGTCTTAACTAGTGCGCCACCACGGCTCACCAAGCCTCAGATGTGGAATATAGGTGCGCCAGACGTCAGCCCAAAAATCCTAACACTCCCACACGACCAGGCAAATGCGTTTGACACGACACGTTCACCATTAAATCAAACTGCTAGATGATTTCCTAAGGGCCAGTGCTGCTCACCCACAGCCGGCCTACGCTTCCTCCAGGCACAAGTCCTGCTGGCCTAGGCCCAGGCGCAGCAGTGACCAGCTGTTTAGAAAGCAAGTGAAGCAACTGCCTATCAACGATGGGCAGCGTCGCTGTGTCCGGGTCGATACACTTTGACTTAAGCAAAGCTGCAGTTGCTTGCAGCCACGACAACCGACAACCGCTGAACATTAAAGCCATGCGAAGCGTCGTAGAGCTCCCGCGCTCACCCACTCCAAACGTGACTGTGAAAAAGGGCGTTTTTGAATTCGACTACAGTCAAGGCAAGCCATACACGACACAAGGAAAGTGGAGTCGCGTTTACACATACTCACCGTCAAAGAAATCATTGCAGTATGGCCTCAGCTGCCGTGGCTGTACATTTTTTCGAGTAATAAGACGGCTTTCTAGGATGCCAGGCATACCCAAGTTATAAGCAGCATGTGAAAACTTCTATTGTGAAAGTCCAAAAACAAAAAACTATGTTATTGGCATGCAAACGTAGTGCGATGTAGTGTGACACACAGTGCCTTTAGTTAGTAAGTTCTCAAAAACCCGGAGTTTACTTATGACTGGCATAAAAATATCCCCTTACTTGACTACATCTAAAAATAAAATAAAACCCGCCACACCCCGGTAAAAACCCTACACATAGAATTCGGCTCGTCCGAGTGAAATTTCATTTATTTGCTTGTGCGTGCTTACACTGTACCTGCAATCACTAACAAATTAGCAGCATATGCAAAGTGCCTAGGAAGAGATTTGATTCCATGGAGTGTGCTAAAGCAAATTGTCTTAATAATATCACTAGTAGTGGAAGTATTATTATACCTAGCTAACTGGCCCGTACCACTGTCAGAAAATAGATGACCAAGTACAGCAACTATTCCAAACGTAAGGGGCCAACGAATGCCCTGCACTTGAAGGTCACGAAGTTAACAGCTGGAGTCACGCTGCTTGTATTACCTCACTGTCTCGGCAAGCACCTGCGTGAGGTCATCCATGGTGAGATAATCCTTGAGCTGAGCATTGCGTCTGTACCCCCAAGAGCCGGAATCGATCGTCATGCAGTTCTCCCATTTGTGCTCTTGCAAACTGCCTGCAAATTAAAGTGAATGTTGCACTCACCTAAACATTGAGCCAGCAGGAGCATGAAGCAAGAGTGAGAGAGAATGAGTCAGAGTGTGATGGAGTGGAGAGAGAGACAGACAGACAGACGGACGGACAGACAACAGATAGACAGACATATAGACACAGAGAGACAGGCAGAGAGAGAGAGAGAGAGAGAGAGAGAGAGAGAGAGAGAGAGAGAGAGAGAGAGAGAGAGAGAGAGAGAGAGAGAGAGAGAGAGAGAGAGAGAGACAGAGGAGAGAGAATAATAATAATATTAATTCACTTGATAAAGTGCCCTCAGAGAACTTAATCTCTCTCTAGGCGCTTTACATTTGCTGTAAAGTGAAGTGCAATTGAATGGTAAGTAAAATCATGCTTGAAAAACAAACGAAATGAATAATATGGTTACGGGTGACATGCACAGGGTCAGCATGCAAATGTGGTTAGTGGCAGCGAGAGAGACAGAGAGACAATGAGACAGAGACAGCATAGCAGCAGACATACATACAGAAAACAAAGAAGCTGGCATACCTGGGTTGTATCTATCACTACATGTGTAGAACCCTCCATGATGGCATGCAATGCCATTGCCCCACCGGTCGTTAGTCACGACAGTATCCTTGACAGGGCTGTGGACAAAATACCGCCATATGATAAATTCAAAGAATGCATTTACAGATGCAAAAAATGAAGCAGAACGCATGCCAAGATTCAACTTATCGGCAATCACGATGAGAGCTACCACGGCTGAGTAATTAAAAGTGACCAAAAAATCTGCCTACTGAAAGTACAGTGATGGAGCACATAACTAACTCGTAGCAAGTAAAGGAGAGTTATAGGCTAAGTAAACTCTGCATGTATACAACCTTTATGTGTACCAGAATCAGCCATGCTATCACGCAGCTTCCACTAACCATCCGGCATTCCCTTACCAATACAGATCATGGTCGCAGTCCCTTTAAGGGAGTAGATAAAACATCTACACAAGCTACTCTTACTAAAACATGGCGGCTTCCTCCAACACCGGACTCCTACTTGAAGGGTAAAGGGTCTATATTTCACTGCTAAGCAATAATTATATCAAGACTGGTCAATGACAGAATATTGGCCTAATGTAATGGCAGGCTAGTCCAGTTCTCTACTGCAACACGATTGCAGCGGAAATCCTTAAGTTGTGTGAAACATAATATATAAAATAACTCATTTGTATAGCGCCCCAAGAGAACTTAATCTCTATTCAGGTGCTTCACATATGCCTCAGGGCTCGAGCCCACCACCTCAGCCAGACCTTGGCCGGGGCGACCACCTTAACTGCTGGACCAAACCAGCTCGGCAAAATAATAATAATAGTAATAATACATCTGTACAACACCCTCGAAGAACTCATTCTTTATCTAGGCACTTTATATATGCTGCAATGGAGCTATGATCATATGGCTAGTGCTAGAATGCACAATGTCAACAAAGCATACAGGTTTGAGGAGAAATGCACAGCATAGAGATGCAAATATGTTTAGCGACAAGCACCGTTTCAGCATGCATAAGCAAACAAGTGACAAATTACACAGACCAATCAATTGCTTCGATAAATACGTGCATTTTTACCTTCTTTTTAACTGTCGCCAAGTCGGAGGGGGGGATGGTGAGTCGTTGAGCATGCTACCACTAACCATTCGATCATGCTTCCTTTGCAGCATATGTAAAGTGCCCAGAAAGAGATTGGGTTCTCCGAGGTCGCTAGACAAATGTATTCTTATTGTTATTATTATTATTATTATTAAAGCCTCCTGCAGTGCTTGCTAAACAAAGGCAGTATGTGATACTATCCTCAGAATCTGGCACCACTAAAGGGGAAATAAAATGCCAAACCGTAGCAACCAGGTGGCAGTACGAGCTATTCCGTGCATCACGGCTGCAAAGTGTCTACACGCACGCACGCACATACATATGCAATAAATAGAACAGGCATCTGATGACTGAATTTGACAGAAGAGGTACTGTGGCGGTCATGTATGCATGTGTGCATACCCATGCTGAATCGGTTACATACCATGGAACATGTGCCGCACCTAGTGACTCAATTTGAAAGAACATTGGCTGTGCTTGAGTATACCCTACCCACATTGGTTGCTCACAGCCCTGTCATTATAGTTCAAACTTCAACCTCAGATTCAGTGGGGGCATTTTTAGGGCTGCCTCAGGTCATCTTCCACACCCGGTATCACCCACGTGGGCATTGTAGACCACCCAGCAACGGTCGGCATAATTTCAGTGGTGTACAATCTTACCACTAGCTTGACGCAAAGAAGCAACGTCAATGCTACGCAGCCCAACGGCCTGGCACAACCCGTCCGTGATATATTATACCCACGCAAAATCAAGGGAAAAAATTTTTTTTATTACAGTGCTTGCCTGAGAGTCCGCTGCCGTAGTAGTAAGCCAAGCCTAGCCTAGCCGGTGAGCCCAGCCTACTGTCGGGTAAGATCTGCATACTACGTGACCTCGGTCGTCATGTGCTCGAATCTTACCTACACACCCGTTCTATTTTTGACATTGTAATAAGAGTTTGTCGTATACAGAGTCTCTGTTGAGCTTTAGGCAGGTGATACCGAGTGGCGTCCTTGGTTACTTGTTTTTCTCGTTGTCATCGGCGATAAATACGCTTATATTTTGCTTGCTGTGGTCTTTTTTGTTCCCAATTCCTTGCTGTGCAAACTTGCCGGTCCACAAAGGCAGGCAGAAACTACAGGTTTGATATGGAAATACTGAGCACCGAAGGAAAAGTCACAGGAAAGTTCAAACTTTACTTTAGAAGGCAGGCCTGTGTCTGCTGAACTAATGGGTGAGCCTGCCCCAATGTTTGCAAAGCATAAAATTCTAATTAAATGGAGCAAAATCTGTAAGTGAGGAAAATTAAAAACGAATTTAAAAACATATTCAACTATTTGTTATCAAAACAATATTGCACGAAATTCATTTATCAACACCAGTTGCAAATCAGCATCGAGTTGTCTGTGCAGCACCTACAGACATCTGACCAATAAATTTATAGTAACTATATAGCAAGCCCTCCTTCCCCCCCCCCTGTCAATAACCATTTGTACCGATTATATTCATGTCCATGCTTACCAAAGGACAGGTGCAGCAAGGCATGTTCAATCTCAACTATGAGAGTGCCTGCTGCAGCTACGTAAGCTAATTGGCCAATTTACTCCCAACCCCACATTGCTGACACTCATTATTGCTGAATGATCTCAGTAATCCTTCAAATATCCCAGTGGGAATATCTCATGTCTAACGTCAGTGACCGTGGCAGACTAACTAACTTTCTAAAAATCTAGGTTATAATAGGGGTTGATTATTTATATAAATGCCCTGCATTTAATGCCACAAACCACAAAAACTAATCGGCGCACTGAACAAGTTTCGATAGCCGGCTCAAACCTAAGCAGTTTTCAGTGATTGTTGCTTTTGAAATAATAAGGCTTTTTGGCCATGCATGCCACATAAGATACATCTATTGTATCTACCCACCTACTTTAGCTACTGACCAGGAATCTACCTGATTCTATCTGCCTGCTGAATCTATCTCCAATACAACAACATAATACTGCTTCACACAACAGAACACAAGCTCAGAGCTTAATGAATAATGTCTCACGTCAGTGATTTATGTGAGCCAAGGCCCGAGATTCATCACCCTTTCAGACCATATCAATTGTAAACGAATTCTGTCACCAGAGGCACTTTAGGCCAAATACAATTACAAATGAAACGTCAGACGACCAGAGCACTAAAAGCACTAAAAGTCGGAGCGGGCATCAACGATATTCATTGGACCATACCTGTCGTTGTACAACCAAGCCAAAAAACCTGTAGAATTCCAATAGACGTCTGATCCTGCATCCCCGTCAGACCATACGACATCGGGCTTGTAAGCACTGACTATTTCATAGAGCTCAGGCAATGCTTTAGCCTAGATATACAACAGAAGCGTATACGAGCTGCACAATACAGCACATCACAATTGATGTACATCACACACCACAATTCAAAATGTGGAGCAGCATAGAAACCGGTCTGTTGACCCAACGAATCGATAGCTGATGAAATAAGACACTCACATGCACTAACCTTCCAACTTTCTCCACTCCACTCAATGAATATGCAGCAGCAAGTCGAACCAACCTCCAGCTACTCAGTATAGTACAGCCAGGTTAGCTCTAATATCTATGCAAAAATTTGAAGACTGCTCGCTACTTTTGGTTTCAAATAGAGAAATAGCTCGAGGCATATGCCTGAAAAATATCTTAATCAAGTGTGCCCACGAGTTCTTTAATGACCGCTTGGTTTTCATCTAGCTGGGTTGTGGAGACCTAATTCCCCCTTTCAAAGGTTAACTTAGTCACTCACAAATCAATGGATGGATTTTAAAATCCAGTATGTATGAACCTTTATTTGCTTCAAAAAATTCCAGTGTGCACGAATTTTTTCACAACTGCCGGATAAAACGACCACCGACGAGCACATTCGACATCTAGGATTTCTCGAAAGGTATATTTGGCATCGATTTGCAAACAGGCGATTTCGATACTCTTCCCATGTGTCCCATTAAGATAGCAGTGTGCAGTTATATCGACAAACTGATTACAAGGAAACACGAAAATGTATGTGCATTGCGATGGACGGCGAGACTAGATCGAAGTGCATCACGACTGGCATCAAGCAGCTGCAGACATCAGCACATCCTCTGCTTCTCTTCCAATTTGCACGTTATTGTCGTGATACATGCAGATTTTAGAATAGAAAGAGTAATAATACTTAGCAATACATAAATATATACAAATATAATACAATATAAACATCCAGAAAAAAAGGAACAATACAAATTTACATAGAGTTGAGTGTCATGTAATATAAAATGCAGCCATTAGCAAGATAAACTTAAAAACTCACCTATTTAAGAAAGCATTTAGTGGGTCTTAACATTTACAATACACGCCTTATTTCTGAAAAAGGTCTCGATCTGCTTGCCCTAACTGCAACTTGGCTAAAATCGATAAACTGCCCGACAATAAAAGATGCTACCCCATCTGGTTTCTCGTTCTTTCACACCCCTAAATCAATAAAAACTGGAGGTGAAGTTGCTATTACCGTGCGCTCGAAATTCAACTTCAAGCCATTTGCAGTACCTGCGAAGCAGTCTTTTGAATCAATTGTCTTGGTCTCATCCGAAAACAAGCTACCGATAGTGGCAGTAGTCTATCGCTCACCAGGTACCAAATCCTCCTTTATCTCAGATTTCTCTGACCTCATTTCGATTCTGTGTGCAAGAAATCAATCCTTCCTCGTAATGGGTGATTTCAACGTTCACTTTGATAAATTATCTGACGCTTTCAGCACCGAATTTCGTGCACTGACTGACTCATTTTCTCTTGTGGCTCATGTGCATGGCCCTACTCACATCAAGGGTCACACAATCGACCAGATTTTCCCATTCAACTGCACTTTGTCATCACCAATTATCAACAAATCCTGCTTATCTGATCACATGCAGATCTCATTCAATCTACAGTGTGTGCCCACCTCCTCCTCTAAGATAACCTGTGAATTGCGAAACCTCAAGACCCTTGACATCGATGCTGTCCGTGCGAGAATATCTGCTTCACCACTGCTGCTCAGTCCTCCCTCCGATCTGTCATCATTGGTAAATAGCTACAACACGACACTAGCTGACACGCTCGACGAGTTTGCACCTCTGACAAAGCGCACTGTGCGCCCCCGCCCAGACGGCCTATGGTTTACCACAGACATTAAACTCGCCAGGTCTACTAAGCGAAAGCTTGAAAAAGCATTCAAAAGATCCGGACTGACTGTCCAGCTCGAAATCTAGGTGTCATATTCCAAAGCGACCTCTCGTTAGACGACCATATCCGCTCCACAGTCAAATCTGCCTATGTTCAGATTCATAACATTGCTAAAATTCGGGCTTGTTTAGATAAGGATACCACGTCCAAGTTGGTCCATGCATTCATGACATCCCGTCTCGACTTCTGCAACTCACTGCTTACTGGCCTACCGGCATGTGCGATCAGGCGATTGCAGCTGGTGCAAAACTCAGCAGCTAGGCTTGTCTGTCGTGAGCGTCGCAGTTGCCACATTACTCCACTTCTCGCCGACCTGCACTGTCTACCAGTCAAGCAACGGATTGACTTCAAGGTTTTGTCGCTCACTTTTAGGTCCCTTCATTCTATGGCTCCAGCCTATCTCTCAGATATACTCCCCCATCAGGCCAAGGATCGTACCACCCACTTTTTGGAATCCAACAGTTTACAAATACCTCGTACAAACCTCAAATCCTTTGGAAACCGTGCATTTAGTTCATATGCTCCCAAAGCCTGGAACTACCTCCCGACCTGCATCAGAACATCCCTTGACCTGACCACATTTAAGTGGAACTAAAAAACCCACCTATTTATGAGAGCATTTAGTGGGTCCCTGTGATTCGTCCTTAATGTGCTTATGCGTGCTGACACTGTGCATGCTGCCACTAACCACATTTCCATGCTGACCCTGTGCATGTCACCCCTAACCATGTTGTTCATGTTGTTTGTTTATCAAGCATGATATTACTCACCATTCAATCGCGCTTCCCTTTGCAGCAAATGTGCAGCAAACGCCTAGAAAGAGATTGAGTTCTCTGAGGGTGCTTTATCAAGTGCATCATTATTATTATTATTACTATTAGTTTAACACTATAAGACCACCGGAGGATATCTCACTTACAGAGAAATAGATGTCGGAGGTGGAATCTCTGATCCTAAATCCATAACATAACAGCATAAGCTACAGTCCTAGCAGCGTGTACACTTTAACAGATAGCTAGCGTATGCATAGCTTACAGATGGAAAGTACCGTGTCGTAAAGTTATTTGCCTGATCTTCTAAGTAGAGTGGATTGAACCACTCAAATAGGGAATGGTAGAGGCCGAATCGCAAGCTTGTTCGGTTTCTGATGGCAGAAGCCAGGTCCCCTGTAAAGAAAAAACTCTTTCTACGTCTAAACGACTCATACAACATCTAAGAGCATGTTCAAGCAAGGACGAGACACAACAGCATTACAAAGGCATGGCAGCAACCATAACTTACCAACAAGGTCGCGGCGAGGTCCTACGTCCATCGAATTCCAATTGAAAGACACCTTTGATGGCCAATTTGTGTATCCCTCATGGTGCTTGCTCGTAAGGACTACGTATCTGAAAGAACACAAAATAAAGACTCTTGATGCATTTACACCCATTGGTCGGTAGAGAGCCAGATGTGGCAGCTGCTTCAAATAAAAACGTTAAGCGCATGTGTGCAACTAAGTCCCGGTGACACTGGTAATCCTCACGCACACACCATCATGCAAAATACGTGCATGCACATACACACACACACACATACACACACACACACTCATACACATACACTCATACACACACACCTACACACACACACACCTACACGCACGCACGCACACACACACTGTGTACTTAAGCACCTTTCTTAATATTTACAATACGCGGCCTGATATGTACATACAGGTAACTAAGATTGCATAACTTCTGGCTTCAATTGCAGGTGAATTATAAGGGACATTTACATGTGGCACCACAATGAGCATCCATATATAGAGAGATTGCACAAAATTCTCAGTGGCTTAAAAACGGCTATAAGAATAGACAAACTTGCAGATAGACACGGGCTATACTGAGAGCTACCACAAGGAGTGCCAACATCCCATCAATCAGCTTGAGCAAAGACTGTAAACAGATTTTCCACTTTGAGACTCCTGGACTGAGGTGGCACAACACCCTAAGTTCATAGCTCGTCATGTCACTCTTTTATGTAAATGAACTTGAAGGTAGAATGTTAGCCTATGAAAGCTGTCAACATTATATGCTGTCAATGCAACAGGGATCTGCAACAGTTAGATGAAAAGCGTCTAACTGAGATTTCTGCTCACGAGGCTCATGATTCCAAAAGTCACAGAGAGAGAGAGAGAGAGAGACACGTGGCACAATAGAAAGAGAGATAGTAGTAATAACAATACATTTGATACAGTGCCCCAGAAAACTCAATATCTCTTTTGACGCTTTACATTTGCTGCAAATGAAGCGCAATCGAATGGTTAGTGGTAGCATGATCAACGACAACAAGCATAACATGGTTAGGAGGTGACATGCACAGGGTCAGCATGCAATTATGGTTTGTGGCAGCATGCACAGTGTCAGCATGCATCGGCAAATAAAGGTCGAATCACACGGACCAGCTAAATGCTGTCATAAACAGGCGTGTTTTAAGCTCCTTTTTAAATGTCGTCAAGTTAGGGGATGTCGTAATGCCAGTCGGAAGTGAATTTCAGGTTTTGGGAACATATGAACTAAAGGCACGGTCTGTAGAGCATATAAGGCTCGTACGAGGTGCACGTAAACGATTCGATTCAGAAAAGCAGGTGGTACGATGCATAGCATGATGGGGTTGTAGATCTGACAGGTAAGCTGGAGTCAAAAGAATGAAGGGACCTAAAAGTAAGTGACAGAACCTTGAAGTCGATGAGCTGCTTGACTGGGAGCGAGTGCAGGTCGGCAACAAGTGGTGTGATGAGACAATTGCATTGCTGACCGCAGACAAGCCTAGCTGCACAGTTTTGCACCACCTATAAGCACCCGATTGCACAGGCCGGTAGACCAGCAAGCAGTGAGTTACAGAAGTAGAGACAGGATGTCACAAATGCATGGACCAATTTAGATGTGGTATCTCTGTCTAAGCAAGCCCGAATTTTAGCAATGTTAGGAAGCTGAAAGGCAGACTTGATTGTGGCACTAGTGTGGTCTTCCAATGAAAGGTCACTTTAGAGCAGGACGTCTAGATTTCGTGCAGATTCAACAGGATCTGAGCTCGCATAGCCGATTGTGAGTGGGAGTGAATAAGAAAATAATCGGATGAAAGAGAGAGAATAATCGGATGAGAGAGATAGACAAAGAGAGGTGTGGCAAGGGGACCAGACTGTGTCCAAGCATGATAATAAATAATGTCGAAATAAATAATATCGGGTGGCTGACAGATAACACTTAATGGATGTGTGAATAGAGAAATCTCGAGCTTCTTTGCTAGTTAAGCAGTAAGCTTCGAATCGGTCGATAAGCGGAGCACCTGCACGAATGTGAGTACTCATCGGCTTCAGTAACCGCTTTCTGTAAAGACTGATACCAAACCTTGAGTTCTGGCTCACACACTATCAGGTGCCAACGACACCTAATCTTATGCAGCGAAGCGATATCGGCGGCATGCGACAGAAGAAGGGAGTTTGAGAAAGTATGCAGCACAAGTAAAGCAGGGTAATCAAAGAGAGGGTGGAAATGCAGATGCCGAAGTCTGCAGCAGGAGCAATGCCGGTGACTGCCCACCGGATCTTATCTGACTGCACAACGTGAAGCAAATGAGCACCAAACCTATAGTACCCACAAACGGCACTCGGGGCTCAAATACATGGATCAGACCAAGGCATTAGTGTAATATGTAAGTGAGATTATGCTTTCGACACACAGACGGCAGCATCAGGAGCTAGGCAAACTACATGATTGAGCCATCTGTGGATAGTATTGATCCCGAGTCTTTCCAGAGCCCCTGAAATTGCCTGAGCATTACTGAAATTGCATTGCAATAGCTTATATAGTGTCAGTGAGAAAATTCGAGAGCATTTTTGTCAACTGGCGAGCGGAATCTAGATTTTCTTTATTATGCATATGACCCACTGCTGTACTTGAGCATTGATCACTCACTACCATACAGCACGTGTAAACACTTGTCAACTCTCTATATGAATGAGTTATTGACATTCGCTCGGGGATGGAGAAAACTTCCTAAAATTGAATCACGATAACACCACAACATACTAGGGCAAATAAAGCATTATTTAGAAATCATAAAAACAATCACTCAAAACGATCTCAGCCAGCATATCTCCTGCAGCATCCTCGGGAAATCTGGATGTCTTCTTTCAAAGTGACCATTTGTTACAGCAGCACGACCTGTCGTCGTGCTGGGTAGCGCGACCGAGCAACAAGCCTACTGACTCCAACACCAAGCACCTTATTTTGCACAACGAAGCGGGCAGAGCCCAGTCCAGTCTACGCACTCTAGATGCCTGCCGGCTTCGTGGATCTAGCATTCCCTCCAGTCCCTTGTACTCTTCCGGCAGCCCTTATATGCCATGCATGTGTTGTTTTTCACACTGCCGACCCATTGTTCCTTCCGAACCCACCCGACAGCTGGAGGCAATTCGTGGCACATGGGTGTCCCCACAGATGCTTGCTGCCAATGCATGGATTTGGGCCGGACTGCCGATTCATCGTCTGCCCTTCCTTAACCCAAGAGCCTGTGGTTGCTTAAGCAGTCTGAGCCCTAGTAGGTTCGTTCCCTCACACCATTCATCAGCTCCACATTCAAGTCTGCTTACTTTCAGTTAAATAACACTGAAAAATATCGGGCCATCAAACTAAGTGACATGACATCCTAATGGATCATGCATTTGTAACATCATATCTCTACCGGTCTGTGCACTGAGATGTTTACAGTTGGTGCAAACTCGGCAGCTAGGTTTGTCTGTCATGAATGGTGCAGTTAACACATTACACCACTTCTCACAGACCTGCACTGGCTGCCCATCAAGCAGCTTATGGACTTCAACGTTTTGTCATTCACTTCTTTTAGGACCCTTCATTCTCTTGCTTCAGCGTACCTATCTGAACTAATTGCCAGTATGGCTAGACATCCTACTGGGCCTTAACCCAACCACAAATCGAAGATCGCGTCGGCATTTAGCACACCCCCCAAACCTGGAACTCACTCCTTACTGAAATACGACGTGCCGTGACTTGACAAACTGTAAACAGAAGCTAAAAATGCATCATTCCTCACAGCTACTGCTGGATCCGTATGAATTGTCCTTTGTGTGTGTATGCATGTAGCCGATGCCTATTACACCGCTTTGACTTGCTTCACACATTGCATATGTAGTATGCGGAAATAGATATTCTCAGACAGCATAATAATAAATAATAATAATAACAATAATACATTTGTTATAGCAACCCCCCCCCCCCGTAGAACTCAATCTCTCTCTCTCTCTAGGCACTTTGCATTTGCTGCAAAGGAGGCATGATCGAATTGTTAGCGGTAGCATGCTCAATTACAACAAGCATAACATGGTCAGAGGTGACATGCACAGGGTCAGCATGCAAATATGGTTAGTGGCAGAATGCAGTGTCAGCACACATAATCACACAAAGAACGAATCGCATGGACCCACTAAATGCTGATACATAGATGCGTTTTAGTTTCGGTCCAACGGTTAAGGCGCTCGCCCCCCCACTGAAGGGTAGGAATGCGTACCAAAAGTCGCTTAGGCTGTGAGTGCACTATACAAAACTCTCCTGCGTAATACCCACGTGGTCTTTATGACTTAGTGGAGTTACAGACGGAGATACATTACATAGGTTGCGAGCACGTCGCTACGAAGGTGGGCTGGATCCTGGCCCGAGACTAGGGCCGCGATCGTCCCCTAGGTTGCCGAGCTGGTTTGGTCTAGTGGTTAAGGTGCTCGCCCCGACCAAAGTCTGGCTGAGGTCGTGGGCTCAAGCCCGGAGGCATATGTGAAGCGCCTGAATAGAGAATAAGTTCTCTTGGGGCGCTATACAAATGAATTATATTTTTTTTTAGTCAAGTCAGGGGATGTCGTGATGCAAGTCGAAAGTGAGTAATACAAATGGATTATTATTATTCTTAGCTTTTTTGCACCTACAGCGATCTCATCCTTGGGCGACAGCCAGCATATTGCACTTCTGGCAAAAAAAAGAAGGCCAGACTGCTTTCCAAATTAAATTGGCTCCAAAATGCTTCTTTGCTTAGCCAATGCACACCCATGCCATTCAGACTACAAGTCGGATTGCGCCAGTATGACAGCAATGCAAACGAAGCTTAACTGTTGACGATAAATAGTTGAGTTGAGCTCTAAAGGAAAGAAAGCAGAAGAAGCTGGCTCTTAGCAGCTCTTACTGAGTGCGACTGACCACTGAGTGCTCCGCAGCTAGGTGAACCGGCTACCATTGATTGCTGAGGATAACATTGACAGACGCCAAGCTTATAAGCACCAGCAGGATTTTACGACAGAGGAAAGGTCTACAAACGAAACCGCTTCCTCACAGCCAACTGCAGATGCATCTGGTGTGCACCAATCCTAGGTTAGGACGTCGACTCGACACTGTTAAGCTGTTCTTCAGTGCCAAGCAATGAGTACAGTAGTGGGTGGGCAGACTAAAGTCAGCTGGCCCGGTGAAGGAGGCGGTGAGTAGAGCAAAGCAAAGACAGTAGAATCAGGAACCAGGTACCGCTCTTCCACTTTCACTTGCATGCGGTGCACTTCTCACTGAAGAACCCATAAGGCCGGCACTAATGATTTGCAATCGCTTGCTGGCTATTGCTAATCTAAATAAAAAATGAGTGGCCCAAACAATAGTGAACCGTGAGCAACGTAGGGCAAGAAGCCCCAGCGACTCTCATCTCCAGCCCAGGACCGGGACCGGGACAGGTCGCCTTCTTCCCTAGTAGTAGACCGAAGCATGTTATCTCGTGCCCTCCTCGTGTCCTTCTGCTCCTCCTCCTGTCCTGCTCCTCCTCCTCCTGCTGCTGCTGTCCCGTTTGACCTTCAGTCCGCGACATGTCTACTGTCCTGCACCGCGTCATGTCGTTTCCTTCCCTCCACCAGACACGTCTACCGTCCTGCACAGTCCTCGACGGTCCTTTACTGTCTACCGTCTAACGTCCTGCGACGTGTCGTCTACTGTCCTACACTGCGACATGTCGCCTACTGCCCTGGACCACAACATGTCGCCTACTGTCCTGCATCACGACACGTCGTGCCCTGTCCTGCACCACGACATATCGTCTCATGTCCAGCACCGAGACATGTCTGCTGCCCTGCAGTGTGCCCCTGGCTGGGGGGGGGGGGCTCTACAAACAGCGCTTCAAACGGCGCTCACGATAGTTGCATCTAAATGTATCCGCTTAATCAAGGGGCACGGGCTTTCGAAGAGACAACCGGCCACCCGCTTATACACAGCCGCGCCAACTCCTCATTCTGGATGGAAGCATGCAGCAACACGGCTCATCAATGCGCTTCACGGGAGTCGCTGTGCTGCAGGGGAGCAGCAGCTGTGTGCGACGGGAGCAATCAGCAGTAGCAGCAGGCACAAACTGCAGAAGTAGAGCAGCATCGCGCCTACGCCGGACTACGTGCGCTCGAAGGCTTCACAGCGGCCGGCTCGCAGCTCGTTCTGCAAGTAGAACGAGCTGCGAGCAGCAATGCAGCAGTCGTTTCGCTGAAACCGGCAGCAACCACCGACTTTTCGACAGGGCAGCGGCGGATGAAAAGCAGCGAGGTAATGAACATCATTCATTTGCGTAGCGCCCCTAGGAGAACTTAATCGCTATTCAGGCGCTTCTCACGTGCCATGGGGCTCGAGCCCGCGTTCTCGGCCGGACCTTGATCGGGGCGAGAGCACCTTAACCACTGGGCCAAACCCGGGTCGGCCCAGCCGGGCTCGCACAGCAAGGCGGTGCGGGCGCGCGCGAGCTACCGGAAAATGCGCGCGAGTAGCCGGCGCATGCAGAAAGGACATCGGCGTCGGCATCGAACGACGGCCGGCGTGCGCACGACGCTGCCCGAGCGCTAACGCGAAGCGAAGCGAGCCAGACCGCGGACGTACCGAGCGCCGGACGCTTGGAATATGTCAGCCCATTCGGTCGGGTCGTAGAACTCGGCAGTGAACTGGGGCGCGAAGTCAGCGTACGTGAACCCGGGCGGGTAATTCTTCTGCATGAACGCCACCGTCGCGGGGTCGCCATTTCTCCAGTAGTACCAGAACCACTCGCTGCGAAAACTGGGAACGGAGAACACTCCCCAGTGAATGAAAATGCCGAACTTGGCCTCGTCGTACCACGCCGGAAGGGGACGCGAGTCGATCGATTCCCAGTTTGGACTGTATCGAGAGCGCGCGCAGTCGCAACATATCAGCAGATAGACACAGATAACCATCGGGACGACGGCGGCGGCGGACGATGACGCCATCGCGCGGGTCGACGAGCGTCCGCTCGAAAATCCGGTAACACGGGCACTTGTGCAGCTGCGCGAAAGCGGTCCACGCGCAAACAGCCCGTGCGTCCGCTCGCTTCCGCCTCGCGACGAAGGGCAAGGTCGAGCGCGCGTGCGAGACATAGATGCAGGCGCCGGCGCATAGCGCAGGCCCAAAGATTACGTGAGCACTGGCCCTTACATCATCGCTCAGCCCCGTTCCTGGGTCGGCTCTCGCGTGTCCGTATGCCCGTCCCAGCAATGCTTTCCAAAGAGCTTCAATTTACCATCAACTTCAACATTTCTATTTAGCCGCATCAGAACTAAAGTCATAAGCCGTAAACAAAGCAGACGCGACTGGCGTTAGTCCTCCCAGACGCACTGCGGTAGAGCTAGCGCCTCGGAACGCGGCTAAACCAGCCGTATAGATAGATGCCAACAGCGTACGGCTAACTTAGCTCGAAGTCTAAGTATAACGGACGAATCATCACTACCGTTGGCCAGTTCATGTGGCGTAAAAAATATTCCGTTCGCCTCGATTATGATTCCGGAGCCGTTCCTCGATGCGTTTAGAACGGTGGTTCGGCTTTGCCGCATCCTTAGCTCAAAAAAAGAAATTATGAACAAGGACTTTCTGACTCATTCTTCGCAGCTCTCATTGTAGCTTGCATGACTTCATCTTTAATGCCGACCAGCATCCACAGCATCGATTCAGGCCTCAGCAGCGCGACTTTTGAACCCTTGGCTTTGCTGGCTTTTAGGCTGGAAGGAGCTCACTTGGATATAGACTGGCGAACGCCTTCAGCTCCGTCTCGTAAGAAACCTGATACGAACATAAAACTGGAGCATTTTTTTATTATTACAATAATCGATAGACAAACGTCCGTACAATATCATGCAAGCTATTGTGGCTGAAACTTTCATGCTCATTCCCGGCCGTGGCTCGTCAATTTACTCTTATAACTGTGCTTATGCATGCTGACACCGTGCATGTTGCCACTAACCGCACTTGCATGCTGAGCCTGTGCACGTCACCCCTAACCATGTTATTCTGGTTGTTTACTGAGCATGCTCCCACTAATCATCCGATCGCATTTCCTTTGCAGCAAATGTAAAGCGCCTTGAAAGAGATTGGGTTTTCTGAGGGCGCTTTATTGTGTTATTATTATTACTATTATTTGATTATTATTATTATTATTTTTATTATTATCTAAATTCCGCTAGAGTCCTCGGGATAAAATGGGCAGCATTCGGCAGATCTCTTAGCTAAGCATCCGCGCCCACTGGTAGACTTTTCTGGGAATACGCAATCAAATTGCCGGGCGCCGCGGCGCTTCATTAAGCGTAGCACGTTCGTAACCGCACTATGTAGGACGACGTTCAGGGGTAATAACACAACTAGATTGTATCGACCAGTTCAAAATATCAGCGGAATAATTTCACAGAAAAAGTCTTGGAAATATCGCACTAATCAATGTTGTGTGCGCCTGCTGCTTCTCGGCCACTAATGTATGCCCCACCAGCAGCAGGTGGTTGACCAATTGAATCAGTGCAGCCTTTGATGTGCATGTGGCCCACCACAGTGGCTCGCCACAGATGCACTCCCTTATCTGTGGTGAGTCAGCCCCCAGCTCATATATGTACCCGCTGTGGGAATAAAGACGAGTTTCGTTCACCGCTCACGTTCGCCCGCTCGTGTCTTCGTGTCTCCGTGAAACTCCACTAGCGCTGCTGCAGCCGGAGACACAGTAACGTAACAACAATACTCGCAAGAGAGACTCGCCTAGCAGTTCTCTACGCCAACAAAAATCATCGGCGTGCGGCGGAGAGCCGTTACCGCGATTTGCAAGTCCTAGAAACGCGAATTATCACGGGGCACGCTGTGAGAGCTGAGACAAGTTAAATACCTCTCAGATCATTCATTGAAAGCGAATTCTCCGAGTTTAGAGTAAAAGGAGAACGAAAACACGAGTGGCTAGCGCAATAGAATACGCACGCGTCGAGGAATTGATAAGTCGGAAGTGGGCGGAGTGGACGACAGCGACTCGAGCATTGGCGTTCACAGGCTGGTGGGTGTGTACATCCGGGAGTGTTTTCGTTTCCGGAGTGGGACGGTAGCAATGGCGTTGCACGTTTGGCTCTTGGCTGCTCTACTCGCTGTTGTCCCGGCGTCCTGCCAGTACACGCCGGACTGGGGCTCGCTCGACGCTCGCCCTCTGCCGGCATGGTATGATGAAGCCAAGTTCGGCATATTCATCCACTGGGGCGTGTTCTCCGTGCCTAGCTACCACAGCGAGTGGTTCTGGAACGATTGGAAGGGTGGCAGTCCCGACCCCGGGACCGTCGCGTTCATGAAGCAAAACTATCCCCCCAACTTTACCTACGGTGACTTCGCGGCGCAGTTCACCGCCGAGTTTTATGACCCAGATCAGTGGGCGGATATTCTACAGGCTTCCGGAGCCAGGTAAGATCGGACGCCGCCACCGCCGCCGCCGCCGCGCACTTTTTTTCGGAGGAGCCGCGCTCCCCGCGCGCGTCGGAGCGGCGGCGGCTCGCCACGCGATCCGCTGCTCGAGCGCAGCGCTCCCAGCAACTGCGCGGCGCGCTCGAGACGCGCGCGAGGCCGAGGGTTAGCCGGCCGCCCGAAGCGCCGCTCTTCGTGCGTGGGCGTGTCTCCGCTCAAGTCTTGCGTAAAGGTCGCCGCGCTGCACTGCTGCCCTCCGCTTCGCGCGCGCGCGCGCTCTCTCTCCTGGCCCGCGTTCGCGCTCGCGTCCGCTGCCTGCGGACTTTGGTGCGCGGCGCCCGTGGTCCCGTTGTGATCGGCCGCTTCAGCCACTCCGCCGCCGTCTCGCCTCGCTTTGCCTCGGACACGGGAAACGGGCGGCAGCTTTCAGCGACCGATGCGAGCGCGCCTCGCGTACACTATGACCCAGGCGTGGAGGCGGCGGTCGAGCGGGTTTGATTCTTTGAGGCGGCAAATGTTTGCTAGCGTGGCGGCACGTGACCGCGCGGCAAGCACCCGTGACTTGGATTGTTGACTCTTGGGGCGATAAGGACCCGAGGCAACGACGTGAAAAATAAATCGTCTGCCCCGCGAGGCCAAGGAGAGAGCCTGGTCAAATGGCGCGAGTACATATTTGCATGTATGTGCATATGTCGCGAGTCCGTTCGCGTCATTTTGCCAGACCCTTGTGTTTGGGCAAGCGTGTCCATGCTACCGCTAACCATTCGTTAATGTTTCATTTGCAGCAAATAATAATAATGATGATAATAATGCACTTGATAAAGCGCCCTCGGAGAATTCAATCTCTTTCTAGGCGCTTTACATTTGCTTCAAAGGGAAACGCGATTGAATGGTGAGTAATATCATACTTGATAAACGATATGAAGTGCCTAGAAAAAGATTGAGATCTGAGGGTGCTAAGAAAATTTTATCATTTTTATTATTATTAACTAACATTTTGTGTGAATGCATGTACAGATTTTGATGTTTGTCCAAGTTTCTACACCCAGGGCGTATTTAAGTATTTACGAGCCCTGGGAGAGGCCAAGTCTCCTCCGGTGCGGTAGAGGTAGCAAGCATCTTAACAGCTCAGAAGCGACGACATTAGCAACGAAAATGATCGATCGCACCGTCTTGGGACGTTTTGGCGTGGTTACGATGATGAGGTCAAGCGTGCCTGTGCGTAAATCGTCAAAAGCGACCTATCTTGTGCGATTAAATCCCCGTCTTTATAAACCCCGCGGCAATCTTTAGAACCGGCCAATAAAAAATAGGCATGCGTTTCAGTGCAAGCGAGTCTGCGCGATGCTCACGACCTTTCCGGTCCATCGGGTGTGATCTGGTGCATGCTTCAAAAGCCGGGCTGGAGCAATAGGAAGATCGCTCGTGCGCTCGGATTAAGGGTAGATGATGTAAAGTAAAGTCTGGCTCCATGAAGGGCTCTGCGGCCAGCAGCCGCTACAGAGGCCGCCTCGACCAAATGTCAAGCTGCTAGGACCGTCGGCCAAAGGGTTTGTGTGATGAATGCGCGTACGTGCGTGTGCGTGAGCGCATGCGTTACTATCTGGGAAAAAAGCTCCGAAAAGCCACAAAGACCGGGCAGGGGCTCGAACGGAAGTCAACAGACTGTATATCACTCGACAAACAGGCAGCAAGAAAATTGCCGACTCAGAAGAACGAAGAATCCGAATGATGAAAGATCTTGACTGTCGATGTTCGCTTATTACTTGGGATACTTGCAGCATTAGGAAAAGAACTTGGGAAGCGTCCGCATCTCGCTCTGACTCAGGCGTAGCCCATCGCTCAGCTCATCAATCTGGCTCAGCTCAGCCCTCAGTGGTGGAGTTCAGTGGTACTCTTTGCAGCTTGGAGGCAAGCGCATGATGTCTTATCGGCAAGCGGGAAATTGGGCTCAAAAATGTTCTCATCACTGATGCGATCTACTCGGTTTCGTCGACGAGCAACGGCACGGCATTCGTGCCAGTCGTGCGTCAGTCTAAACAAATGAATTCTCACTATGCTCCGCTTCCTACGTACGACGCTCCGATCATCAACATCCGATGCTGAATGCTGAATGCTTAAATCTTTGCCTCAAATGACCCCGACTCCGCAGGAAAGATATATCATCCAAGTAACATGAAGTTGGCATTTTCTTAATTCGTCTTTATAACGTTAAATATATAATAGATTTGTTTAAAATTTAAACTTGCATATACATTAGCCGGCGGCGCTCTGCCCTGACAGGGTCGCGGGCGCTACCCGGGTCTCCCGATTTAGGAACAGGGTCCACAAGGCTTCTGAACCGTTAATGGCGTCGGCGACGCAGAGCCGCCTCAATGCCCTTCTCTCTGCGCGTGGGATGTCGACATCCGCCAGGCAGGCCTCATCGTTTTGCCACCAGCAGCCGAGAGCCCCGACCACAAAAGACCTCACAACTGCCGACCGATTGACGGCGGTGGAAAGACCAGGTAACAGCCGCATACTCATCGGTCTTGATCGTGGCCGCCTCCATCAGAGCTCACTCGCTGCCGTCGAAGGGCACCATCACATTAACGATTACCATATCGGTGCCGTTGTCTACCACCACGGCAATCAACGTTGTCAATCACCCGGTTCAAGAGCCGAACCACCGGCAAGCGGCACGGCACGGCCCGCCAACATGCTGGTGAGAGTAGTGGCCAGAAGAGCTCCGATTAGGCGGCCCAGAAACCAGGTTACGTCGGGCGCGATTGCATGGGCCCAGGGCCCGGCCTTCCACGAGCCTGGCTATGTGCGCGTGCGTGCGTGCGTGTGTGTGTGTGTGTGTGTGTGTGTGTGTGTGTGTGTCTGCAATCTACTTATACAGCACCATAAGAAAACTGTATCTCTATTCAGGCACTTCGCATATGTCACTAAGTTCGAGCCCACGACCTCGGCCATCCAATAAATTCACCTTGACCTTGGTTCGAGGCGAGTTCGAGCCTTAAGCACTGGGCCAAGCCAGCGCTCCTAGACAGCATGGTGAGAATCTCTGGGCAATTGAAATGAATCCTCAATTTCTTTTAACACTTGGCTAATCCTGATTTCAGTCACATGCGAAATAGCTTAAGAGGTTAAAAATGTCAAGTAACAACCTATGTTCATTTAATTGAACTGAAGATGCTTTTCGAGGGGCGTAACTGGGTATGCATTTTCACCGTAACAAGGGCGCTGCAGTGGAGAGTCTTCGAATGGGTACGCTGAGTGAGGCTGCACTTGCCCCCACTATCGAACTGGACGGAAGCCATCGCTTCTTGCGTTGGTTCGGACAGGCCGAAATAGCGATTTGCTGAAACCGCTCGTTCAACCAGGCGAGCGTGACGTACTCACGCGGAGCTAGCTCCTAAGAGCACCTGCACGCCTACGAAAACACCTGCACTTCAACACCTGAGTACGTCGCGGAATCTCTCGGACTTTCAAGATTTTCCCCGGGACACGAAATTGCCGCTCTTTCGCCGGCAAGTAGCGGAATTGCCGAGCTACGAGAGTTTAAGCAAACGATACAGGAAGGAAATAAGGGGGCAACTGACTAGATTCCGGAATGGTGATTTTGTTTTTCGAAGTTCACCTATTTGCGCGGTCATATTCTTCGTATTCAAATACCTTGGCGCTTTCGAAGCAGCCGGCAGATGCGCTGCTATTGAGCAAGTTCGCATCGCCTTATCCGATCCGTAGTAGATTAGCTAGGTCGTCCGGTGCGCTTTGCGGCAGTGTCCGGTAGAGAAGGTGTTCGTGTGGTAGCTGCAGATGTCAGGGGATCCCCTGATCCAGCGATCAATCGCGAGACCGGCGTCGATGGCTTGCGCCGATGTAGACTCCCCCGGCAGTCCGGTCACTGGAGTGCGACGTCACGTCAGCTGCTCGATTCAGTTAGCCGCTCGAGCATTAGCTGCACGTTTTCCAGAAATGCATAGTTTTCGTTTCTATCCAGTTTCTAGCTTCTAGTTTCTATCTCGTTTCTAGCCTATGAAAAAACTGTCAGTCGCGAAAAATGCCCATGCTGCGGTGGACGGACGCTAGGCCAGTCACTGTACAGATTAAACGTACACATGTGTTTCGATATGTTTTTCTTAGATACGTTGTTCTGACGAGCAAGCATCACGAAGGGTTTACAAATTGGCCTTCTAAAGTATCATTTAACTGGAATTCAATGGACGTTGGACCGCAGCGAGATCTTGTTGGTAAGTAGTGCAAATGGCATTGCTTGGGCGGTAGGTATGCGCAACCTTTTTTTCCGTCAGGATTCAATCTAAAACTATAATGGCCGCCATAAATATGTGGCGGCCGCACCTGTAGCTAGACTGCTGCTTGAATACGTAGCAGGTACGCAGAGCTCAATACTCAGAACGACAAATGATAAAAATCACTTAGATATATTTTTTGAGAGCCCTCCGGGTCTTGGTTAGAATCAAGATACTAATTTCGGTAATCTTAAACTCTAGAAATTTCGCGAAAGGTAAGAAAAGACGGATCTGTTTCCGCTTGCTTGCCAACCTATTCTGTATTTGCGTCCCGTTAACTTTTACCTCACTAGGCGTTTTACCAGCGTTTGGGCGCGGACAACCTTTCGGCGGATCACGACACGACATCCAATCATCCAATCTTCGCTTTTCTTAGGGACTAAATCGATGTTTTGCAGGATCAGGAAATTTGTCTCGCAAGCCAATACGGGCATTGAAATTCCTTCGGATTTCGGTGCTGCCACGAGCAGTTGAACAGGAAAAGACCCACCCTGGTCATATGGGCACAAATTGCGTCACCGCACTCTTGGGTTTGAACTAATAATAACGATAATCATACACATATTTAGCGGGTAGAGAGGAACGCGGTATATCTTTCTAGGCACTTCTAGGCACTCATTGACTTAGAGGAAGTTGAACAATTTCGTTTAGTCATACCATGCCCAATTTCACTCAGTAACTTTTACTTACGTCTCGACGCTTATCACGCACGACGCTTCATTCGCCTGCTGCTCAGAACCTGAGTTTTAAAAGTACGGTACACGGGGGAGGGGGCGGAGCGAGCACTCACATTTAACGACCAAGGGGTCGCGGGCTCCTGGAATTCTGCTGTGCGTGCGTGTGTGCGTTGGTGCGTGTGTGTGCGTGTGTGTGCGTGCGTGCGTGTGTGTGTGTGTGTGTGTGTGCGCGCGCGCGCGTAGGTGCGTGTGTGTAAAGTGCCTGGATAGAGATTCCGTTCTCTTAGGGTGCTATACATATGGAGTACAGCACTACATGAATGTATGGAGCGGGAATTTGAAGCCGTAGCTTTAAACTCTGCTTAGAGTGCGGTAGAACGGTAACCTCGACCGCCCAATCAGACGCCAAATTGACATGTAAACAAGCGATTGCGCTTTCTTTCCCCGTCCCGTGCGAAATTTCTCATGCGCTGTCTCATATGTAAGCATGGTTATTCACACGGTGTTGACGATGAGGAAAAGGCTGTCTCAAGTTTTGAACTCTTGTTCATGTGAATCTTCGGAAAATCGGTTGGCAAAGCGCAAATGCTAAAGCATAGTCCACAGCAAAGCTCTCGCATTAAAATATACAGCTTCGCATCAATCCCCGTTGCGGTGCATGAAGCATCCGATATGACGTTGCGTTTAGCCATTCATCGCTAATTTTTCGGCTGATGAAGCCGTTGCTAAGTTTACGCTTGCCTAGGCGCGCTCTTCGGCCTTTATATCAGTTTTTCATTTATTTTAATTTGGCCATTTTATGAAGTGCGACCTTCGGTGGCGAAAAATGGGGCCAGGTCAAGCTACTAGTCGAGCCCAAGCTTTCGGAGGTTCACATGGGGCGTGCTCTAATATTGCCTCCTCCCGGAATGGCAGATACAAGATACAAGATACAAGGCAGATACAAGATAGCCGAGATAGCTCGCTCTCGCTCTCTTCTAAAAGGCTTAATGTGGCGGAACTTGAATTTCACTGCTGCACTGCTTATTGCTTGGATCTTTAAGTCGCAGCGGAGTTCGATGACCTAGATTCGCTAGGGAGTAGTGGGACCTGTTTTCTTTCTTTTTAGGCGACCTAGCGAAATCGATAAGAAATCGCACTAGTCTGCATTTCGGCTTGTACCACTCTCTGTTTGAGTGGTACAATCCGCTTTTCCTTGAAGATCAGATGAATAAGTTTTCGACTCGATATTTTCCAGCGGTACGTATATTGCTGTCGAATTTGGAATTTTTCATTGAAAAGAAAACAAGTGGACTCGTTTGACCGCTTGCAGTTCTAGTTGTGAGCTTATGTAGAGCCAGATGATGAGTCACGGATGAAGCCAGCAGCAAGCGCTGCTGAGCCGCTGCAGTCGTACCGCTGCAGTCGGCTCGCAGGAGGGAGGACTCGTAGGGTCGTCAATCTATCCGCCGCTCGCAACGGCTCTGCTTGGCAGACCCGAGCCACTCGAGCCTCTCCTACGCGATAGTTCCTAGAGGCAGCACGTGCGCACGCATTCGTGCAGGCGGCCTTGACACGGCTGACCGTACGGTATATTTGGAAATTCACGCGTAACGCGGCAAACAGTTTCCGCCTGATTCAGCAGAAGATTGTAAACTAGCACCGGCAGAAATTTATTATTGTATATATATACATATATATATCCCTTTTACGTAGTTATATATATATATGAAACTATTATATATGTGTGTGTGTGTGTGTGTGTGTGTGTGTGTGTGTGTGTGTGTGTGTGTGTGTGTGTGTGTGTGTGTGTGTGTGTGTGTGTGTGTGTGTGTGTGTGTGTGTATTATTTATTTAGCCCCCAGCGGCCTGTTGGCCCTCCTTGGCTCTCTGCAATCTTTCGTACGCAAGTCTACAGCGCTGCAGCGAAGTCTCGCGCATAGCAAGGCGGCATGTAATGGTTGGGAAGCCCTAATGCTCGCCAACAGAAAGCCAGTGTATCCGAGGAGCCGGGGTCCCAAGGGCATGCTTTGAAAGAGAATGTGGATCTCTGGGGGGAAAACTAATACACTGGCACCTTCACTGTATTTGGGGATGCAGATAGCCTGCATTAGGCAGCCCAAGTAGTTGAAGGTCGGTCTAAACTAACACTGGTGCTGCATAAACCAATGACCGAGGTCAAATGGAAAAGATTAAAAGATCGAATGGGTGCGTCTTAGAGAAGATTGTAACTCTACTGCTAAGAGCTATCTCGACAAGAGCTTGAAAAATCTGAAAAAGTCCCGCGAAGAGGTCAAGGATACCGCCCATCAAATAGTATGCGAAGAAAGTATTGCCTGTGCGTATGCTTATCCAGCCTTGATAATTATTCTTTATATGATCTAACGTGCATCATGGATCAGTACTGGTAAATTTCGATTATATTAAGGCTGGCGACGTAACGGCTAATTTGCCGAATAACTCAATTGCCGCGATAAACCGAGAATTCATTGGTCATTTTAAAATTTCTTAGGAACTTACGAACGCATGATATTGATATTTGCGTTTTTGGATGAAGATATTTATTTTTCGGGCCGTCTCTTGGTCATCCGTTCGCTAGATTAGAATTGAATATAGACGGCGACAGCTCAATCCTGGAAATTAACTTCATAGTGTCCGTGGATCACTTCGGAAATTTCTTAGTAAATTCAGATACAGAGGTACTCTTTAGATAAGCCCTATTCCTAATACTTACCTGTACCAATCGCTTCCATTTTTTATCTTGTGGTGGTCAATGGTCAATTCTCATCAAAGAGATTAACAAGCTGCGATGTTCCACGGTGGTCTTGAGTCGGCACTTGGCTGTTCTACATTTAAGACAGAGCCTCTAGGAAAGGTATTCGGAACCATGGCACAGGCTTCAGAGCCGTTGACACTAAGGCATTGCTAAAACTCGGACTTGTTTAGATAAGGATACCACGTCCAAGTTGGTCCATGCATTCGTGACATCTCGTCTCGACTTCTGCAACTCACTGCTTACTGGCCTACCGGCATGTGCGATCGGGCGATTGCAGCTGGTGCAAAACTCTGCAGCTAGGCTTGTCGGTCGTGAGCGTCGCAGTTGCCACATTACTCCACTTCTCGTCGACCTGCACTGGCTACCAGTCAAGCAACGGATTGACTTCAAGGTTTTGTCGCTCACTTTTAGGTCCCTTCATTCTTTGGCTCCAGCCTATCTCTCAGATATACTCCCCCATCAGGCCAAGGATCGTACCACCCGCTTTTTGGAATCCAACAGTCTACCAATACCTCGTACAAACCTCAAATCCTTTGGAGACCGTGCATTTAGTTCGTATGCTCCCAAAGCCTGGAACTCCCTCCCGACCTGCATCAGAACATCCCCTGACATGACCATATTTAAAAAGAATTTAAACACCTATTTAGGACAGCATTTAGTGGGTCCCTGTGATTCGTCCTTGATGTGCTAATGCGTGCTGACACTGTGCATGCTGCCACTAACCACACTTGCATGCTGGCCCTGCGCATGTCACCCCTAACCATGTTATTCCTGTTGTTTATCAAGCATGATATTACTCACCATTCAATCGCGTTTCCCTTTGCAGCAAGTGTAAAGCGCCTAGAGAGAGATTTCTCTGAGAGAGTTCTCTGAGGGCGCTTTATCAAGTGCATTATTATTATTATTATGACACTGCATATCAAATTAAGCCTCATCAAACAATTTGTAATGGCTCTAGACAAAAGTCCTGAGCTTTCAAGTACCTCCACGATGTCTCTTCACAGCTGTGCGATACAAAGGTTCTAAACAAAGTTAATATTTTTGTCGGCCTAAGATGAAGGTCATAGAATTTGACAAATTCGCCAAGCAGTTGAACAGGACGGAGAAGGCGGCAAAGAAGGCAGTGATTCTGTGCAGTGATTCTGTGCGGCGATTCGCGGCTTTCTAGGCAATCATAAAAAGCTGAAAACTTGAAGCCGCTTGTTCAGGCTGTCGCGAAGAACTACGCTAAAATGGAATTCAGAATGTCCTTCGAAGTCCATTTCCTTGATTATCATATGGCCAATTCGAGGAAAACATGAGATCCTTACACAGCGGAGCAAAGCGAACGCTTTCATTGGGATACACTTGACCTATTTCGACTTTGGCTAAGAACAGTATAACGTAAATATTATGGGAAACTGCTTCGGGACTTCTTCAAGGATTTTATTTGCCATATGGCCACAAATTTAGAATATCGATTTGAGTCTGAACTTTTTTGAGCGGTAATTTTTGCGTATGGCCGCAGGATGAATACATGGTAATTTTTATTCATCCGTTGTTCTTTCGAATTAAATGAGAACTTCAAGACGCGAATTTAGCAGTTTTCTCATCGGAAAGCGGTTTACTTTAATTCAGTCACTCTCCTGACCACAAACGCAAAGTTTGCACGGAATAATGGCCGATTGTATATAAACCAAAGAGATGAGCAATTAGGAAGTAATACTTAAATATATAATTCATTTTTATAGCGCCCCGAGAGAACTTAATCTCTATTCAGGCGCTTCACATGTGCCTCGGGGCTCGAGCCCACGACCTCAGCCAGACCTTGGTCGGGGCGAGCACCTTAACCGCTGGACTTACTTCCCTAAGGATGGATATTGTGCTACACTGTTTTTTTTCTCCTAATCGAGATATCCTCTTTGACTACTGCTTGACTTTTAAAACTTGTATTCATTATACCGCCTCCACAGCTATTCGCGGATGGCTAAACAGCTTACTAGGTCCCTTGTTCTATCTAGCCGGGACGGCAATAATTCAGTATTCTCATGGCTACGAAAAGAGCCATTAAGCCTCCACACTTGGTAGTGAATGACGGTGCAAGCTTGATTCATAAATAAAAGAAAGGGAGTCGTATTTCTGCTTTGCAAAAATAGCCGAGATGGTTTCTACTTGATCAGCGGAAACAGAGCAACATTCTTATTTCGAACGGCAATGCCCGACATGAATGAGGTCCTTCATATATTCTTCTCGTCTTTCTCGACCTCTTGGGTCCTCCCGCGACAGTAAACTGCTCCATTCGTTCACTACTTCAAGGTCTTTGGTGACACACAGGCCTTTGCTCTCCTGGTCTTAGGTTGCGGAACTTGCCTACACAGCTATTGTGCAACGCCACCAGCTCTCCCACCGCCGACTCATAGACACGTCGTTTGCAGCCGCACTGCGCTACTGTCTCCACTCCTCTATTCTACGCTTCCGCGGCCTTTCAGCTTCTTGCTCTTTGTTTCGTGAGGCGAACTCTGTCGGCTATCGCACTGGCACCACAGCAGGCTAAGCTTCCCTATAGAAGATTCTCCAGCGTGGCTCCGGCTTAGTCACGTGGTGGCTCCGCTGAGTCACAGGCAGATAGATACATGCAGGTACCATGGGATACAAATTTCTCAAGTTCTCAGCCACTAAATGTTCAATATCTTTCATGTTAACTTTAAGCCAGCGCGAAATTGGACTTCTCGGCGACTGCATCTCTCTTACCTTCTTCTTCTACTTCGCCTCGTATTTTTCATATCTCTGGCCTGTTCGTAGGAAATTTCTTCAATCACTACCTCGAGAACTCGTGCATCCTCGGTCTATCTCTTTCTTACTCGCTATTTCCCTCTCTCTCTCTTTCTCTTTCTTTCTCTCTCTCTCTCTCTCTCTCTCTCTCTCTCTCTCTCTCTCTCTCTCTCTCTCTCTCTCTCTCTCTCTCTCTCTCTCTCTCTCTCTCTCTCGCCCTCTCTTTCACTCTCTCTCTCTCTCTCTCTCTCTCTCCCTCTCTCTATCTCCCTCTCCCCCCTCTCTCTCTCTCCCTCTCTCTCTCTTACTATCTCGTTCGCTCGCTCTCATTGTTGTTTCGCGGACGATTTTAGTGATTAATGTCATTATGAAAGCCCAGTTCAACCGACAGGAGAGTCAACTGGCGCTGATTGGACCTTTCGAACAGGCTCGGAGAGTGTCAGTCAGCAACGGTACGCTTACTAATTAGTAATTAGTACGTGCTAGTGGGTAGAGAGAAAGGCGACACGACGAGCGGCAAGGTCAGTGGGCGATCATTCGTTAAAATACTCGGATGGACTCCCACCAATGCTCGTCAGTGTGCTGCTAGTGGTTGACAGTCTGTTCAAAAGTGACCTTTAACTAGATGACCGCGCCAGCCCTACGTTCAAGGCTGCCTACTTTTACCTGCTTCCACTGCAAAAATGTGGCCCTGCCTATATAATCAAGGATATCGCATGGTCAATGCATGTAACCCACCGGGACATCTGTAACTCCCATCTCGAACTTCTACCTGCCTATGCAATGAGACGCTGATATTTGGTGCAGCTATGTCGCTATGCTTTTTTCCATGAGCACCGCAACACTTCCCCATTACACCTTCTATCACCCACCTGCAATGAATTTTCCATCAAGCAGTGAGCCGATTTGCCGTCCTGGTTTGGCCCAGGGATAGGGTGCTCGTCTTTGGCAATCAACGTCTTGGGCTCGAGCCCTGCAGCACAAAGAAAAACACTAACTGATTTAACAGCCTCTTTTGTATCGCGACAGAAGAATCTTTACGGTTATAATCACTGCCTCCCATGGCGATAAATAATCACCCACCGCAGAATTCGAACCGGAACCGAGGTCGTGAAAAGCAACCGCCTTACCTAGTATGCAATCAAGGCTCATGCGAAACACCTGGATAAAGATTGAGTTATCTTACGTTGCCATATATGCATTTGAATTATACTTATTTAGATTTGTTTCAAAGTTTTGTCAATTGCTTTTAGGTCTCTTAATTCTCTTTCTCCAAAATATTAATAGGAAACCTTTCCTACTTAGGTTTCACATCGTGTCTCACCCCCGTCGGAGTCGCTCACTTCAATAATAAATAAATAAATAAATCCTAGCTGCTTAAGCAGCCTCTTTTTCTATAGCGACAGAAGAGCCTTTACGGCTATCACCACCGCTTGCAGTGGCGATAAAGAATCGCCCACCACAGGAATCGAACCCACGACCTCGGGATCGAGGTCATGAAAGCAACAGCCTTATCTAGTGTGCCATCACGGCTCACCAACACCTGAGCTACTTGCAATATTAAGTCGAGATCGCAGTTCGTTGTTTGGTAGGGAGGCTTTTTCAAGCTTCTAGTATCATCATAGCCAGCGGGTGCCGTTCGTGATTTCGAGTACCATCATCATCGATCAGCTGCTCTCGAACCGCGGCGCAGCCAGAAGTTGCAATAGTTGGCTGAACCTGAACCTTGCTCCGGGCAGACCAATCGTTGGGGCTGAAACATTGACACGCCCTCCAACGGTGTGCAGCCTGCCTTAGGCTGCGTGAGGTGGAGCTGCAGTCCTCCCTTGCCGTTCTTGGGTACATCATTTTTCTTGAGGACTAATATCAAGCTACCTTTTTTAGACATCACTTATGCCTCTGCCATGTAATTATTTTTCAGCTCTTACGGTTGCGTGAGCTAGCTTACCGGCACAATCGGACATTGCGGTGCATTGCGGATGCCGATCTTAAATGGCGATGCGACTCGATGCTCTTCAAATACCCCGACGGCCTATTGAAGCTTTTTGGCGCCAAAGAATTCCCGCTCATTTGTTCAGACGGCACGCGCGTGCGCACGCAAACACGTCGGTGGAGCTGATGGTCCTTCTTCTCCGTACTACCGCAGGCCAAGACCCTTCCTGAGCTGTACGAAATCGTGTCAGCATACGAGCCGGAGGTACTGTGGTCAGACGGTGACTGGATGGCGCCTGACACGTATTGGAATTCGACTGGATTCCTCGCCTGGCTGTACAATGAGAGGTTATCGACACGCATGCATGCTGCGCCTCGCTCCGAGTCATTGCTAGCTGCTCGAAGCATCTCGAACTTCTCTGGCAGCTCGCTTGCTCGGCTCGCTGTGCATAGCTCGGCTCGCTGTAGCGCAGCCTCTGCTTGCCGTGGTTAGCTCAGCTCGCTTAGCATACCTCGGCTCCCTGTGCATAGCTCGGCTCGCTGTAGTGCGGCTGCTCTCACAGTGGCTGCTCAACTGAGCCAATATGCACTGTGCATCGGTGTACCTTCGCTCTGCCCACATCGGGCCAACTTTAACTGTGTGTGCACCGATGCAATTGGCTGTGCGTAGCTCGAGCCAATTTGAGCACTGCACCGATGCAGCTGCTGTGCGTTTATCACGTTCGCGTGCCTGGATGTGCTCAGACGGTTGCTCGAACTCATGCGTCTAAGAAGTACCTCGGTGACACTCACTGCCTTGTTGCCACTTTCGCTTTTTTCCACCTGTCAGAATCCGACTGGCAATTAAAAAGGGAATTCGTAAATGAAAACGTGAACTGTTTCATGAAACTATGCCGGTACGAGTGAATGTTAGGGAAAATTCGGAGGTTATCGGAGCAATAGAAGAGCGATAGAAACTGAAGCAGGTGAGAGGCGAAAAATGCACAATATGAAGACGCCTCGATCGCTTGATTCTTGGTCAACTTTTTAGGGGTTGAATTTTCATAAGCTCTCGCCACTCCTAATTGTAACGAGGTCGAAACCTAAAATGGCCACTGTTGGCTAGAGATGCTCACTTGAGCTACTTAGAACTAACAAACGTACATTTGAGGAATAGCGTAAGAGCTCGAGCTTGTTCTTCTCTTTTTTTTCTGCCTTCATCTTCTTTATCCGACACTTTGAGCTTTGTGTTCTCCTTCCTTTTTGTTTCCCTCTTTCCTTCCTTAGAAACTTTGAGCTGAGTCCTCTCTCTTTTTGCGCTCCCTTTTCGAATTTGCTACTTGCAACCTTTTTAAGCGTGAATATGCAGTACAAGCGGACGGCTATGCTGTCCTTCTTCAATAATATTCGCGATAAATTGTGTCCTGTAGTAGATTTGTTGGATGAGAGCAGTGCATCTTGACAAGCGATGGAAACCTGGAAGCGGGTGCTCGTTTCTCTTAGAGATAAGGCTTTGAACGTTTGGGTGTTGAATTTTCGCTGCACGCTCCTCATCACTTAGTGGAGCAAAGACGATTACTGAGTTTCATGCTGTTGAATTCCTAGCTACTCCACCTTCCGGAAAATTTTGAGCTTTAGCATCGCCGCGACGCACGTCGTTGTGGTTATCCTGATGCGCGTTGTGTTCTTTTAGCCCGGTGAAGAATACCGTAGTAACCAATGATAGATGGGGTCAAAACATCGCCTGCCATCATGGCGGCTACTACACCTGCTCGGATCGTTTCAACCCAGGTAGGTATTTCCAAAGCACCGCTCCAGTCTTGTCCTACACTCTCAAACCAGACTAACCGCCTCACAATAATGCACTGCGAACTAGTAGAATAAAAGAGACCAACCTCCACGTCCATAGCAGCCTTTCGCCACACTGTGTGCTCTGTGATTTAAACTTGGCGACTGGCTATGACCTTCGCCTGCTGTTGCTAAGATTGAGTTTCAACTCACCAAAGAGGATACAAGCTCTTTATAATAATAATAATAACAATAATTATAATAATAATACATTTGTATAACCCCCTCAGAGAACTGAATCTCTCTCTAGGTCCTTTGCAGACGCTGCACGTAAAACATTACCAAATGTTTGGCGTTAACATCCGCAAGCAGCAGACGGAGTGTCAGGAGGTATTTCTTCGAGCGCTTCGCTGTCCATTTGGCTGCGTGCTTAGCCCTCTACACATCCGGTTGACAATTCAGCTTCGTAGCTCGCATATTGATTGCTCCTCCTGCATCGTGCGCAACGTGGAGCATGTGGTCAGTCGCTGCCATACGACGAGCTTCAGCGCCGCACGCCGGCCATCGGCGGACGCGTCTCGACGTCTCGAGAGGAGACAAGCAGACGCCTCGCGGCTGACGGGCGGCTGACTCGGCGAGTGAGGCTCACTCGCTGCTGCAGCAGTTGCCGCTCTTGCGAGCGCTCATTCCGCGCTCGCCGCGCTACAGGCACGCTGCAGAAGCGGAAATGGGAGAACTGCATGACGATCGACTCGCGCTCGTGGGGCTACCGCCGCAATGCGCAGCTGAGCGACTACCTCGACATGGACAAGCTAACCCAGGTGCTCGCCGAAACGGTCAGGTAGGTGACGGGTGCTCTGAAGCTCCGGAGGCGAGGCGGGCGGCTCCCGAGCGACCGAGCGGTGAAAGTAGAGCGAAGGTCAGCTGCCATTTGGCCACCTTATTCGCATGGCGATAGAAGACAGTTAGCGGCGGCTGCTGCTGCAGGACTTGTTGAGCCCGAGACCTGGGCCGCGAAGCGACTAGCCTCCGGGGTTGCTAAGGAAAGGTAGGCGCTGGCTCGGTCCTAATGAAGAGGTGACGCAGCTTCGTCGTCAGTACGATTGACGCACTCGCAGCTGCGTTTTCAGGCCTTCTCACCCTTATTCTTACCCGTTTGGGGCACTCCGCCGCCGCCGCCGATCATTCGCGCTATTCGCATTCTGTCGGCTGCGGCGTCTACAGCGTGTCGTTGCCGCAGTCTTTTGCTGCTTTCGTTAGGCGCTTCTACTCGATCCGGTAAGATTTACTTAATTATTTCAGACCGCTGGAGGACGTCTGGGCAGTGCCCGCATCGCTCAGTCGGCGAAAGAAAGCTACGCGGCGCGCACAGCCTGCTCACCCGCGAAAAGGCACTAAAACGAAGCCATAGCTTCGCTCTTGTTCGTTCGGTTTCGGGCCTCCCGCGCTGACGTAGTACTACCCCTAGGAAGGGCTTGCCTAGAAGCGAAGCTCGGACTGCTCGCACGAGCTCGAAACGAGATCCGCGAGTCACGTGGGTCAGTGCGGACTCGAGAGAAGAGACCCGCTTTCGACCGAGCAGAACGGCGCTCGAACGTGCGTCCGCCACGAGCGAGGATCGTCTCGTCTGCTTCGCGCTAGAGCGCCAATTCGGGACGGTTGAGTCCGCTGCTGCACTCTGGCCAACGTCACGCACGCGGGCTTCACGCTGCCGAAAAAACTTTGCTTCCAGCTGCGGCGGCAACTTGCTGATGAACATCGGCCCGACGCACGACGGGGTGATCCTGCCCATTTTCGAGGAGCGTCTCCGGCAGATGGGCGACTGGCTGAAAGTTAACGGCGAAGCCATCTACGGCTCGAAGCCGTGGTTGTATCAAAACGACACGATCACGCCCAACGTGTGGTAAGCAGGGCCGGCGGGCGCTCTCCCTTTCGTTCGCGCCAATCAAACCAGACCGGCGCCGATCCCAGCGTCGACGCTGACTCTGAACGAACCGCCCATGAAGCAGGGCGCTCGGCTCTTCCCAACCGAGGTCACGTGGGTTCGACTCCTGCAGCCGGCGATCCTTTATTGCCAACTGCAAGCGGTGGTGATAGCCGCTAAAAGGCTCTTCTGTCGCTACTAGAGCTAACTTCCCGTGGACTCGCTTCACTAAGTCGTACGCGTTTATTGCACATCTCACTTCCAAAATAGTGCTCGCCTATTGCCGCGAGACGGACGGACTTTCTCACTCTAATTAATAGGGATAAAATGGCGCTATTAAATCAGCTAAACATTTTATGGGCAAATCAAGTGCGATTCAGAAATTGGAAAAGTTAACGCTCACGATTGACCCTGCCAGCATTCGTCCTGTTGAATCTGCACGAAATCTAGGCGTCCTATTCCAAAGTGACCTTTCAATAGACGACCACATCAGATCCACAGTGAAGTCAGCCTACTTTCATATACATAATATTGCTAAAATTTGGGCTTGTTTAGATAGGGATACAGAACATCCCCTGACCTGACCACATTTAAAAAGAACTTAAAAACACACCTATTTAGGACAGCATTTAGTGGGTCCCTGTGATTCGTCCTTGATGTGCTTATGCGTGCTGACACTGTGCATGCTGCCACTAACCACATTTGCATGCTGACCCTGTGCATTTCACCCTTAACCATGTTATTCATTTCGTTTGTTTTTCAAGCATGATTTTACATACCATTCAATTGCATTTCACTTTACAGCAAATGTAAAGCGCCTAGAGAGAGATTAAGTTTTCTGAGGGTGCTTTATCAAGTGAATTATTATTATTATTATTATTAACATCTAAATTGGTTCATGCATTTGTGACATCCTGTCTCAACTTCTGTAACTCACTGCTTGCTGGTCTACCGGCCTCGGCAAGCAGGTGCTTACAGCTCGTGCAAAACTCTGCAGCTAGGCATGTCTGTCGTGAAAGTCGCAATAGCCACATCACACCACTTCTCGCTGACCTGCACTGGCTCCCAGTTAAGCAATGCATCGACTTCAAGGTTTTGTCACTTTTTGGCTCCAGCCTACCTATCCGATCTACTTCCCCACCAGGCTAAGTATCGTACCACTTGCTTTTCGGAATCTAATTGTTTACCTATACATCTTGCAAATCTCAAATCCTTTGGAGACCGTGCCTTTAGTTTGTATGTGCCCTAAGCGTGGAACTCACTTCCGACTTGCATCACGACATCTTCTGACTTAATTAAATTTTAAAAGAAACTAAAAACGCATCTATATATGACAGAATTTAGTGGGTCCCTACGATTCGTCCTTAACGTGCCTATACGCGCTGACACTGTGCATGCTGCCACTAACCGTATTTACATGCTGACCCTGTGCATGTCACCCCTAACCAGTTTATGCTTGTTGTCATTGAGCGTGTTACCAGTAACCATTCGATCATGCTTCCTTTCCAGAAAATTAAATTGCCTAGGAATAGACTGAGTTCTGTGAGGGTGCTATATCAAATGTGTCAATTATTACTATTATTGCTTAGATAACGACGAGTCCATCGCGGCCGCCCCTGTCAGGCCACGCCCAACGCTCTTTCGGCTGAGTCCAGGGTCGCATTTCCCGCAAGCGTCTCGCTATCCTATCAATGGGTGTGCTATCCGAATGAAATACATCTCTCTCTTAGCCACAGGTACTCATTTCGCTGTCGTAGTCCGTGCTCCAGATGCTCGGGCTCGAAAACGCGGGCGCATTCGGGCAGCATTAGGCGCGACCGAGTGACCGAGCGTCGTGGCTACGAAGCCGACGCTCTAAGCCCAACGTTGAGCGCCGTGAATCGGTTCCCTAGAATGCTCTATTGATATATATCGATACGATATATATATAGAGAGAGAGAGAGACAGAGACAGAGATGTATCGACAGAACACCCGAATGAAAGTTCAATACGTAAAAACCAGACTCGCGTGGTCGTTGCCGCTCGGTGCCAAGTTTCTCGGTCGCATTTCGGTCGCTCTGCACTTTTAATTAAAGGAAAATGGCTCGGCCCTGCACGCGGCAGCTCCCTCTAGCCAGGCTCGACCAATCGTCGGCGTCCGGGCGGAATAAGAAGCGGCGTTGCCGCTGTTGCGCGTGTGCAAGTTCGCGAATTCGCCCTGCAACAGGCCCCGAGGCTTTTGGGGGCCTGCGAGCGACGGCCGATAAAAAAAAATAGCAAGATTGATCTTCGGAGAATATTGTTATCAAGCGCTCTTAAATTTGGCTTTTTCCAAGCTGTTCTCTCTCTCGAACTAATTGAATTTACAGAAGCCGTTGAATGGTAAACTGTACAACGTTTTGGGAAATGTGAGGTGGTCCGTGAAAATGTAATGGCCGCGGCCGCCTCCCTCCGCAGGGCTTCTAATCCGGCACTGCGCTGTAGGTACACGACGAACGCTGGCGGCAGCGGCGGCCAGCCGTCCGGTTCGAGCAGCGTCTACGCCATATTGCTCGACTGGCCAGAGAGCAACTCGGTCTTGCTCGGCGCTCCGTCGCCCACAAAGGTCACGACCGTCTCGCTGCTGGGATACTCGGCGAGCTCGCTGGCGTGGTCGGTCGACGCTAAGGGTCTCCTCGTCCGCTTGCCGTCCGTCACGCCGACCAGCTTGCCCACTCAGTGGGCTTGGGTGCTCAAGCTCTCCGCTCTGGAGCGATAGCGAGGCCGCTACCACCGCCGACGGCGCTCGGTTTTGACGCCTGCGTTGGCGGAGCGTGGTGGAAGGCGCGCGGCCTTGCCTCCTTCGGCCGGTAGGGGGGGCGGCTCCGCATCAAGACGCGCGGAAAATCAATGAGGTCACCTCTGCTTGGCCACTTTGCTTAATCTGCGGCAGCGCTACTTAGTCGTCTGGTTAATTAAATTAAATCCAGCGAAAAGCCAGCGCGCGCTCTCGCGAAGATGTTTGATCTCGCAAAGATCTTTGATCTCGCAAAGATCGCGCTCGATCGTTCGTGCGCCAGCCGCCTCGCAGGTCGCAGGGCGGCGGACGGTGGCGACGCTCGTCAATTCCGAAGTCGAGCGTCACCAAGTCGTCATTTCGATCGACGGCCGCGGCTGCTCGCCCTCGCGGGCGTGCAGCCGCGGCCATCTCGACCGCGGCAGGAGGGAGCCGCCCGACTCCTCAGCCGCCGCTCGTCCGCACGCGCGGCGCTCAGTCAGTCGGAGTAGAATACGAAGGATGCGCCGAGAAATTTTACATTAGCGAGAATTTCTTTAATTTTAAAAAACTCGCGAAGAAATCGCCGAGTCGCTTTCGCTCCGTTTCATGGAGCTGCGGCGGCGAGCTACTCGTCGCTGCGGCCCCGCCGCTGGCGGACGCTTCCGCTTCCGCTGGTGGACGCTTACTGAACGACGCCGACGAACGCGAGTCAACAAGTCTCAAAAGCAGGCTTCAAAGGAAGCGACCCGAAGTCACCCGAATCTGTGCCGCCACAATGGCCTCCGCCAGGCTTCGCCGGCTAAATCTGGCAGGCTTGAGCTGCGGAGAGCGACGCGGGCGCAGAGCCGCTTTCCGATTGGACGAGCGGCGGCGCACTGCCGCTCGTCCAGTCGCCTGGCGAACTCGCGAACGGCGAGAGACTCGCGTAGCTTCTTCGCAGCTCCCGATTTCCGTAGACTCGGCGTAGGAGACTGCACGACCGAAGGTCACGTGGCTGAGCTGCCGGGCGGAGCGGCGAGCTGGCGCTTCGTTTCTGCGCTGCGAGAAAGCCTGCATTCCAATCGCGCTCGAGTCGGCGTCCTCGTGCGCGCGCATGACGGCGTTCCCTTTGGGCTGCTACGAATGGCATCCCGCCGTCTGCATGCGCGCGCGGGCGCAGTCGGCCAACAGGCGCAGGCGAGACGGTCGGCGAGCTCCTCCGTCCTTTAGCTAAACATCGATCCCACGATCGCATTATCGCCGCACGCTCGCGAGTCGCCGCAATGCCTGAGCGCTATTGTTGACAAAGAAAACGAGAAGCCGGGAGCTGCTAGCTGTCTGCCCGCTCGGCGATCGCCTCTCGCCGACAGCCTCCCGATCGCGCGCGCGCTCCCGAGCGCAGGAGCGAAAGAAAGCAGCACGGGAGCAGCGCGAGCCCTCAGCCCGTCGTCCTGGCTCCATCGCCTCTGCGCGGACTCCGACAGCCGGCTTGCCAATCTGAACGATCTGCCACTTCTCGAGGGCTTCGCCTCATCGCGCCCTCGCCCCTCCCCCCGGCTCAAACTGCCGGCTCTTACAACTCCGATCCCGACAGCTGCGCCTCTAATAAGCTGAAAAGACGCCCGAAAAGTCACGATTCGCTGTCCACCATTAAGAGTATTCGTGGTCGTACCAGCATCAATCCACGTTAGCTAAGGCTGAGTTCAAGGTTTACAGAAGTATAGACGAATTGCAGAGCAATAACCTAGAAGTGCTAACGTTCACTTACGACCGTCTTCTTAACCGCTCACAAACAACCACACTACCCAGTTATCCGAATGGCGACTAAGTCAAAGGTCTGCGAAATTCTTCGCATGAAAGGAAGCTTTAAACGCAGCAGTATACCGCAGCATTTCGTGTGCTTACACTGTGCCTGCTGGTGGCGGATGTTACCACCAATCATTTGGTAATGCTTTCAATACAGCATCTGTAAAGTGCCTCGAAAGATACTCAGCTCTCTGAGGGCAGTATGCAAATGTATCATTAGTATCATTATTAAAGATAGAGTGCATTTGGGAGTCCATCCTCATACCACCTGCACGGCCGGACTTCAACTCACTTTGCCCAGTCCTCACTCTCTCTCTTTCTCTCTCTCTCTCTCTCTCTCTCTCTCTCTCTCTCTCTCTCTCTCTCTCTCTCTCTCTCTCTCTCTCTCTCTCGGTCTCTCTCTCATCAATCATCTCTACGCTTAGTATTCCTTGCTTTCTCCTATCAGCACTAAATCGGAGGGCGTTTGGGCGGGGATGGACCCGTCGTAGTTTAAATCAGATGAGCAAACTCGTCTAGTCTAGGACGTTGGCCAGCGTCTTGCAGTAGCATAGCATCAAGCGGGCAAAGGCGAGAGTGGGAGAGTCAATTCGTAGCGTTGCATCGAGCATGGAACGTCGGTAAGAAGGTAAAGTACAGAGGACGAAGTTAGCTCTCCGTACATCTCCAGTATCAGCAGAGCTAAGGTTTTCTGACACATTAGCTATTTCAGATGCCCAAACTGCAGCACATTCCTGGAAGCACGTAATCCGCATACTACCAGAGGCACAGAAAGAGCTAACAGCACGGGTCGATGGGGGTAATAGATTGCAGGAGAATATTATTTCAATGGTGCGGCCATTTACATGCAGGTGTTTGCACGTGACCATGGAGCCGAAATACAGAAGACAGCAACGAAGCCATTACCCTGTTTTCAATTATCTTGGCGTACACAATAAACGAGAAACTTTCTGGACTAACGACAGCGATAGGTGAACAGTTTGTTGACCTGAGCAAGGTCTCGTTAAAAGTGAAAATGTCAAGGCTGTCATCAAGTATCAGGCTGCTAACAAATAATGATTTATTGCACGAAGAATTCGCGGTACGGTCACTGAGGGGTACATTTAGGGGCACCCGGTTAAAAGCGGTCACTGAGCCTGCTAGCATTGGCTTAGTATCACTGCGAAGGAACACGACACTTGCAGCCTGCGAGCACTGGGCGGAGTCCTTGCGATGGCTCTCAGAGCTGCCTAAGCAGCCGCAAGCTCACGACCGGTGGAAGGGCAGACGATGACTCTGCAGTCCTGCCCAAATCCATGCATTGGTGGCATCTGTGGGGACATCGATCAACCACAAACTGCCGCCAGCTCTCGGGCGGGTACGGAACGAACAGTGGCCCGACAGTGCGAAAAACAACGCATGCATGGAATATAGGGGCTGCCGAAGGAGTACAACGGGAGAGGAGGGCTAGTCTCCTTCGACGCCGGCAGCCGTCTAGTGTGTGTAGTAGACTGGGCTTTGCTGGCGAAGCTTGAAATAAAAGTGTTTGGTGTTGGAGCCAGCAGACTTGTTGCCCGGTCGCGCTACCCAGCCCGACGGCAGGTCGTGCGGAGGGCTGGCACAATCGCTAATAGTTTATTGGAATTAAGTTACCGCTCCGAAAGTTCACCTAGTGAGAGAACGTGCGCATGGCTTAGTCAACTCGGCAGTCATTCCGGCGGTTTAGGGCGACTTTCGCTCAGTGGCAACAGCGCGGACGCCAGTTTAGCGCCAGCAGCCCTGCACTGCGGTACCACGACGCGACGCATTCTGCGAACGACTCGCGAAGCCTGAAAAGCTGAGAAACGCGCTCTGCACTTGGACTTGCGGCGGTGCTGCCTGAATGAGCACGAAACGACAACAAGTGTTCAACGTCACCATTCGGCGACACTCGATTCCGACGCCAATACGCCAATACTACGACGCCTGGTAAATGAAAGACCTGAAAACTAAGGCGGCGCTCGCGCGCGCCGTCCGCTGGGCGCCGCTCGCTAGCTCGCTGGGTGGTGAGCGCCTCCAAGCGGACGCCTCCTCGGTGCCGAGAGGGGAGGCGGCTGGCATGCAGTCAGGACCGCCGTCCATCAATAGTCCGGTAGGCGGCGCGTGCTCAGCAATAATGAGCAGCTCGGCTGGGCGCCTCCTCCGCGTCGCGCGCCGCGCCACTTCGCGCTAGCGGAGCAGCGGCCAACCGCTCAATAGCGCGGGCGCGCTTTTCTGGCTTTTAGCGGCAGCAGCAGCAGCAGCGCAGTCGGAGCCGGAGCGTGCGCCCCGCCCCGCCCCCCCCCCCCTAGACCCGTATCGAGCCGTTAGAGCCGCCCCAGAGAGCGGCACGTCGCTCGGCTCGCCGTTCTTTGCGCCGCGGCGCAGAGATCGGCGTTCGGACCGCAGCCCTGGCTGCGGTCAGCTTTTTCTTTCTTTCTGATTGCGATGCGGATCTGCCGAAGCTTTGTATTAAAATGCGCGCAGCTCGAGCGTGCGTGCGTGCGTGCGTGCGTGCAGGAACGCCAACGAGCAGACGCCGGATTGTCTGCGAACCCTCAGACTCCGAGCGCGCCGCGGGCGCGAGCGGCACCAGCCGGTGACGTCAGGCGCGGCCTCGGCGCAACGATTGCGTACATTCGAGCCGCTCTCGCGCGTCGAGTCGGATTGGCCGCACCCAATCCGCCGGAAGACGCCGTCAGCCACATTGGTGCGCGGCGGCGGCGGCGGCGGGCGCCGCGCGCTGACTGCAGACGCGGACAGCGACGAAAGAAGCTCGGACGGACTAGCGGCGGCAGCCGGGGGAAACTTGCGTCGAACTAGCGGAACTTGCCAACTCGGTGCTTGCAGCGCGGCTGAGCCCCGACTCCCGTCGTCAAGGGCGCCGCCGGTGCGATCGGGCTAGCCGGCGTCCCCCTCAAAGAACTCGCTCTCGCCGAAGCATTCGCTCACCGCGCGGCTGCGGCCGACGTGGTGGCTTTCTTGAGCCGCCGGTTGCGCCACGACTCGGGTGGCCATTTTGCGTCGTCGTAGCGACTGAGGCGCTCCACGAGCTGGTCGATCTCATCCGCCGTCTTCTTGGGCGCCGTCGCATCCGCGCCGCCGCCGCCCGATCGGCTGCCGCGCGGCTGCGCCGCGGCGGCGGCCGCGGCGGCTCGGTCGCCCCCGCCGGCGAGGCGATCGAGCAAGCTCTGCAGCCTCGCGGCGTCCAAGGTGACTCGCGATCTCCGCTCCGGCTCCGCGTTTGACTGCTGCTCGCCGCGCCGCCTTCGACTGTCGGTCGCCAGACGGCTGCACATCAGCTTCACTTCTTCGGCAGTAAGCTTTCGCGGCGGCGGCTGCTCGCCGACCGACGCCGAGTCGACGTCGTCGTCGTCGGCGCCGGCGGCCGAAGCGTCGAACGGCGGCGGCTGCGGCCGCGCGGCCCGGCGCTCGTACGGATCGTAGTGCAGCCTCGCCACCGACTCGGCTATGCGCTCCTTCGGCGAGCGCCACAGGCCGCAGAAGTCACCGGCGTGCAGGTGCGTCCTGTGCAGTATCGAGCGCGCGCGCTCGCGGTGCCAGTCGTCCAGCGCGTCGACGACGTCGGCGTCGATGACTGCGGTCTCGCGCCGCCGCCGCCGCTGACTGCGGGCTGGAGCGACGGTCTCTGCAGCAGCAGCAGCCATCGCCGCGGCCGCCGCCGCCGTCCGTTCGTCGATGGCGGGCAGCGCGGCGACGGCGGAAGCGGCGGCCGCTTCCGCGATCGCCAGCTGGCTAGCCAGGGCCAGGCTGCTCGCGCTGCCGCCGCCGCCGCCGCGCGGCACGAGCCGCAGCGGGACGTTGCGCAGCATGCGCGCGTGCGTGCCCTCGCGCGGCGCCGGGTAGCCGGTGCGCAGGAAGAAAAAGTACTTGCCGCTGCTCCATCCCAGCGGCTGCGCCCGCGCCGACGGGACGGCGAGCGGCGGCCAGCGGCCGGAGCCGAGCATCGCCCCGAGCGAGCGCCGACTGCAGCTGCTGCTAACGCTGCGGCGACCGCTGCGGCAGGCCTCTGTCTCTTAATTGCCGACGCCGCCACGGCAACGACCTCGGGGAAACGCGGGCTGTGCGCCTGCCGCGTCGGCGGCTGCTGCAGCGAATGGCGTCGCAGCCGGCGTTGCCGCGAGCGGGGTCAACCTTGGGCTGCGGCTGGCTGCGCTGCCTGCCACCGCTGCCAGCGAAGACGCCGAGCCGGCGCGGCTCTCAGCAGGCGGCGGCGGCGGCGGTCGACTAATGGCCATCGGGCCATTAGCGGCGACGCTCGGGGCTTTTGTGTGCATTATTGTGCTCCGAAGAAGCGCCCCGCCGAGAGGAGGCACTGGCGCGCGCTCCGAGCGCGCGCGCCAGTGCCTCCTCTCGCGGCTCGCTAGCGAGCAGCGAGGCGAAGAGAGAGCTCGGGCCGACGATCCGCCGCCGCCGCCATCCCGTCGGCCCGAGCTCGCCGCCGAGCTTCGTCGTCTGCCCTGCCTCGAGCCGCGGGCGAGCGAGCGTGCGTGCAGAGCGACGCTGCGACCGGCCGCCGCTCGGCGCCGCCGCCGCCGACCGCTGGGCAGTCGCCGCTTTGAGCGCTCGCGCCCTTAAGGAGCAGCGATGGTCGGCCTACCCCTCCGCTCGCGCGCGCGACGACTAGGAGCGGCGAGCGACGGCGCGGAGCAGGCGACGCTCTTTCTCGCATCGCGTCAACGCAGGCCGCGCCGGCTCGGCGCCGGCTCGCTCCGGCAGGGCACCGTGCGGCGGCGACAGAGACGCCGGCCGAGTGGAATCCAGCGTCGATGAGCCTCGCACTTGGCGCTGAAGCACAGTTCACCGCGCGCGCGTGCGCGCACCAGTGAAACCTTGTTGAGCGTCGTCGCGCCGCTAACTGGACCGCGGAGCGACGTCGATCGTAAGCTGTGCGAAGCGGAACGCGCGAACGAAAGCGTGGCGACCGCCTGTAACTATCGTCTTTCTTTCGCGTTCGCCACCGCCCCTCCCCCACGAAAACCAGCTATTCGGCGAGTAGATTGTGGCGCGCGCGCGAGCGCGCTGCGAAGTGCGGGGGCGTCGGTCTGCCGGCCACTGTCCTCCCACTTTAAAGCATTTCGTAACGTCGACGCTCGAGAACGAGATCGTTTGGTAATCGCGAGAGAAAAGGTATAAGACCATAGCATAGCAAAGATTCCTGCCATGTTAAAACGGTCTCATAAAAACATTTCCTGCCATGTGTGACTTCAGCGAGTCTATCGTTTTCGGTTGTCGCGATCGTGGCAGTTTAACTTATTTGTAAATCTTCGTCTGCGATATGTGGCTGCGATGGGACGGACGACAGAGTCCGCATCAGCACGCTAGCAGAGAAATTAAGCGCGAGTGAACCATTCTCGGTGACGAAATTCAGTCTCACGATGTCGTTTGAGTTTCCAATCCCCAAGCCCTTAAGAGTGGCGACGCCCATATCGTGGCGCGTCGGATAAATAGCCTAATCGGGGTATGGACATTTCCCCAGGACATCCTCCCTGGGGTAGGACATTTCCACGGGGTATATAATAAGAATAATAATAATAATTCACTTGATAAAGCGCCCTCAGAGAACTTAATCTCTCTCTAGGCGCTTTACATTTGCTGTAAAGTGAAATGCAATTGAATGGTAAGTAAAATCATGCTTGAAAAACAAACGAAATGAATAATATGGTTAGGGGTGACATACACAGGGTCAGCATGCAAATGTGGTTAGTGGCAGCATGCACAGTGTCAGCACGCATAAGCACATGAAGGACAAATCACAGGGACCCACTAAATGCTGTCCTATATGGTTTAGGGTTTAGAGTTTTAGAGTTTAGGGTTTTTAAGGTTTAGTGTTTAGGGTGTAGTAATTAGGGTTTAGGGCGGGTTGCGCCTCCGCCGCCTAAATTCACCCTTGCTCGTATTCCGCGCTTTAATTAGTGCGTATTAGAACGTAACTAGATCTCGTGAGCTCGAGTTGTACTCAGTAAACCTCTGAGGCTTGGCGCTCATTTGCAGGAACGCGCGGCACACCGTAGTGCGCCCGCTTTGACGGGTACGAACACGTGCCTGGCGGCGTCGAGCGGGACCGAACTACAGCAAAACCGAACTGCATAGCTCGCCGCCGCAGCCGCTGCAACCGTCGCCACCGCTCGTTCTATGAGGAACCACCCTTCCAATCCACCCATTCTTCTAATTATACTGAGTTGATTTTATTTTAATAGAGCGTGAACTTCATATGATTATGTATATAGGTATATATATATTCTTAGTTGTACATTCATCAACATTGGGGGAATATCCTACCCCGGGGGGAATGTCCTAGGATCCACCAAGGGGGAAATGTCCGGGGGGGGGGGGAAACGTGCAGTGGAGAAATGTCCTACAACCGCTTAATCGGAGCTCTTCCGGCCACCGCGCTCCGCAGCATGTCGGCAGGCCACGCCCTCCCGCTTGCCCGTGGTCTGGCTCTCAAGCCAGACCTGATCATCGACAGCGGCACCGCTATAGTAATTGTTGATCTGACGGTGCCGTTCGACGGCAGCGACGATGCTCTGATTACGGCGGCCCGGAATAAGACCGATAGATAAGCAGCGATTGCCCGGTCTTTCTTGACCGCAGACTTGACCGGTCTGCAGTGGTCAAGTGGCCCTTCGTGCTCGGGTGCTCTCGGCAGATGGTGGCAGAACAATTAAGCTTGCCTGGCCGACCTTGGCAACTCACGCACGGAGAGAAGGGCATTGAGGCGGCACTGCGTCTCCGACGCCATTACTGGCTCGGAAGCCGTGCGGTCCCTGTTCTTGAACCGGGAGGCCCGGGTAGCACGCTCGACCCCGGCAGGACAGGGCACCGCCGGCTAATGTATATATACAAGTTATATTTTTTAATACATTGTATATATATATACAAACAATATATATTTATATATAAACTAAATATATATATATATATATATATACATACAGTAAGTAGCAATATGTTGCCGGATATCCGGACATTTTTCCGGTCGCGACCACGAAGCCGCGCTTCCATCGTTGCGTCAAATCTCGCAGCAAATCAAAACCACAGACTGATGCTGTCGTTGCCATTGCCTCGTTTCGACGCTGCTGTGACCGCGCGACCCTCGCAAGTTTGGGTAGCGGCGCAACGTATTGCACGCGATAGTGATCCGACACGCGCAATACGGCAAGCGGTAACCGCACTCGATATCGTGCAGGCAGCGCTAGCAGCACAGCATTAGTAAAAAGCCCAAGCAATTGGTTTCATATTACGGCTCATACGGCGCGGAACTTCCGACGTGCTTGTTTAAAATCTCGCAGCAGCGGCTCATGTTAGGCGCTCCTACTCGCTGACCGGCGGCCATTGACCATTGACCGATGATGAGTGTAGCCGAGAATCCAGGGGTCAGAAGTTAATTTCCGTCAAGCCCCGTCATGCTCAGGCCACGCTGCCGCTCGCCATGCCGCTGAGCTAGGGTAGGACGAGCGGCCGTCAGGTTAAACCTCTTTATAATAATGCATGCGCCAACAACAACCAGGGAACTAAACAAGTCCACAGGGATGGTCCCATACAAAGTCCACTTTAGGGGCGCAAGACGACGCAAGCGCGAACAAACGAGTTTGTTGGTCAGTCAGCTTCCGTAGTCCCACCGTTGTACCGACTCCGTTCCGGCAGTACAAACGTACGTCGTAAAAGATCTGGCTAGCTGAGTAACGGCTTGGCAAGTCGGAGTCGACTCCACCACAGTCGAGAGCGTCCTCCAAAAGACGCCAACTCACGGGTATGCTGGTCACCGCCACTACTACCTCGGGATATTCTTGGTACGCGTGTGCATTCATAGTTCGCATAAGATCAGAATAATGCAGTCCATCAATTCGCTTCATTTTGGCTAAGCAAGACATCGAAATTCTCAAAAGTTCAGCAGATGATTTTCTCGAAAACCAAAGTTCAGCAGAGAAGGCAGCTGCATCCTCGCTCGAGTATTGAATATCTCCTTCAGTACGCCGCTTAGTCACCAAACGAATAAAGCAATCCATCTTTCATGCACAACGTTCATCAATATAGTCACTCCTAATGAGACTCGCACAAGCTGACTGCTAAAGGTCCTCTACAATTACCTAGCACTTTCTGCACGAAATATTACGAAGAGGCTGAAGCGGCTTTCACCCCGTTCAACAGAACTAGGCCATCAGGCCGCCAACGCAACGGAGTGCTCGTAACAATGCTGGTCTATTCGATAACGACGTATGGCTAGAGGTGATCAACAGCGGCCATGACTTGCAGCAAATCTCGAACGGCTCACAGCCTAGAGCTCAAATCAGTTCGATTGCTAGGGCACATTTGTACAATTGTACAATTGTACTTTACTAAAGTAAATTACAAGTAAGTAATTATTACTATAGTATATATAGTTACACGATAGTAATTATATATTAATTATGGCATTAATAAATAGTTAATTTTATTTAATTATTATTATTTAAATTATATTTTAATTCATTATTACATACTAATTAATAATAATAGTTACATAATAGTAATTACAAGTAATTATTATTTACCCTACAAAAGCTGCTTCCTCACATTAGTACAATACTGACACAAAGTGGTCTAAAGTAGAATCTAGTTTGAACATGCCGAGCTCTTGTCATGCAAAGCTTTGCGGCCACAGATAGCAACCGGGTGTCATGGGGTAAAACGTAAATGTGAGCTGATTATCAAACAGCCTCACAGTAATGAGAAAAGAGCCGCCGCTTCGGCAATCAACGGCAGGCAATTTTCACCGATTTTTGGCAGCAGGACTCAAGCCGAGATCTCGGCCGTGAAGAGTGAGCACGCTGATCATAGCCTACGTCTTCCCAAAGCGCACATTTCTTACAGATCAATATTTACATCACATTTTTTCTCATCTGCTGACTGATGCTGAAAGGCGTGACCAAGGCGCAGTGCTGATGAACACCTTCTCGAGCAACACGACCAGCTCAAGGTAACTATGACGTCAGAAAGGGTATCGAAGAGGAGTCGGGAGCGACGCTCAGCTATTGTCCAGCTCGCTTCTGACACCAATTATTGCGAGTGTGATGCAGCGGTTCCGCCGCACTGAAATGAAGCGACGCGTGCCACGTGACTCGTGCAGCTGCGGGTCTGCTGCAACTGTCTCTCGAGCGGCCCGTGCGAGCTCGACAAGGTCGTACATCAAGGTCGTACGCCGACTGCAGCTCGTGACTCAATCGCATTTCAGTACTAAGTCCGAGCGCTTTCTGGCTCAGTGTACCCGCAGCACGAGAAAGGGCCCCGTCAAACTGCTTGAAAGATTTCATCCAGCCAAGAAGGAGCCAAGGTAGTGTGGGCTTTGTATGTTAGAGTGAAACGGTGGTTAGCTGAATCAGCCACAGTGGGACTGATATTTATGACTCACCATTCCCGTTCATTATAATATAATATATCACTACACTTGCTATAGAGCCCTCAGAGAGCCAATCGCTTTCTAGGCACTTACATTTGCTGCAAAGGTAGCATCTAGATCGAATGCTTAGTCGTAGCTCAAGCATGACATTGTTGCGGTGACTTTCGCAGGGTCAGCATGCAAATATGGTTAGTGGCAGCATGCACAGTGTCAGCATGCAGAATCGCACGCAAAAAACGAATCGTACAACAAAGAACGAATCACAGGGACCCACTAAATGCTATGATTAGCAGATGTGTTATTAGCTTCTTATAGGAACTAAAGGCATGGTCTCCGAAGTATTTGAGGTTCGTACGAGGTATTGGTATACTGTTGACTTCCGAAAAGCGGGTGGTACGATGCTTTGCCTGGTGGGGGAATAGATCTGATTGGTATACTGGAACCAAAGAACGATGGGACCTAAAAGTGAGTGACAGAACCTTGAAGTTGATACGAGCTGGTTAAGGTGCTCGCCCCGACCAAGGTCTGACTTAGGTAGTGGGCTCGAGCCCCGAGGCATATGTGAAGTGCCTGAATAGAGATTAAGTTCTCTTGGGGCGCTATATAAATGAATTATATTTTTTTTTTGTATATTTTTGAAGTCGATATGTTGCTTGACTGGGAGCCAGTGCAGGTCAGCTAAAAGTGGCGAGATGTGGCAACTGCGACGCCCACGACAGACAAGCCTTGCTGCAAAGTTTTGCTCCAGCTGTAAGCGCCTGATTGCACGCGCCGGTAGACCAGCAAGCACTAAGTTACAAAAGTCGAGACGGAATGTCACAAATGTATGGACCAATTTAAACGTGGTCTCCCTGCCTAAATAAGCCCGAATTTTAGCAATGTAATGTAGCTGAAAGTAGGCAGACGTAACTGTGCAACTAATTTTGTCATCTAATAATGAAAAGTCACTTTGAAATAGGACAACTGGATTTCTTACAGATTCAACAGGAGATATGCTAGCGGAGCCGCATTTGAGCGCTAGCTTTTTCCATGTCTGAATCCTACACTTGGTTTGCAGCCCATACACGATCGTTGAGATCGTCGCTCTTTCGTTGACTGCGTAAAGTTATTTTAAGACTTAATTTGTCTCGACATCGCTATTCGCAGCGGGAGTGCGAGATTCAGAATATAACCAGCTGAATTAACCTTGCTGAAGTTGCTAAACGAGCTTACGATCACGCGCATTTGCTGCATCAGTATGTATGTAGATGCTCTCAAAACGGCATGCGTAGGTTCGCTGCTCGTTACGTTGTGAGCGTAGCTGTGAATCTAGCTCGCGATAGATTCAGGTATCTATTGCGATTAAGTTGTACCTCAGTGCCAGTGACGTGAAAGTCAGCGAAACCGCAGATTCAATCGATGCGTCGGAGCCCTATCCAATGTTTCGCGGTCAGCAGTTTTTAACAAGAGAACTGCAACAACTACTAATAGTAGCATGTCGTATGCATTTCTTATTCGAAATTTATTTTGATAGGCTGCTGAGGTGGAGAAGCTGACATTAAATGTAGATTTTACGTTATATTTCTTGCATTAACTGGCCGAGGATGGCTAAGAGCTACGAACAAAGCGGTGAAAGGCAGGGCAGTATTATTCTGACCTTCGTTGTGGTGGCCAGAAATTGCGATTCAAAATGATTTTAGATCGAATGCATCGAGTCAATGGTAGACTATCGCCTATTCAATCTTTCCTTGGTACTGAAGAAATGTGACCCTTTCTCACGCCGAGGAATATATAAACCGAAAGCACGTGGACCGACGATGAATCGACAATAATTGCTGTGCGAGTGATCATGATTACTACCTCGCTCCGCTTTTGCAGCGTGCATTGGAGCTGCTTCCACGACTGATTGCCCGTGCCTTGAGACGCTAGCTTGATTGGTTTTCGTACGCTGGCTTTTCGTGCGAAAGAAATAAATCCAAAGCCGAAAATCTGCGTTCAAAACGGTATCGCCTCGTTGCACCCTCGAGTCCTGTCAAGACGTCATACCTGTATTAACCATTCTTTTCTTTCTGTGAAAACCACTGACGCCAGATGCTAATATTCGATCCAGAGTTCTAGACTGTTGACCTCGCTTCGACAATTTCCTAGGGACGACGCGACGTCCTGGCCGTCTCAGCCGACTCTGGCACTAAATTTAAGCCGCCGAACTTTGCAGCCACTTCAGCCTGCAGTGCTACCCTGGGCATACAAAAAATACTTGATGCAGTCTTAATTTTTTTTTCGAAGCACTTTCTTGTCATTAGAATTTCAAGACTCTAAACTGTATCTGCCAGCTTGCTCTTGCACGTGATTGGGCCTCGCCAGTTGCTTGTCATTGTTCAATGCCGCAACGAGTGATTGTCCAACGCCGCAATTTCATTACCTGTATGCATTTACCTGATTATTCTACAAAATGCAGGATCTTAAACGCAAAAGTCAATAGCAATTCAAATTACGGTCACCTGTAGAAATGTTTTGCCAAAAGGGTTCAGCTGCTACCCAATTAGTGAAGGGCGAGAATCTTGGTGGCTGCTTGCAATTCAATTATACAAGTTGGTCTTCGCTGGCCAGTCATTTCCACTTACCGTTTGTGTGGTATCGGAAGTGAAGTGGTGGTGGCTTGAACATCTGCCGAGTCACCTCTCCATGCAGTTTTGAGGGACTTCAGCTGGCGCCGCTTTAAAACTCCGAAAGCGGGCAGAAAATTTTATCGTGCGTGTGGTCTAAACTTGAGACTGATGGTCGGTGTGGAGAGAAATCTTTAAACTTCTAACGGAAACGCCCAGCGGCCATGCAGGTCTCTCGAGGAATCTTAAAAGTACGAGCGTGGTGCCAAAAAGGCGGGTCAATTCTGCCTCAAGAGGGGATGCCAAAAATAGCTTGGTAGAGTGACTTCGTCACGAATGTGGCGGCAGTGCATCTCATTCGACTGGTGACGTGGAAATGCGATAATGACTGAGAATTGAACCTGGCTATCTAACCATTGTCGAACAAAGGTAGCTTAAAATGCCGAGGTATGGCCGACAAACTTCAATGATTCAACCTCGCCTGCCGAGGGCAATACAATAATCAAGCTCTATTAGAGAGTGCATGGCAATTGTTTACAGACTTCCACAAGTAATAATAATAAAACGCTAGATAAAGCACCCTCGGCGAGCTCTTTCTAGGCGCTTTACATTTGGTGCAAAGGAAAGGCGGTCCAATTTTTTACAAGCTTCGGGGTTCTTTAAAATAAAAAAGGGTGCTGCTATTGTAGGAGCTTGAAGGGTAGGAGCTATGTATGCTTGAGATACCCAGTGAGTATCATCGCGGTAAGCTACATGACGCTGTACGAATGAATGGGTACCGGGTGCTACCGCCGCCGAAGAGGTGGGAGGGGCAGGACAGGAGATGGCAGCGATCTCTGATAGCCGCTTCCCAAGTTATATGTTCCATCGGGTGTCAAACAATGGGAATTACCTGCAGCCTTTTGTGAGGAACATAAATAATCGAACATTTTTAAAGCACGACAATATTGATTTTAAAGACTGAAGGCCATCTGCCGTGGAACTGAGAACAGAACAGCTTCTTTTACAATTGGGCTCGGAGCGATCCCATAAGCTCAGGTTTCCACGTTGGAGCTTATCCGACTAACAGCTTATCCGATTATCCGGATAGCATCTCTAACACAGTCTCATGGTTTCCTAGCCTCCGCTGACCACTCTCGGGCTCGAGCCGCAGACGTAGACTAGCATGTACAGCCTGAGCGAACGAGCAGTTTGCATTTGGGTGCCGAGCTGCAATCAGTAGGTGCACGGTGGTAGGCAGCCGCAGAATTAAAAAGGCTCGATTTCAGCAAGAGTAGAGGCACGTATGGGTAACTGTCGCAAGCGTTCGGCCGCAGCATCGTGCATGACGGCCCAGGAGATGCAGCCGAATGCTTCGGGCATCGGCTGCTGCCAGCGAAGCAGCACATCATGAATATCAACAGCCGAACGAAGGCAGGACAGACCGCAGACTATATCCGCCTTCAGCCGAAGGCGATCCCGAAGCCTGCTTTATTTTTCCAGGGCGGCCACTTCACCGACTGACAGCTTCGTCATTAGAAGTCTCAAAAAGTACTGCATTCAGTAGGAGGCGGCGAGACAAGAAACGCAGCTGCCACAAGTGCACCCTGGTTTCGTCGGGCGATGACTGGACTGGAAAAATCAAGGTCGGCTGATTCTACAGCCCCATTTCTATGACAGCAGAAGAGTCTGAACGACAGCTTGCAGATGCTAATCAAGAGTTACCTGCTGCAGGACTCGAACCTACAACCGGTCCTAAGTCCATAGTTGGACACGTTCTTAAGATCCGGGCTTGCACCTACCATCTTTTGTTGTTGTTGCGACAACGGCCCTGGGATGAAACTGGGGCAGCGGTGGCTCCTTGCAGATGCATTCGCAAAATAAATCCTCCTCAACAATGATCGCGAAGCTGTAAAAGGACGTGATGTAGGATTTTTTCTAAACTACAACCACACCATCCACTGGAAAATAGCCGTCTTAAATTATCTTGAAGGACAATATGCGGCCCGAGCATTTCCCAAGTGAAACGCTTGTGCGGCTGTCAAGACCAAATGTAAACACACTCATCAGTCAGTAAACAAATGCTACCATGCCAGTCGAAGCCTCGCACAGACTATAACGTCGTATAATTTTTAGATTTGTAATTCCTGGCTGCAACAGACATGTGCAGTATAAGCAGCAGTTAAGGACGCCGGCCGTCTGCCGGCTCGAGAACTCGAGTCAGGAGAACGCAACAAAAAACGCTAAAGCAACTGAATGCTTGATCGAGCATTCGCGTGCTCCTTATCGCGACCCCAGCATCGCATATTGAACAGTACAAATAGCAAATAGCTGTGTTAATAGAAGTCTGCACTTGCCACGGTAGCTGCCGCTGCAACCTTTTGGGCAGACAATCCAAATTGGCATTGCATGACAAAAAGAGCATGACATCGTGGAAAACCGCAAGGCTTTAAGTAGCAACCAGGCAAGAGCATCACGGATTCCGTCTTCAAATAACGGCCTATATATAGCTATGTAAAAAAAGAAAGCAAATAGAAGATGCTGTCACGCTAGCCCACTCAAACGAATAAATGAACCTGTGCAGTTGGTGGGGGCTGCAATAAGCAACCGTTGTTGATGCAGCAAGCTGAAGAAAAAAAAATAGAAAAATCGATGCAAATGATGACTGCTCGCCGGGTAAGCGAGTGATCCAGGCAATTATAGTCGAACTGTCACTCGTTCAAGTACAAAGTCTCTTGGTGACTAAACAGAAGCTATGAGACTAAAGGAGACAGTCAAACGAATCATTGCGGACAACGCACATTTTGTTTAGGACAGAGATGGCACATCTAAGTCAGAGTGTGATAGTGCGTATGAGTCACTTTGCAGAAGAAATAGCACGAACCCGACCGCTACTCCTGTAAGCTCCAGCCGAGCCTACGGTATGGTCTCCGAATTCATACTAGTTCGGATTTTCCCAACAGCACACTCCGGCATCTCGCGACTAGGACAGCACAATATATAGTCTTGGATTGGGCACGATGTGGCTATTTCATAGCAGGTATCCTTGCTCTGATAGTGGACTCAACGGCCTACTGCCACACCTTCACAGTGCTATCAACAGCCCCCGAAAAGAGTCGTCCTTTGCTCACCGACAGACACGCAACGCTGCCGGCATGTCTGATGAGAGTCTGGCGGCAGATCATGTTATCCATACTCCAGACCTAGAGGAGAAACACCATACCATTACCGAAAGGGCTTTCGCAACGCACGAGACAAGCAGGATAGCATCACACAAAGGAAACACAGATGGAGATGTAGAAACTCGGTCCAAGATCGTCGAATGCAATGTAATCGTCGTAGCCAGTCACCAGCCCCGGCTGGTATCAAACATGCCCTCTTCAGTGTTACTTGGCAGGCGTGCACGTGTTACCCCCCCCCCCTGCATGCATCCAGTGCTACCCGGCAGGCATGCATGTCTACACACCACACAAAGTTAGCAACATTAACGCATGCAACACTAAAGAACAGCCACGATGTAATGGAACTAACTAAAGCAGAGAGAAAACGGGCAAGCACTGCAGGGCAACCTACAGAGAAACAACCTGACAGACACAACCTGGGGCAGGGCTGATAACAGTTTTCATGATGAGCTACTTAGCGCAACGATATACTGAGTAGGCCAAGGCGATGAATTACCCAAACCACAAGCAGGAAGAAAAACTTGCAAGCTTTACCCTCCAAACAACTGAGACGAGAGATCGAAAGTGCACGTGACAGTGCAAGCAAGAATCTGTGCTTGTACACGAGCAAGCTAGTGTGGATGTAATGTGTCTGAATGAGTGGATACTCTATATGCTTGACAAGGGACATTGCCTACCCCTGGTCACTAGGCTTCAAGGGGCCCTGCAAAAGCAAGCCAATTAACCTGATCTTTAGGCCCACGAGTCCAGGCGTTTGAGTCAAACACAGGCAGACTTTGGGAGATCGACATTGCAGAGCAGAAGTAACAGAGGTTAGGATGTACATTCGGCAGACTAGCCAAATCACTTCTATAAAAAGAAAAACCGCCTCTGTCTGACGCTCGACTGAAGCTCATCGTCCAGTAATTCTACCCAAAGGAAAGTTTAGTGGGGCAAAACATCTCCCTAAAAGATAAGGTACCCTATCAACCGGGGTACGAATACTGGATATTGCATAGTTCCAAATCTATAGGACAACTGCATTGCACGTGTTGCTAATTCTTCTGTTGTTTTTTGATAGTCTGCAGGCATGTATGTTAACACATTAAACATAACACTGTCAAGGTGCACTGAATGCTTGTCACCTGATGACCGACTGCATAGCAGTGACAGCCACAGTGCTGGATGGTCACTACTGCTGCTGCCAGAGCAGCACTTACCCTTATGGACCGATCGTACGAGGCACTGAAAGCCACGGTACCGGCAGGAGAGTGCATCCACGCAAGGGCGTACACTGTACCGCTGTGGCCCTGAAGTGTCGTGACGACGTCGTAGGTAACCGCTTCCCATACCTGAAAGAATAAGCTTACTGAACGACACACCAGTACTAGTCGGCGCTCAATAGCGGTGGTAACTAATATGCGAGTGGTGGCTGCAACACCAGCAGCGACTGCAATGCGAGTGGCAGAACATAGAAGTCCTTGTGCATCGTCATCAAAGCAGTCGCCACACTCCATCCATCTCTCCTTTTACTACTGCTCGATGCTTGCGGCAAACCATTCGACACACGAGTAACGAAATAAGCACACACACACACATCAGTATACGGCAAACATTATGTGTTTACAATCACTGATATATAAACAAAATACAAGCCTAGTCTGTACAGGCGGTGGTCAACAGGTCATATTGGTAGAAGCCACAACACTATGATTGCACACAAAGCAAAGTGCCCACTCTTGAGGGACAAAGACTCCGCGAGCAAACATACAAATACCATCACCCAGCCCAGCCAAAACCCCACAATAGCGACATGGGAAACTAGGACTAACAAAGTTGCAGCTAACAGATGACACAAGAAATATTTTTATCTGCCACTAACGAAATGAAGCTGCACGGGTGCTGTATCACCCGAGCTGCAGTAGGTGAAGGATTTGCTTGCCAAAGCCAACTCACATCTAACTCATTTCTAATTGATGCACACGAGGAAAGAGAGGGATAGTGAGAGAGAGAGAGAGAGAGAGAGAGAGAGAGAGAGAGAGAGAGAGAGGAGAGAGAGAGAGAGAGAGAGGGAGAGAGAGAGTGAGAGAGAGAGAGAGAGAAAGTGCGAGATAGACCGAGATAAACACAAGCAGATAAGCAGATAGACGGAGAGATTGACTGACTGACAGAAAGTAAGACGACAGAGAGTGAGCAGAGATAGTAAGCTGAGAGAGAGAGAGAGAGAGAGAGAGAGAGAGAGAGAGAGAGAGAGGGAGAGAGAGAGCAAGAGAGAGAGAGACAGGGAGACAGAAAGAGAGAGAAAGAGAGAGAGAGAGAGAGTGAGAGAGAGAGAGAGAGAGAGAGAGAGAGAGAGAGAGAGAGAGAGAGAGAGAGAGAGAGAGAGAGAGAGAGAGAGGAAAGAAGAGGGGGAGCAAGAGGTGGTCAATATACACCGAACCAATCTAATTCTGGCCATCTGGATACCCGTTATCATAGGCACTGCATACATAATGTAGCAATGGGCATAACACATGCACGCAAGATCACGGCCTTTGCACTATGCACTGTCGATATCAGCAGCTAACGATCGAGGGCCGCCAGCATGAAAGTGGCGTGCCCGATCAAAATCGGCAGCCGGTCAGGGAACACTGCAGGCTGGCGCCGTTTGCGCAGGCGCTGACGTTTGATTTTTCTGACACACAACTACTGAGAACAACGAAAGTGGCAGGGCAGCGACATCGTACGGCCGAGGCAGCAGAACAGCAGCACACCTGAATCACGTTCTCGTAAGTGCCGCACAGTATGTGCCGGTCGGTGGCGCAGATGGAGTAGACGCTGCCACCCGACGTTTCCAGCGTTCGCACTGGCTCCAGCTTGTCCAAAGGGAAGATCTGCAATAAAAGTTCACGCATGAGTGCAGCAGGAGTCCGACAGCAAGGACAGACACGGCGGCTACTAGCAGCCGCTGCGGGTTGCAGGCAGCGGCGACGGCTGCAGCAGCAATAGCAGCAGTGCTGCAAGACCACGAGCACAGCAGTGCTGCGGCTCTGCAAGCAAACGGGGAGCCGGGATAGTTTCGAGCAGCGCGCCGCTAGACGGCGCGCTGCTGGAAACGGGATGCAGAGCAGCAGCGAGCCGAAGCGCAGCTGAAGAGCAGAAGCGCATCATCAGGGCCTGCGAGCACCCAGTAGGAACTCCAAAGGAAGCGTCCAGGCGCAGCGCCAGAGAAGAGGGCCGGAAGAGAGGCACACGAAAGTAGATGTTGACAAGGCAAGTGCTCGCGAAGGCTCGAGGTTCAAGTCGACGGGTAAACGAGGCAAGCATCGCATCTCCATCGAAGGAGAGGGTGAGCGAAGCACACAGCGTCACAGGTCGCTGGTCACGCCATACTGCGAGCGGCCAAAGAGGCTTCGTTTATGAGTAAGCTTTCTCTTACGGCATCGTCACGGCCTGGACCCATGAGATAAGAGCAGAGTGAACTAGCCCTCGCTGCCCTTAAGGCGCTCCCGCTTTTGATTTTCTGTTCTTTTCCAGTGTTTTTCATTCGTGTCTCGCCCGGTCAACCGATGGACCTTCCACACTGCCAGGATAAGACAATGCTTCGAGAATCAACCGAGAGTCTGGCTGCGACACGTCGGCCCGCGTTTGCCACGGATCCACTGAACGATGGCGACAAGGAGCTGCTGAACCTTGAACACCAAACGATCCGCTCCCGGCTATTCTCAATGGACCGATGGGAGGGGGGAGGCACATGCGACCTGTCGGCCTGGGACGTCGACCGGGCACTTGGCAGGTGCATCGGCAGCAGCAGAAATCTTCTGAATCCTCCAGGCGACTAGCCAGAATAGCAGGGAGCCATGAAGACAAGGTGAACGAGGCAGGTGCAATAGGGACGACCAGAGCACCCGAGGCTGAGGGGGAGGGGCACCCGAGGCCAGCAGCAGAAGCAGCAGCAAGCACTGCACACAGTGACGCACCACCCCCAGGAATTGCTGTCTTGCTTGCCACCGAGCCACAGTCCAGAACCGGCGGCTCGACGACAGGGGACCGAGCTAATAAAGCTAAGCCGTTGAGAAACAATCAAGGTTCTCAAGCGCTTCGGCTGACTGCTGCGCGGAGCACAGCGTTCCTCGTCGGCAAGCGGTCGGGTGAGGGGCACCAACCCCAAGCACCCACACGGCCAACCAGTAGCCACCCCATGCAGGCGTATTGTCCATCGAACGAATAATAATAATAATAATAACAGTTTTGTTATAACACCTAATAATAATAATAATAACAGTTTTGTTATAACACCCTCAGAGAACTTAATCTTTTTCTAGGCACTTTACATTTGCTGCAAAGGAAGCGTCTTCGATTTTTGGAAGAGACCTGCAATGGACAAGAGACGCTAGTAGCACTTGGTGTCGGGAGGCGAGAATGAAGGGTTTCATTCAAATCCTGAGCTAGTCGTCCGGCTATCAACCTCACAGCCGGGGCCGGCACCGAGTAGGCTGGATAAACGCTGCTACTGCCGCCACCACTGCCTCGGCACTCACGGCCGAGCAGGAGCCGCTTCAGCCCAAAGCAAAGGGTAGCCGCCCCCTACACTCAGCTGCTGCAGCGTGAAGGCATGGGGCCGGGTCTTGTTCCATCAACCAGGCGGCCATGCAGAGCAAGGATTCGTCAGTGAGCATAATTCATGGACGGTCCTGTTCAAGACCACTGGCGCCCGACCGAACGAGTTGAAGAGATTGCATCAGAGAGGCCGAAGTTAAACTTATGGCTTCGAACTGAATGACAGCAAGCGCTTGGACAGTCGGTCGGATGGCCAAGTGGCCGGGGGGGCGCAGCCCGGCACCACCACACTCACGGTTATCGTCTGATAGGAGCCGCAGTAGACCTCCTTGTCGGTAGCGAACAGAGCTCTCACCCAGTGCCGGAAGCCGCTCAGCTCTTTCTTGAGGGTGAGCGTCTGCGCGTCCCAAACCTGAGAAGCGTAGGCGCAATGGCGGCGGAGCACGCGGCTAGCATGCACGCAAGCCACGGCTGACCAATCGAACACGACGAGTCGGCGGAGCAGCCGACACTGACAGACGGAGACTGAGGCGGCGGCCGAGTGCAAACGAGGTGCCAAGCAGCAACTGACGCCGGCATCGACGACGTGCTACTACCTTGACCGCTTTCAGTGAGCCGCTGAACACCATGCCCTTGGCGGCGACGAGAGTGCAGACTGGATTGTCGTGTGCCTCGAGCACCTTCTCGCAGGCGTACGTCTCCGTGTTCCACACCTGCGTGCAGTAAAAAAGCAAGGCCGGCGGCGGCGGAGGTGGCTTCGTGCCAAGAAAGTGCCTCCTGCTGAGCCAGCTGCTGCTGCTGCTCGAGATGGACGAGGGAGAGATGCCGAAGGAGGAGAAGAAGGCGTGGCTGCTGGTCACTCAAAACCGCAACCACTATTGAAGCTTGCCGGGCAACGGGCTAGCGATGATGACCGTGGAGATACAAGCTCGAGAGCGCCTAGCCCAGAGGTCAGAGGTCAGCAAAGTCCAGCCATTGGGGCAAGATACTCCAGCTAGCTAGCACTATAGGTAGCCAGTACTCCAGTCCGGCCTAACCTCCTAGTTATTTATTGTTGCATTCAAATCTGGCGACTTGTTAAGCCACTGCACCAGCACCAAACAAGGATTCATCAAGGAGTACTTTACTCAAGTCATTGTTGACCGAGAAAAGTAGATTTCAATGCTCAAATACTCTTTTTTGGGGGTCATTGCATTTGGCAGCAAGATAGCGACCCTAAGGAAACTGGAAACTGCCTGGCAGGTGAAGTACCTTTGGACCAATCCTTACTTGGTGCTGGTGCAGTGGCTCAGCCAGCCGCCTGATTTGAACCGTATAAAACTACCAGGGAGCAATATCGACAGGCAGGCAGGTGAGGCCGGTGTATTCAGCCTACACCAGTGGCCGGCCAGTTCAGCAAAATGCAGGCTCTCTGGAATGTGCTGCCGTAGGAGAGAAAGCACAGAAGCTAGGCGCTTCTATTCCTAGCCACACAAGGGAGGTCACACAGAATCATGGAAGGGTGACTTCACAATAAATGCTTACACATACACAGCGTACGTGCTTTCGTTTGGGTCGTCAATAAACATTTTCGCATGCTTTGCGTAACTTTAGGATGCCTGCTATGGTAGGAAAAAACCCCCGATATTACCCAAACGATTTGACGACCACAGCAGTGGCGGCCATACTACAAGGATTTGTTTGAGCCTGAGTGTACATGCCAAGATAAAGTGCACTGCACGAATACATCTATGCAGCAGGGCTCGTCCATTGCTGCAGTATGGCGTGGCCATTTGCATGTGAACTGTGTTGTGCCTGCTAGTGCAAAAGATTGCCATTCGTCACATAGGGCCAACTGGTGACGAATCATCATGACAGCTCGCTTGTACCCTCAAACCACCTTACTGGCATTACCAGCCTAGTTTGATGTCAGACTGCAGTCTCAGACAGATGGCTGCACAGCAGACAAGTAAAGGTCGCAGCTGATTCAACACCGGCATCTGTACAGCGACAGAAGAGCCCTAGCGGCCATCCTAACTGCTCGCAGCGGGCAATACAGAATCGCCTAGTGTACAATTAAAACCCACGACCAGGATCGTGAAGAGCTAGCACCTTACCCTCGGGCCAAGACCACGATGATACAAGTAAAAGTCGGCTGATTTAGAAGCCTCAATTACATAGCTGTACAAGAGTCTTGATACTTCGTAGTACTGTGCTTACTCTGGGCAAGCCTGCAATGCCTCAGCAATAAGGCACTGCCAGTTGGTGCAAAAGTCTGCAACTAGGCTTGTCTGTCGTGAACGCAGCAAAAGCTACGTCACACCACTTCTCACCGACCTGCACTAGTTCCTCATCAAGCAGCTTACCGACTTCAAGGTGTGGTCACTCACTTTTAGGTCCCTTCTTTCTTTTGCTACGGCTTACCTATCCTCAAAGCATTTGCTTAGTCACTGTCCTTTGTGTGCTTTTGCATGCTGACACTGTGCACGCTTTCACCAAGTAATTGACATGCCGCCCAGGTTTAGCCCAGGGTGCAGGGCCTTAAACGGGCAAAGGTGGGAGGAAGAGGGCTCGAGGCCTGAGGCCCATGTAAAGCGCCAGGATAGATGATAGTCTCTTTAAGAGTTATACGAATGACACACACTCAGTGCTAAAAATATCCTCCCAGTACGGCCGAAGCTGATGTGGCTGCAAATTTGTTCGAGGGTGCAAATGTTGCTGGTATGCACGGGTCAAGTGTGACGTCGTCATATCACGGCTCTTGACGACCTCCCCGATCTGGCCAGGCATAGAGACCACAAGCTTTTGTGCTGTCTCTTCTGCTGCAGCACATTCCACGAGGCACGAATTGTACTGAACAGTTGGCTAATAGTGCAGTGTGCCTAACATCCGGCCTCAGCTTCCTGTCAGTATTGCTCCACAATCGTTCTATAGGGGTTCAAATCAGAGGACAGGCTGAGCTATTGCATCAGCACTAAACAAAGGTTTGTCAAAAGTACTTCTGTCAGGCCTGGCAGTTTGCTCTGTGTCACAATGACAAATGCAACGACCTCAAGCACAGTATTTGAGCTTTGAAATCCAACTTGCTTGACCAATGGCAACTTGAGTGAAGTACTTTTTTTTTTTGACGAATCCGGAACGGTGCTGATGCAGCGGCTAGCACCCGGTAGCCCGATCCGAACCCAAAGAACGTTTATTTGAAGATATCAACAGGCTGCTAAGGCAGGGTGGCCGCTCAGCATACATACATCCATATTGATCTTTTCAGTAAAGAAGAACAGAAAACCGAACACCGAAAACAACGCACATGCTAGTACATGAGTGAGCCCAAGTGTTTGCGTGCGTATGTGTGTGTGTGTGTATGCACTTCTGTGTGTATCCGAACGTCTGCACTTCTGTAGAAGTATGCTATTCGTATGCATGTATGTGAGGGGGCGTGAGCACGCATGCGCGACACATCGAGTCAGCACGTGGCACGCTGCATGCATGCAGTCTGCTGACCAGTTCTGCTTAAACAAAGCAGAGCTGACACGAACGGGAACACAACATGTACGCACCATGATCTTGGTGTCCTGGGAACCACTGTACAAGCGGCTCCCATACACGGCCAAGGCCAGGACTATGCCTGTGTGGCCTTCCAGTGTCTTGATGCACTTGTAATTAGTAGACGTGTCCCACACCTGGCATTATAGCAACAGACACAAATGACCGTGCATTGTTTGGACGGTCCAAACGTAGACACAATTAGGCAAGATTCGCTGCATGTCAAAGACAGAAACATAAGCAGGTGCAACGAAAATCCACCTCCACCTGCTTGCAAAGATCTTGGCTTGATAATATTAAGGGCAGCTGTGCTGTAAAAGTGGCAGCAAGCATGCTTGCGCTACAAGGAATCATGCTTTTGCCGGCTCATAAAGAGGGCTGCCTCTCTACTATCGCAGCGTGATATAAAGCGCCTGGATAGATATCAAGTTATCTTAGGGCGATAGACAAACAACCTATCATTGCAACCAACTACTGCTTTTAAGGGACGGGCCAGCAGACCGGCAGCCTCAACCTGCTTGCTATATAAATATTAAAACCATACAATTCACTCGTATAGTGCCTCACGAGAATCTCATCTCCATCCAGGCGCTTCGCGTATGCCGCAGGGCTCGAGCTCACGACCTCGGCCGTCAAAGGCACTTCACCCCTGGCCCCTGCAACTCCCCCCCCCCCCCCCCCCCCCCGGCGCCCGGCTTAAACGAAGGCATTCGGCAGAATGGCAGCCTACCTTGATCGTATTGTCGGACGAGCCACTGAACAGGTAGTCCAGGTTGACACACAAGCACCAGACCGGCCCCTGTGGCAGCACACAAGAGGGTGCCGGCTGGAAAGCGCTCACACGGCGACATCAGGGCAGCCTGCTAGCCCTCGGCCTCACGAGAGAGAGAGAGAGAGGGCCGCACACGCTCGCGCTTGCTCCGGCCACGTTGCTCGGTGGCCAGTGACACCCGTCGCTGGCCAGCGGTGCCCGCTGCACGGCTGCCGCCGCCGCCGCTACCATCCTTTACGCCGGCGCTCCGTCTGTGCCATCCTGCCGAGACAGCGAACAGCATCGCCGGATGACGACGATGGCACCGCTCGCCGCCCCGCATCAGTCAGTGACGCTTGCGGTAAGCGTCGGCGGCAGCAGCCATGCAGCAGCGGCCATGCAGGGTGGCGGTGGCTAGAGAGCAGGACTTGGCAGCCGACAAGCGCCAAGGCTGCTGCAACTACTAATGCTGCAGCAGCCTTCACTGACCCGATGGCCGACGAATGTGCCCTTGCACTTGATGATGGGCTGCGGGTCGAATGGCGCCTGGTACTGGCCGCCCAGGATCGCCTTGCTCAAGCTAGCCAGCTCTTCCTGCAGGCGAGCAAAGAGGGCGGAGGCCTTGAGCGTGTGCACGTGCGCAGCTGCAGCCTCGACGACAAGATGGATGCCAACGAGCTCAAACGACATTGCACAAGCGGTCGAAGGGTTCCTAGATCGGCGAAGAGGTCTGCATCCGGGGCGAGTGAGCAAGCGAGTGCTGCAAAGAACTGCAGACAGCAGCTGAGCGGCATGGCCGTGCAGCAGCGGGGCAGAGGGGAGGCGGGGATTGAGGGGGAGGAGAATACGCCTGCCGTCAAGTACCACGACGACGACATATATATATATATATATATATATATTATATATATATATACATATATATACATATATATATATTATATATACACACACACACACATATATATACATATATATATATATATATACATATACATACATTCATACATACATATATATTATATATATATATATATATATATAAATATATATATGTGTGTATAATCAATATATATATATATATATATATATATATATATATATATATATATATATATATATATATATATATATATATATATATATATATATATATATATATTGAGCCCACGACTTCAGCCAGACCTTGATCGGGGCGAGAGCACCTTAACCACAGGACCAAACCAGCTCGGCACGATGGCAGAAGAGCACCGAAGCGGCTGCTGCGCGGCAGCTAAAACCAACGGCAACACGATTTCACAGCCCCAGTGAGATTTCACAGCCCCAGGGACAACGGTGTGATCGCAGTGGGATTTCTCTGTCACAGAATAGAAAATGCGCCTGACGGGTCAGCCTCATCGCTTTGGACCGGCTTGTCGAAGACAAAAATAGGTCAATGCAGTTCCAAAGCTTAAGTGCTAAACCACCCTCCTTAACTTGGCATAATTGATGATGCACTAACGTGCAGTTCATCCCCCTGTTGAATCTGCAGCTAGGATTGTCTAACGTGATCGTTAATAATAATACTAATACTCGATAAAGTGCCCTTAGAGAAATCAATCTCTTCCTAGGCACTTAAATTTAAATTTTAAATTTAAATTTGCTGCAAAGGAAACACGATCGAATGGTTAGTGGTAGCATGCTCAATAAACAACAAGAATAACATGGTTAGGGGTGACACGCACAGGGTCAGCATGCAAGTGTGGTTAGTGGTAGCATGCACAGTGTCAGCATGCATAAGCACATAAAGATCAAATCATAGAGACCGATTAAATGCCGCGATTAAAGGCACAATTTTAGTTTCTTTTTAAATGTGGTCAAGTCAGATGTCGTGACGGAAGTCGGGAGTGAGTTCCAGGCTTTGGGAGCATACGAACTAAAGGCACGGTCTCCAAAAGATTCGAAGTTTGTACGAGGTATATGTAAACAGTGAGATTCCGAAAAAGCAAGTGGTAGGATGCTTAGCCTGGTGGGCCAGTAGATCTTATAGGTAGGCTGGAGCCAAATAATGAAGGGACCAGTACTTGTTTCCAATCAAGTAGTACATCGGTTTCAAAGTTTTGTCACTCACTTTTAGGTCACTCCATTCTCTGGCTCCAGCCTACCTAACAGAACTACTCTCCTTCAGGTTGGGCATAGAGCACTTGCTTTTCTGACTCAATTTGTTCACCTATGCCTCAAACCAAACTCAAATCCTTTGGAGACAGAGCCTTTAGTTCGTATGCTTCCAGAGCTTGGAACTCACTTCCCACAGATATCACGACAGCCCCTGACTTTACGATATTTAAAAAAGATAAAAATGTACCTGCTTCTTACAGGATTTGATGGATTATTGTGATTTGCCTTATGTGTGCTTATGTGTGCTAATACTGATTATGTTACCGCTAACCATATTTGCACGCTGACACTGCTCAGGTAACCTCTAACCATATTAGACTTGTTGACATCTACTCTCCTGCTGCCGACTAGGGCTCATCCTTTACAGAGGTCATGAGCTGCTACTTCCAGGTTACTCACAACTTCAACTGCTATCCTGACTTAGCTATGTAATGTAATGTAATGTAATAGCTATGCTCTTCATTTTCTCTTTGTTGCGCGAGGCGAGGTCTGTTGGCTACCGAATGCATACCGAAAGCTGCTTAGGTGCTGAGTGCGCTATACAAAACTCATCTGCATAACACCCACACATAGTCTTTATGGAATTACAAACAGACACACATACATACATGTTACCACTAACCATTTGATCATGCTTCTGTTACAGCATATGTACAGTGTCTAGAAAGAGATTAAGATCTCCGAGGGCACTACAAAAATGTGTTACTATTATTAGTTGTACTATTATTATTAATCCTCGCGAGTCACTTCACACCAGCTGGTCTTCTGCCACTGGTCGTTTGGCTGTGTCACTGACCAACCTCAAATCCAATGGAGTAAGGGATTTCAGGTTCAATGCAACCGAGCCTCAACGAACTGCCAGCTGAAATCACAAAATCTGCAGGGATGATCTGACATTTAAAGAAAAACTAGCAGCTTATCTGTTCTTCATTCCTTACAGTATACATATCATCGAAGTGATCTGTCCTTTATGTTTTATAATACATAATTAATTGATATGGTTCATTTAAATCTCCATGAATTGCGAATTGCCTAGAACAAGTTCTACTACTATTAACCCAATCTGCTCATACGACAAACATGGATTGCATGAAACAACACACACGCACGCACACACACACACACACAGACATGCAGGTACGTACACACACAGACATCCCAAAAGTTTGCCATACTCTTGCAAGCGGCAGACACACAGAGCAGTCTTGATGATACAAACAAGCTAGTCTAGGCAGGTGAATATGTGCAAGAAAGGCACGATAATAGTGAACTCTGATGAACTGGATGAATATGCAGTTCTGAAGCCCGAGCAGAATGCCACAGCCTGAATCCCTACCTTGGGGACATTCGATCCTGAATTTCCGTCCATTTTCTCAAGCTAAACAACGATACAACTGAACACTTTGCCATAGGAAAACATGAGTGTAGGGTTGGAAAAACAAGACCACTCTTTTCATTCGCACAGCGCTGGCTTGGCCCAGTGGCCAAGGTGCTTGCTGCCCACCCCTTTTACACTTCTTACCCAACGAAATCTTTTGCTGCCAACTCAGAAACATTCTTTGAAGCCGTCCTGTGCTGCCACTTCCATGCTGCTCATGTACTCGACTGACATTACGACCAGATTTTGCTTTTAACTTACCCGCATGGTTGCGCATGATAGAGTGCTGCTGCTCACCTTGTGTGCACATCAAAAGCCGCTCAGGCTTTGAGTACGCTAAAGAAATTCGCCAACTTAACAGCCAGCCACTTAATCTTTGTGGAGCTGCTGATGGGATAAGGAAGAACCAAAGGGTTGCTATTAGCAACGGTGTGAGGGCAGCAACAGCAGAGCTGCACGAGCCGAAAGCGGTGCCAGTTTTCAAGCCAGGCACGTCACGTGACCATGACTGCACGGACAGGCAGGTCCTACACGCACCCACAGTCGGCGTGTTTCCGCTGCAGCAGTAGCCAGGAGCAGCCTGGCGGCTAAAAAAGTACGCCGCTAGCACAAGACATTAACTCCATATTGTGGAGCAAGTGACAAGCATGGCTTCGAGACCACATACCAGCAGAAATGTATGAAATCGATCTCTCTAACCTTATAAGTGATCACTGTTATTAAAACCTGCAGACGCTCTAAAATACGGCCGTTCAACAGTTTATCCATAATAATAATACATTTGAATGGCGTCCTCATCGAGAACATGTTGGTGCATGGGAACGTGCCAAGAAGGAGATTTCCACTATGCCCTAATCACTCGACAGTACAGCACCTCACCCTCTCCTCGGTAAGGGAGGTGCTGCTGGCGCTTGGCTAACTAGGCATTAGCAGCAGACAAATTGTCTGTCCAAGTCATTGATTGTGCTGAAGGCAAGCTCGGCTTCTTGGTACGAGTGAAAGCTGCATGAAATGCAACCTGGCAAAGTAAGTCTCATCAACATAAACCAGGATGAGCTGATGTCAAACCAACTCAGCTGCTGCCTAGGGCCCAGAAAAACAGGAAGTCACAGCGTGATGATTGAAGAGCTACTCACTATCCAATTGAAATGCTAGCTTGATGCAGCTCTGCCCAGGCACTCAGAGACACCTGGGACGCCAGCAAGCCAGCAAAGGGTCAGAGGTCGACTGGCCTGTAGTGCAAGCCCAGCTGTTGAATAAGCAGAGAAACAAGCTGAAATGGGCTAAAGGTCACGCCCACTGGTTGGTGGCAGTAGACTGCTTCCACAACTAGCCATCACATCCGATAACTATCTAAGATTAGGAGCTGTCTTCCACAGTGGCTTGCAAGACAATTTAACCAGCTCCTTAGTTATGTCTCGACTAGATTTTGTAATTTGCTTTTGGCCGGGCTACAGAAAAAAGCCACTAGGCCACTGCAGCTGGCTATGAATATGGCTGCAAGGCTAGTTTGCAAATCCCAGAGGTTTGACCATGTGTCTCCTTTGCTAAAAGAGCGAGGGTGAATACCAGTTGATCAGCAAATACAGAGCAAAGTTCTCACGCTGACCCACAAGGCCCCCAAGGCTTGGCTCCATACCTAGCTGTACTGCTGCACCAGTTTCAGCCTCATTGTGCCCTCAGGTCCTGTATTACAATAAATGGTCTGTTCCATTCCTCTGCTTAAAGACCATTGGCCACAGAAGGTTTAGCTCTGAAGGTCCTAAACTACAGAACTCAATTCTACAATTCTTACGCAACGACAACAACTCTCCTGCTGCCGACTATGGCACATCCTCTCCAGCTGTCCTAAACGGTTACTGCCATGCTACGCACTACCTCAACTGCGCTCCTGACTCTGCTATGCTTTCCACTTTCTCTTTGCTGCGCGAAATGAAGCAGGTTGGCTACCGAATGCATACCGAAAGCAGCTTAAGCTGTGAGTGCATCACACAAAACTCTCTTGCATAACACCTACATAGTCTTCGTGGCTATGTAGAGTAACAGACGGAGATACATTACATTATGTACACGACATCATCTATGATCTTCTGTCCGGCTCCAGTCTTTTGCGTTGCACGTGTCATCAAGACTGGGGGCAGTCAAAGACTGAGCAAGATCGATCAAAGACTCAGAAGCAAAGCATGGCTATACTTCTGGACCAAGACTTTGCTAATAATGAACAAACGACCAATCACAGGCATGCCTCCTCCACTGCCTTGAAATTTATGGTGGACGACTCGACCAGCAAAATAGTAGAAAAACACTAGCTGATTTCTAAGCCTCTTTTGTACAGCGACAGAAGAGCCTTTACGGCTATCACCACTGCGTGCAGCAGCGATATACCCCACCGAAGGAATCGAACCCAAGACCTCGGTACCAAGGTGGTGAGAAGCAACCACCTTACCTAGTGTGCCATCACGGCTACAATCATCAAATCATTCCACGAGAGTCCTATGGCTTATGTGAGCACTGTGAGCTCGGCACACAAGAATCAGATAATGAGCATAATGAGATAATGGCAGGCAACGGTGGCAGTTGTGAAAAGTTGAGATTCACTAGGAGGTACATCACGGCGGGCCATTTCCTACCTCCTAAACAAAGCGTTCCCCCATGATCTCTCTGGTGGTGGAGCAAGAAGGAAGCAAGGCAAGATGAAAACTGCCTGTGCAAACTTCCCACAAGAAGGAAGACCGAAGCAATACACAACCAAGACAGAAGCAGAACTCGCCGTGTAAATGCAGCTTTAAAACTGAGGAGAGCGGCTTTCCAATCTTCGAAGATAAGGAATGCTGACTCCAAGGTCAGCCAAAGAAAAAAGATAATAATAATAATAAAATTAATAAAGCGCCCTCAGAGAACTCAATCTCTTTCTAGATGCTTCACATTTGCTGCAAAGGGAAGCCGCTATTGAATGGTGAGTAATATCATGCTTGATAAACACGGATAACATGGTTAGGGGAGACATGCACAGGGTCAGCATGCAAATGTGATGGAGCGATAGGAAGGCTGCACACTGTTAAACCGGCTTTAAAATATAGGGAGGTGGCAGAAATCATGGTCAAAAAGGTTCTTTTACGGTAGCAGTATCTGGCAGCCACTACATCCGGCTAGGGCATTATGGACCGCAACCTATACAATACATCGATGTGCTTCAGAATGCGGGGATTCTGTGAGACGGAAAAATTGACTAATGCATACTCCATAGTGGGTCAAGAAACATCTTTCGAATCGCCTGCTGTTGTGAACTGGCCATACCACGAATTGGCGCAGTCGGTTGCCCCATTAAAAATCTTTCATTACACCATCTATCAAAGACACTCGAACGGGTCGTGGCAGACCAGCTGAACTCATATATCGAAACCTCACACCTTGCTAGTAAGTTCCAGTCTGGCTTTAGAGCTAATCACTCCACAGAGTCAGCATTGCTTCGGGTATCCAACGACCTACTTAGGAATGCAGACATGGGTAGAGTGTCTCTGCTTGTTTTGCTTGATCTTTCGGCAGCTTTTGATACCATCGATCACAAAGTTCTTCTAGAGCGCCTCTCATCTCGCCTGGGCATCACTGGCACTGCTCTGCAGTGGTTCAGGTCGTATCTCACTGGGAGACTCCAGATTATTGACGTGAATGGACAAAGATCATCTGAAGTACCTCTGAAATATGGAGTACCTCAGAGCTCCGTGCTAGGTCCGGTCCTTTTCACGGTTTATACTCTCCCTCTTGCTGATGTGACTGCCAAGGACAATCTAGGCTTTCACTTCTATGCGGATGACACTCAGCTGTACCTTTGCTTTGATCCCTCCCAGCCTTCGAGCACCTCAAATTCTCTAAACTCACTAGCTGCATGCATTGATGACATTCGCACATGGATGGCAGCAAATTTTCTAAAACTTAACGATGATAAAACTAACTTACTAGTTATGGGCAAACCCAGTGTGATCCAGAGATTGGACAGGCTGACTCTCAAAATTGGCTCTGCCAGCATATCTCCAGTTGAATCAGCTCGAAATCTAGGTGTCATACTCCAAAGCGACCTCTCGTTAGACGACCATATCAGCTCCACAGTCAAATATGTCTATTTTCAGCTTCATAACATTGCTAAAACTCGGGCTTGTTTAGATAGAGATGCCACGTCCAAGTTGGTCCATGCATTCGTGACATCCCGTCTCGACTTCTGCAACTCACTGCTTACTGGCCTACCAGCATGTGCGATCAGGCGATTGCAGCTGGTGCAAAACTCGGCAGCTAGACTTGTCTGCCGTGAGCGTCGCAGTTGCCACAGTACTCCACTTCTCGCCGACCTGCACTGGCTACCAGTCAAGCATACTACCCCATCAGGCCAAGCATCGTACCACCCGCTTTTCGGAATCCAACAGTCTACAAATACCTCGTACAAACCTTAAATCCTTTGGAGACCGTGCATTTAGTTCATATGCTCCCAAAGCCTGGAACTCCCTCCTGACCTGCGTCAGAACATCCCCTGACCTGACCACATTTAAAAGGAACCTAAAAACACACCTATTTAGGACAGCATTTAGTGGGTCCCTCTGATTCGTCCTCGATGTGCTTATGCGTGCTGACACTGTGCATGCTGCCACTAACCACATTTGCATGCTGACCCTGTGCATGTCAACCCTAACCATATTATTCATTTCGTTTGTTTTTCAAGCATGATTTTACTTACCATTCAATTGCATTTCACTTTACAGCAAATGTAAAGCGCCTAGAGAGAGATTAAGTTATCTGAGGGCGCTTTATCAAGTGAATTATTATTATTATTATTATAATTATTATGAATCGACTCAGGCCAGCAACCGAGCAACAATTGAAATCTGCCAATCTCAATGATTTTTCGAGCATTTTTGAATGCTGTGGAGCCGACACTGCATGAAATCTTTTAGAAGCTACAGAGAACCATGTCCATCCAGGAGAAGCTGTCATCCCGAATCGTCTGACAACTTTGTAAATCTTATCATGCATAAAAAAAGACTCGCTGCTCTGACCCAGGGCAGCTATGAGGCCGGGCGTGACGCTCCTGCGCATACGAGCAAGCATGAACCGACTTACACTCAGAGCATCACGCTCTTTCCGGCCGTCATCCAGGTCTCTCACGATTCTGTCCATTTTCTCTGCAAACCCAAGCCGAATGACGATTGCTCCGTGCCTTTATGCCAGCAGTAAGCCAGAGGTGCGCAGTCGACCCGCAACGGCGCAGCTGGCAGCATAAATCTCTCTCCTTCATTCCCTCAATCATTCCCTGTCTCTTTCCCCGTCGTTCCCTCCCCCTGTCTCTCTCTCTTGTCTCTCCCTCTCTGTCTCTCCGTCTGTCTCTGCCTCTCCGTCTGTCTCTCTCTCTCCCTCAATCATTCTCTGACTCTTTCCCCTCCTTCCCTCCCGGTCTCTCTCTTGTCTCTCCCTCTCTGTCTCTCTGATCCTGTCCCCATCTCTCTGTCTCTCTCTCTCTCTCTCTCTTCTCTGTCTCTCTCTCTCTGTCTCCCTCTCTTCTCTGTCTCTCTCTCTCTGTCTCCCTCTCTTCTCTGTCTCTCTCTCTGTCTCCCTCTCTTCTCTGTCTCTCTCTCGCTGTCTCCCTCTCTCCCTTTCTCTTTCCTCTCTCTCTCTCTGGTGCTTGCCGTCCCTCATACTTTGCTGCTCGCTCAGCTGGTCCTCCAGCTCCTCGACGCGCGCTGACAGCGTGCTCAGCGATGAGCGCAAGAAGTCGACGTCTTCCTGCTTCAGCTGAACAGCGTACTACAGACAGATGAAGGAAAAAAGCTCGCACACTGCCACCGACAGTGCCGAGGCCGGCCCTGCACACCCAACATGCACATTGCAAAGGCAGTTATGTATGCAGAAGCCGAAAGCCGCAAGCACAGGCTCATGCACAGTGTCCCACGACTAACCTTGCTTTGGGTTCACACGCGCGCCCATGCACGCACGTACACACGCACCAAATTTCATGCAATCGTACATCTCTGCACAAATGGCCTCCAACGGCCCAGGGCCCAGCACCCAGTGGCCCGGCACTTGCTCAACTGCTCTGAATGTGCCATTTAGGCAACACAAGCTACCGCCTCAGTTTCATATTATATACAACACCGATTCGAGTTTACTCAAAAAACTTCGTGTGAATAAGTGGGAGTGCTCTCGTGCAAATCGCCTCTAACAGTGTGTACCAGCCATGTGGCCCGGCAACTTCGAACTGCAATCCACCAGCCATTTCCAAAACAATCTGGCTGAAAAGCTGCTATCACGATTCCACATTACACAAAACGTATAGGATGTACTAAAAAAACTGCATGCAATTGTGCGTGAGTAGTGCGTTCACGCAAGTGAGATAGAACGGCTCAGCCCTGCTAGTGGTTCTGCACTTTGGAGCTACAATCCACCTATCATTTCTCAAATCAGCTAAGGGCAAGCAGCAGCAGCAGCAGCAGCAGGGGTCGGAGTTCCATAGTGACAGCAGCGTTCCAGAAAGTTTCGATCCCACGTGACTGTTCTCTCGTACAAACGACCTGGAACGGCCGGGCCCAGAATGTTGACTAGCGCTTTCAAACGGCAATCCACCTGCCATGGCCAGAACTACATGAGAGAATATGCGCTTTGAGTCAGTATTTTAGGCACTAACGAGATTGACATCATATGATTAATATTAAGACATTTCTAGTGAACCCTCAGAGAATAAAATCTCTTTGTAGGTACTTGGCATGACCTTTAATGGAAGCATGTCAATATCCACGTCAATATCGCTAGTGACAACATATACAGTGTTAGGATGTATAAGCACGCAAGGGACAATTCACACGGCCCAAGCAAATGCTGTACGGAATCGATGCTTTTCCAGCTTTTGCTTGAATGCAGCCAAGTCAGGGCATGCTATAACATCAGCCGTGATTGAGTTCCAGGCTTTGGGAGCTCATGAACTAAAGGCACAGTCTCCAAAGATTTTGAGGTTGAGTCTAGGCACACGCAAACAACTTGAGACTGAATAATGAGTAATACGACAGAAGTTCAGGTAGGTGGACTAGAGCAAGATAATGAAGGTGGCTAAACGAGAGATACAAAACCTTGAATTCTCTTTGCTGCTTGATGGGGAGCCTAAGCAGGTCGGTGAGAGGCAGTGTATTGTGGCAACTGCTATGCTAGCGACAAGAAAGCCTAGCTGCCGAGTTTTGCACCAACTATAAGCGCCTTATCGCATGAAAAAATACTTGCTGATTTAACAGCCTCTTTTTATAGGAAAGGAAGAGCCTTTACGGCTATCGCTGCCGCTTGCAGCAGCAATAAAGAATCGCCCGCCGCAGGATTCGCACCCGGACCGGAAGCTCGAGACCGGAAGGCAGAACTGGATCTGGACTCAGGAAGCAGGACAGTTAGCTGGCAGGAGACTAGACAGATGGCAAAGTCAAGACCCACTTCAAGCAGAGCAGCAGACTGGCGACTGACCGATGCCCTCTAGCACGGCAAAGGACGAGGTCTTTCGCCTTTTCTCTCTCTCTCTCTCTCTCTCTCTCTCTCTCTCTCTCTCTCTCTCTCTCTCTAGGAAGATAGAATGGCCGAACGTGATCACAGCGGCGCCAGTTCCATTCGCCGTTAATCGCTCTAATGATGAACGGTCGCTAAGCGATCGGGCAGGGCAGCCCTGCCAAAAGACAGCGAACGCAAGAGGGCAGGCAATGGAGGCAAACCAGCCACAGTCGACAGCATGCAAGGGACCGGCTCGGTCTCGGCAGCGCCGGCGCAGACGAGGCTGCTCAGCTCACCGCCAGCTCTCGGGTCCGTTCCTCGGCCTTGTGAAGGAAGTCCTTGAGGCCCTCGTACTTGCATGCCTCCAGGTGGCGCTGCAGATCCTGATGGGTCCCGCTGAATGCACACCTGTACGAAAGCGCTCATCATCGACACCAGAGCCAGTGCTGAGTCGCGGGTGTGAAGCCGACCGGCCAACTTACTTAAGGCAACAACGACTATGACCGTATATCGACAAACCAGACGGATTATGGCATAGCTCACGGCCGTGGTGGCCATCACAACCCGCCGATGAAGCCGTAAACGCACAGATAAATGAAAGAGTGGCAAGCGATATCAGAACTTCCAACTAAGTAGAAACGCATTCCCTCCATTTGGGCATTTCCGTTCACATCGCATCCCGACTACCACCCGAAAAAGACCTTCGGTCTCCGACAGCAGCGACTGCTCGTGGTGCCGGGTTCAGGCTTCGTGTATATATATACATTTACACACACACACACACACACACACACACACACACACACACACACACACACACGCACACGCACACGCACACGCACACGCACACGCACACGCACACGCACACGCACACGCACACGCACACGCACACACTCACACGCACACTCACACACACGCACACGCATATATATTACACTTAACAAGGAGCACATGCTCCAGCACCTTCTCAGGCCTGGCAGCAATTTCTGAGGTCACTTCCGGCTTTTGACATACTCTCGGTTTCTTAAAAGACTTTGCCCTGCAGCATTGTCCCATGATTGCACACTACGATTTGTTGGATATGCCGAAGATTTCACTAGCCCAGGCACAACGTGGAGCAGACATGACCTTACCAGACAAAAGTTATCCACGATCAAGGTGGGAATAAAAATGGTCCAATTGCAGTTTTCTGACAGATAAGGAATTAAGGAACTTTCTGAAACCGATACTGCATTCTTGGCTTACCATGCATAGCCAAAACAATGTCGATAATGAGATTTCAAGGGATCAAAAGGTCAGGCAAAAAAAACTTGGATGACTACTGCATCAGGACGACATTCCTTAGGAAGCTAGCTGTCGGTACGTGACCATGCATTATATACACACGGTCTCAGCATCAAGTTCCTAATGGTGATCGACAAATGAAAACTGCTGTGCAGTATGATTAAAAAATACACCGAGAAAGTGCGCACATGGGTAACAATCTCATTAAGTTTCTTAATTCCTTCTACATTAGAGAGTATATTTAGACAATGTGTTTGCCACCAAGGTCATCGACATGTTTAAACACTCCGAACCAAGTGTGGCCTATGGCTGGGTATTTGCAAAATGAGAGCCCTTTTCAAGCCTTGACGATAATAGCTGAGAAGTGCCTCGTCCAAACGCAATCACGTCGTTCTCTGAAGTGCAATGCCCGGCATGTCGAACAAATCTTTATGAGCATCTTCAAAAAGCCACGATTACATCAAAAGCCAGCAGTCGTATCAAAAGCTGCCAGAACCTCTGGTGCGAGAGGTGGCTTCTATCAACAGTCGAGGACGACAAGGCGCATTCCTCGTTTCTCTCTGCCTGCGACACCAGTCGCAGGCACTGCGGTGCTACATGCACTTGCCAGTACAGGCACGGTGCATTCTGAGGTGCCACGCCCACCGGTTATCCCGGTTCAGTTGACCAAAGCATGCAGGGAGGCACCAGGGCTGCTGCAGCATGCGTGGCTGAGCAAAAATACTAGCTTCTATTGCATAGCGACAGAAGAGCCCTTACGGCTATCACCACGGCTTGCAGGGGCGATAAAGGATCGCTCACTGCAGGATTCGAAACCACGACCTCGGCACTAAAGTCGCATAAAAAGCAACGGCCTTACCTAGTGCGCCATCACGGCTCACCAAGCGTTTACATCGGCCACAGGCAAGCGCACAATGCCAGACGCACCTTCGGCTACATGTGAGGCTTACCCGTGCTTGGCATGTGGACAGTGCACGCTGCTGCACAACTTCAAATGGACGGCCAAGTCCTACAGACATTCAAAGACACGGGAGGGCATGTTGGCAAGTTCAACAGTGAACAAGCGAAGACCTTCCCATACTGCATCGCTGAGGCATGGACGATGGCAGCAGAAGCCGAGGCTGCTTCTACCAACACTGCGCAACTCATTCGCATGCCAGGACACACTCCCCGGAGGGGGGCACACCCACACAGTGTGGAGGCTCTACCGGTAAACATTTCCAAAATCACCTTCAGAAGCTGGGCTATGCATAGCAAGTGTCGGCTAAGAAGCCACTTAAACACTGTACCGATGCCGCATAACTATCGCTAAACATGGCAAAACGTTGCCACGCGAAATCCCTTAACAGCCCAACAGCTGTGGACGGCTCGCCAATATGAGATGCCGCCGTGTCTCACCAATGACCGATGGGGAGAATAATAACAATAATACATTTATATAGTGCAGTGGGATACCTTCATCTCTTTCTAGGCAAAATGAGCAGCAAAAGATGCCTGGATGGACAAGAGGGAGCCAATCATAGAGGCCAATCATCGTTTGCAGGTCAACACCAGCAACGATCAGCATCAATGCAGGCGGCTCGCCCTGCAACGCTGGCTCTGACAGCGTTGCATTGCAAAACGAGTGAGGCGACGCGATGTGTGCCGCCACAGGCCTGCAAGGCAGCCACAGCCCCCTCTAGGGGACAGTGGGAAGAGCTGCTGTCAACGTCTGACCAGAGGCAGGCGGTTTCACATGACCAAAGCAACGTGACCAAAGCAGCGTAACCAAAGCAGCGTAACCAAAGCAGCGTAGCCAAAGTCGGCTGCTATCCAATTTCGGCTGACTGCCGTTCGGCTGCCAGCCTCAGAGTCACGAAGGCGAATCAGGAATCTCGACTTGACATTAGTCCTTCGGTGAGCAGCTGCCGGTCACAGGCCATGTGCCAAGTGCAAAGCAACACTTGCTCTTGCTAGACCAATTAAGCTATTGGCCACGTGCCCTGCCTGACAAGAATCTCTCATGGGCTGGTTGGTACAGCATACACTAGTCAACCGAAGACGGTCAGGATTTATATTTCCGGATTTCTTTAACTCATAGCTTCTATCTTAGTGCCATCTCAATGCCTATGAACAGCAACTAAACCGCTATATATAGTAGCGCATGGGTACCCAGTGAGAGGGGGGCCCACAGCGAGCATCGCTGGGAGGAGAGATAAAGCCGCACATTGCTGCACGGCCTCCAACTCTCCCCCGAGACTTGCAGGCGAGCAGACTACGAGTGCTGACAATGGTCGAGACAATGGCAGCTGTTTGCACGGCATAGCAGCAGCAGCCGCAGCCGCAGCATCAGCAGAAGCAGCGTCGGACCAGAGACATAGAGGCATGGTTTGCAGAATTTAAGGATACAAACACTGAGATGCGCACATACATACAGAGCAGCACACACGCACACACACACACGCACACACACACACAAACACACACAAACACACACACAAACACACACACACACACACACACACACACAAACACACACACACAAACACACACACAAACACACACACAAACACACACACAAACACACACACAAACACACACACAAACACACACACAAACACACACACAAACACACACACAAACACACACACAAACACACACACACACACACAAACACACACACACACACACACACACACACACACACACACACACACACACACACACACACACACACACACAAACACACACAAACACACACACAAACACACACACACACACACAAACACACACACACAAACACACACACACAAACACACACACAAACACACACACAAACACACACACAAACACACACACAAACACACACACACACACACACACACACAAACACACACACATAACTGAGGCCAACGAACCTTCTTCCTAAATGCAGCGCAGGTCGGATTGTTGGGACACTGCATTAGTGCAAAGTCGCATTCTCGCTCGTGTGCTCTGAAACGCAGTAAAAGGCAGCAGCTCAGCAGCTGTCTACGCAGAGCTCGACACCAAGGGGACCGTGCACCAGCGCCGCCACTTTACGGCTACTGGGAAACGTGCGTCCGGCGCAGCAAGAGCAGGCCAATAATGATAATGATAATGATACATTTGTAAAGTGATAGCACACTGGGTAAGGCAGTTGCTTTCAGACCTCGGCCTCGAGGTCGTGGGTTTGATTCCTGCGGTGGGCGATTCTTCATCGCCACTGCAAGCGGTGGTGATAGCCGTAAAGGCTCTTCTGTCGCTATACAAAAAGAGGCTGTTTAATCAGCTAGGATTTATTTATTTATCTAAGTGCCTCCAGATAACCTATTCTCTTTCTAAGGCATTAACATATGCTGCAAAGCAAGCATAATCGAATATGCAGGAGCACGCAGGCACGCCCATTGAACAGCTACTCATATAGGAGCTAACGAGGTCCTGAGACAGGCCTCATGGCCAAGGTAGTAGAATGGCAGCTGCAGCTCACACACACACACACACACACACACACACACACACACACACACACACACACACACACACACACACACACACACACACACACACACACACACACAAACACACACACACACACACACACACACAAACACACACACACACACACACACACACACACACACAGCGTACCCACTAGGAATAGCAGACTAGCCTGCTGAACAGGCTAGGTGAGCCTAGGAAAGTGGCAGCACTTAGCTGCAGCCGAGGTGAGGCAAGGGCGTGTCAACAGAGCAGAGTCTCGGTAGCCTACTCTAAAACACGAGCTACACGGGGCAGCATCATGCAGCAGCACTAATGGGAGAGGCAGAGAGGGTTATGCACGACCAGATCTGCTGCAGACGCACACACGACACGAGAAAGGATAAGCAGCACTATAAAAATGAAAAGCGTTCGAAGCAAACACAACAACACACCGTACGGAGCACAACCGCAGAGTGCTTCGACAGCAGGGGCAGGCATACGCTGAGCATACGCTAAGCATACGCTGAGCATACGCTGAGCATACGCTGAGCATACGCTGAGCATACGCTGAGCATACGCTGAGCATACGCTGAGCATACGCTGAGCATACGCTGAGCATACGCTGAGCATACGCTGAGCGAGCTTCTCGACTTCTGCCGATGCTGGTGCCGAGAGCGAGGCTTCCACCTCAGCCTGGCGAGCGCCCGAGCTCTCCGGACGGCTAGCCTGTCAGCGACAGTGCGCCCTCTCAGGCAGAGAGCCCCGAGAGTCACTGGAGTATGCCGAAAATGAACAAAAGGTCAACCGTCTTTCGAATCTACAGCTCTGAGTTCACCCGACAACAAGCTACCAATGGTGGCGGCTGCAGTCGTCTGTCGGCCCCACCCCACCGGTACCAAGCCGTCCTTCACCTTAGATTTCTCTGAGCTCATTTTGATTCTGTGTGCAAGAAATCGACCTTTCCTCGTTATGGGCGATGTCAACATTAATTTTGATAGCTTATCTGCTGCCTTGGGCACCGAATTTCGAGCACTGACTGACTGACTGACTCAATTTCTCCTGTAGCTCATGTGCACGAACCGACTCACATCGAGGGCCACACGCCAGACCACATTGTCAGGTTGGCAGAGCCGGAAGAAAGGAAGACGCAAAAAAGCAGCGGCCGAAGCCGAGGCTGCCAGCAAAGCGCTGCAGGTCAGCAATGGCACTGCAGACCGCGCACCGAAGCCCGACAAGTGCAGTGCCTCCAGGCGCAAACGTGGGCGGGCACAGACGAGCACGAGCAAACGCGGGCGCACGCTCATGCCGCACGATGAGCAAATGGATGCGCTGCGGCATGAGCAAATGCAGAGCTCGCCGCGGGACCGGGGCGGGGAACGGCAGGAGCTGCATGCATCCTGCCTGGCTGGCTAGCTGGTCGGCCTACTCACTGCCGCTCCGAGTACTTGAGTGTGACTGGACAGCCGGCGTCGTCGACGACGCGCGTCCTGCCGTCGGTGCCGAGCCGGCAGCCGTGCTTGCAGTGCACCAGCAGCTCGCCGATCTGCTCCGACAGAGCTATGTTGGCCACGATAAACTTGGACGGCTTGCCGTCGATCGGGCACACTTCGTCCGCGAAGGCACCATTTCCGTTCCTGTCCACACAGCGCTTGCAGAACGTGTGCTGCCGGCACAAACAGAGACAGAAAATGAGTCTGCCTGCGTTCGAGGCTGCACGCACAGTGTGCTGGCCAACAGGCAGCTAGCAGGCGACGGAAGCAGCGGCAGCAGCAGCAGTCGGCACCAGGTGTCAAGACGCGGTGACGACGCTGCGGCATGCGAAGCTCGATATGCCAGCGGGGAGCAGTTTGACTTGCGACTGGCTGGCGCGGTGCGTTGGTCAGCGGGTTTAAGAACCTTCGGCGAACCCATGCCCCGACGTACGACAGGGCACAGAGGAGGTGCGCGCGACCTCTTGGCGCCTCACCCCGCACGTGGTTATGACAGGGTCGCAAAAGATGCGGTGACAAAGCGGACAATGCAGCTTCTTGCTTGGCGACTCGACAAACACCAGCATATCCTGCACGAAACGAGGAAGAGAGGTACAGAGAAAAAGAGAGCGAGTAAACGAATGTAATGGCATGCACAACAATTCACAATAACAACTGTAGCCGAGCGTGCCTGCTTGCTAGCATGTAATGAGCAACACACGAAAGCAAGGCTTGAGCCAAGCCAACATAAAATAAGCAGCGCTACTGGTATGTGATACAGGGGTAGCAATCGACAAACACAAGCTGAGACAGGATGCTCAAGGAAGGTGTGAGAAAGGGAGAAGAGATAACAATAATAATAATAATATTGCACTTGATAAAGAGGACGGTGTGATTGAGATTGGAGAGATAGAAATAGACGGACAGAAAAATGAAGGCCCAGAGAAAAAGTCAAGAGACAGTGACAGACAGACAGTGACAGACAGATCAAAAAAGTAACGGAGCGCAGAGCAGGAGACAGACGAAGTCGAGATACACGAAGAGAGACCAAGTTAAGGGGAAGAACAAGAGAAATAGGAGAGAGAGAGAGATAGAAAGGAGGAGAAGAGAGACAGACAGAGACAGATGAAAGAGATAAGGAGGGGAGGGAAGGAGAAAGAAAGAAAAAGGAAAGTGGAGAGTTAGGCAGTAGAGCAAGATCGAGAGAGAGAGAGAGAGAGAGAGCTAGGAGAGAGAGAGAGAGAGAGCTAGGAGAGAGAGAGAGAGAGAGCTATAGAGAGAGAGAGAGAGAGAGAGAGAGAGAGAGAGAGAGAGAGAGAGAGAGAGAGAGAGAGATAGGCAGAGACAGAGACAGGGACAGAGAGAGAGAGACAGAGAGAGACAGAGAGAGAGAGAGAGAGAGAGAGAGAGACAGAGAGACAGACAGACAGACAGACAGACAGACAGACAGACAGACAGACAGAGAGAGAGAGAGAGAGAGAGAGAGAGAGAGAGAGAGAGAGAGAGAGAGAAAGAGAGAGAGAGAGAGAGAGAGAGAGAGAGAGAGAGAGAGAGAGAGAGAGAGAGAGAGAGAGAGAGAGAGAGAGAGAGAGAGAGAGAGAGAGAGAGAGAGCTTTACATAAAGACATTCTGGGAGCCCAATTCTGCCTACCTCCTCATCTTCGTAAGTGAAGTAAATCGATGACGAAGACGACGAGAGGCGAGAAGCTTTCTGCTGATGAAGCTGCAGCGGTAGCTGCTGTTGCTGCTGCTGGTGGGACGCTATGGGCGTGGCCCCCGGCACCTCTAGAGGTACAGATCGCATGTACCCCATCTAAAGAGCAGCAAGCTTCGGTGGAGCGGGGCAGTGAAGAAAGCGGGACCCACTCGTGCCGATGGACAAGTATCGTGTCAGGAGTCACATCCATCCGGCTCCGTCCACAGAAACAGGCTAGACATTGTCACGCGATGAGACTTTGGAGGTGCCTACCGACGGCAGCCACAACGAGGCTGCAAAGTCAGATGCACACCTGCTTACCTGAGTATGCGAGAGGCCGGCAGACGGTGATCCCATAGCAGGCCTGAGCTCAGATGCTCTTGCCGGGTCTCCTGCTCGCGAAGCCACAAACGAAGACCACTCTCATTTCTAGCAGCTTGCAAAGCAACCCTGCTGCAAGGAGGCGAGCGGCCGCCCGCGGAAGGTGGCGACTGCAGCTGTGCCTGTGCAAGCTTCTTCAGCACGATAGCATGCAGGGAGGAGCCGTGAGAGAGAGAGAGTGGGCGAGGGGTCACGCCCTCGAGGAGGAGGTGGACACATGGGCTCCGGACTGCTCGACTGCGATGTCGGCTGCTGGCCGGTCGGCTGCTGGCCTGTGCACTCTTGAAAAGACTCCAATTGCTTGCTGCCTGCTAGAAGCAGCTGGAAATACATTTAGGCACAGAAGAAATCACTGTGACGTGGTTGTACCTTCGTTCGGGTACTAGGAGTTTTTTTTAAAGATGCCACACGTACTACAGTAAGGAGAAGCATGACACAATATTTATCGGCAGCCCAAATGCAAACACGCATGCCACTGACATGTATTAGTTTCGTGAGACGTCACCCCACTATGATTCTCTATGACCTACCATGTCTACCTTACTGGAGAGGTCGGCTACTGGTGTAGGTGGAATATCCTGCCTAGGCTGCCTGTCGATTTAACTCCACAATCGTTCCGTGGGCTTCAAATAGGGCGACTCGCTGGGCCATCAGCATCAGCTCCAGGTACTAGGATTCGCCAGAAAGAACTTCATTGGCCTATCAATCAGTTTACGTAGAGTCACCATCTTGCTGCCAAATGTAACGACTCCAGAGCAAAGTATTTGAGCTATAAAATCCAACTTGCTTGGCCAGCAATAACCTGGGAAAAGTACTTTTTGACGAATCCTTGCTTGGCCTTGGTGCAGTAGCCCAGCCACTCACCTGATTTGAACCCGATAGAAGGACTATGGAGTGATATCGACAGACGGCTGAGGTGGGATATTCGACCTACATCAGTAGCCGACCTTTCCAGTAAAATGCAGGCTTTGTGGACCGTGCTTCAGTAGAAGATACACCGAAGATTCTTGTGTGGCCCCTATGGCTAGCTTGACCAGGTAGGCGATACAGAATCGTGGTAAGATGACGTCACACTCAACGCATTGATACCAGCAGCAAATGCATCTGTTCTATGTTGTCAATGGATATTTTCACACACTCAACATACCTTTAGCATGCCTGGTGTTGCAAATAACCCTCTTATTTTTCCGAACGAATTTACAGCCATGGCAGCGGCTGCCATGCTGCGAGGATTTTTTGCGCCAGGTTGTTTTACAAGCTCGGTATGCCCGAAGGGACATGCAGTTGGTTCGTGACCTGGTAAGTGAGGGCCCCACGGATAGAAGCCATGGACGCAACCCCCCATCCCGGCACTGGACTGCACACCAGCTAGAGGGCAGGCGAGAGAGCTATGGCACCAGCTACAGGTCCAGCGAGACCGGACTCCGAACACGCGCACGCGGCGGTTTGACTCGCTACAGTGAGCCCCAGCTGAGTCCTACGGCACGACGGGTGGCAGCTCAGGATCAGGTAAGAACAATGAGCTCACTCGAGTGCCGAAGAGCTCAGCCGCCTGCGGATCAGAAAACAGACTGGCAGACCCAGCGCAGGGAGAATGAAGTGAGCAAGTTGGATGGAAAGTTACAGATGACAGACTGGGCACGTGGGCAGTAAAAGAAGGGAGCAAGTTCAAGGGAGGAAGGGGAGTACTGAGAGGGAGTGCTAGGGATACAAGACCTGAGTTTCTCAGCCTCGGCCTTAGTAAGCCGTCCAAAAAAGCCCATAGTTTGAACAGACTAAACACACGAACTGCACTAGTACAGTGTTTGCAAGAAGCTAAGAGCTTCGGACTATTCCACGTGACAGGCAGTGGAGCTCGCGGGCCTCAAGAAGACGCCCCTGCCTGCACCCAGCCATCAGTAGCTGCTTGCACACAGCTCCGCATGCTCGCGACGAGCAAGCACACGCACGCACTTAGTTCTCCACAGGCTTCTCCACTCTCACCTACTAGTGCCAGCACACGCACGCACGCGCACACACACACGTGCACACACACACACACACGTGCACACACACACACACACGTGCACACACACACACACACACACACACACACACACACACACACACAGAGGCTAGAGAACGCACGGTGAAGGGATGGATGGGCTGATGCAAAAGCAATGGCTGATGGGCTCACACAGGCCGGCGGGCATGTGCGCACACGCTCAACCACACACACGCACGCGCGCACGCACACACACACTGCACAAGCAGCTTAGGGACCAGTCCAGTCCGTGTTCCTGGACACAATTCGGCTTCTTCGTTAGCACGCACACTGAACAGTATGGCTCCTACTCAAGCCTGAGCTAAAGCCACTTAGGCAAGACAGTGACTGAGCTAAAGCCACTTAGGTGAGACAGTTACTGCCACGGGTAAGGTGACACGACCAGCTGCTACTGCCAGGGTACCAGTATCTATGGCCTGACCAAGCCGGCCATTAGCATCAGTAAGCATTCAGCTGGATTGGCAGTGAGGCCACCTGGAGAGGAGCCGAAGGGCTTAGCACGGCAGCAGCCAACCACCACCTTCTGCTGGCACCTTGCTGCATCACCCTTTCAGATTCCTCATTCTAGTGCCACCTCGGTCAGCCGACTACACTGCACTGCTGCTTCTCGGGCTAATATGCACATTGAGCTAGTTGTCGTAGAGCATCATGACTGAAGTAGTTACAAATTGCTGAGCAGCAGCAGCAGCAGCAGCAGCAGAATATTGGGCTGACAGCTCGGCATACAGCATCACGATCGGCCAGCTCGATGATGGACGTCGGCTCAAATTAGGCAGCAGCCCATGGCTTGCCGGCCTCTACCCAGGCATGCATGCTCAGCAGCAGCAGCAGCAGCAGCAGCAGCAGCAGCAGCAGCAGCAGCAGCAGCAGCAGCAGCAGCAGCAGCAGCAGCAGCAGCAGCAGCAGCAGCAGCAGCAGCAGCAGCAGCAGCAGCAGCAGCAGCAGCAGCAGCAGCAGCAGCAGCAGCAGCAGCAGCAGCAGCAGCAGCAGCAGCAGTCGGTACAACCCCAATCCCCTGCTCGGTAGGACTTTCTCTGTCTAAGCAGCTTCTCTTGGGACAAGCTGTGGCCTGGCCTGAATTGCAGATCCGGCTGGCAAAAAAAGAATTAGCAGCCGGCCTTGCTCAGCAGTCTCCACGGGCTGCCCTCCATAGTGCAGAACTAATGAAGCAAGAGCTCAAGGCACAGACGGACTCTCAAGGCATCAGCTAAAGCAGGCGTGCCAGTCAGGCAGTGAATGCCTACGTGGGCCAGCAAGTGGAGTGAGCAAGCAAGCACTAATGCAGGTTTGGCTGGCCTTCCAAGAAAAAGCCACTAAACCTCTGCATCTGGTGATGAACATGGCCACTCGGTTAGTCAACAAATCCCAGAGGTTAAGGGATGAGTGCTTTGCCGATGTATGCATCTCCAGTTGTAACTCCACAAAGCCACAAAGACTATGTGAGTGTTGCACGGGAAAGTTTTGCATAGCACACTCAAAGCCTAAGTGGCTCTCGGTAACCATTCAATAGCCAACTGGCTTCATCTCACGCAACGAAGAGAAATTGAGTAAGGAGAGGATAGCTGAGTAAGGAGAGGAGTTGAGGTAGTGAGTGGCATGAAAGTAGCAGCTCAGGACCGCTGAAAAGGATGTGCCATAGTCGGCAGCAGAAGGGTAGCTGTCGTTGCGTAAGAATTGTGGAAGCGAGTTCCACGAGCTATGACCTGCAGAGCAAAAGCTTCTGTCGCCAACTGTCTTTAAGCGGAGAAATGGAACAGCTAATTTATTGTCCATAAAGGACCTGAGGACACGAGGGGGCTGATACTAGTGCAGCAGTTCAGCTAGATATGAAGGAGCCAAGCCGTGGCAGGCCTTGTGGACCAGTGTAAGAACTTTACTATGTATCTGTTGATCAATCGGCTGCCATCCAAGCTCTTTCAGCAAAGGAGACGCATGGTCAAACCTCTGGGATTTGTAAACTAATGGATGATGCTGCAATGTTTCCCCATTGATCAACAGATACAGAGCAAAACTCTTACACTGACCCATAAGTCTCACCATGGCTTGGCTCCTTCATAGCTAGCACACATGTCAGTCTCTTGGTGCAATCAGCTGTACCATTCCGAAGCTTGGCTCGAAGACTGTTGACAGCGACAGTTGGCATCAGGAGATTTTGATCTTAAGATCCCTACTTCGTGCACACCGAAAGGAGCTTGGGCACTTGAGTGGGGCCCAGGGTGCTACGTTGCAGTGAGGCAGTGGCTGGGTGGCTGCTGAGGGGGGCATGCGTGAGACAGGGCACTGGGCGAAACACCCTGGCACCCAGCTAGAGCGACAGGCCGCTTGGGCCAGCCTCTTGGGATGCTGGGCAGGGGGGGGGGCGCGCGCGTGATCCAGCTTGCTTTAGACACCAACCGCTAAGCCAAGGGCAATAAATGCAGATTTTAGCTGCCTGCTTGGCTCTTGCACATTGACAAAAGCCATTGCAGAAAGGAGTGGGAACAGATCAGTGTAGCTATCGAAAGCTTAGCAAACAAATACACCTCAATTTAGATGGGGAGGGAGGAGAGAGAGGTCGCCATCATACAACAACCCCACGACGAATTTTCTTTAAGCTTCCACTCTTTACTGGATCCAAGCACTTTCCATATCCGAGTCTGCAAGTAATATCTTAGAGCCTCACCTGAGGTAAGCATCTAGTTGGTTCACAGGCGAACTCAGTAAATGGTGCCTTCAATCGTACCACATAAGAGACTCAAGCTTATTTCGTAGGGCACATGAGCGATGACGTTATTGCTACTGCATAATACAAATACCAAACTTCTGCCAAGCCATCGCCACGGCATCAGGTGCTGCAGCCTCGAGGCAATTTTGGTACAGTGGCAGCAGCGAAAAGGGCAACATCCAGATCAAGACACGGGAAGGTACAAACACGCACGCCCGCGCTCGATACTCGACGCACAGCTCTCCAAAAGTTGCCCATCGGGGTGAGGAGGGAGATGAGAGGGAGTGGGCTGGTGGTGATGAGGGGGGCTGGTGGTGATGAGGGCGGCTGATCATGACCAGCTCGCAGCCGAGGGCAGAAGGTAACAGATCGCGCAGACGGATGCAGTCCTGGAAGGCGGCCGGCGCGGTCCGTTTCGGACAGGAGCCCGATACAGGATACTGACCTAGTGGAGAGTAGACCTCCTGGCCGTGAACACTCATTCAGCTCGTCTAATCTCCTACAGCAGAGCATAGCACGCGTTCACGAACACAGGTCGGATACGTCATCAGATCATTCAGGCTCAATACGAAATAAATGATCGGCACATTGACAAATTCGGAAAACAAAAGAAAATGAGCTGGACCGCTTGCGATCTGAGCGAGCCGAGCTGCTGGACCTTGAAGACTCAAGTAGCACCGCTGCTACGCTGCGGCCGCTCAGAGGATCCACGAGCAGCAAATCACGTAGAAGGCACCAACTAGATAGCGCTGGTCAAACAGGAAAACTGCGTACGCTAACTGTCTAACCGACGGCACCGCACGCACAGCGACGCCAGGTAGCACAAGGAGCGGCCGATGGTCCCAGACTCAAGCACACGGCTCTTCGGGCGAGCAGCTTCCCCCACCCTTCAAACCCAGGCATTGGCGACAGGTCAACTGCCTGGTCGACGAACCTCCAAATTATCTAATAATGACAGCTAGGACGTACCGCGTTCCACCAACCCGCCGCGCTTCCGCTTACGATCCAGAATTCGACCTATCCCACTCGGTAGACCGACAGAAACTTACTTCCGCCGGTCCTCAATACCGGAAGAGTCAGCTGCCGATGGCCGCCGTCATCTCGGGACGAAATGGTCCAAATTATCGCTGGTTACACGGCGATCTCTTACGACTTTAGATAACGCCAGTCTATTGGTAGAAACTTTGATGGTTGTGTCCAAGATTTGGATAATCGGTATGTTGCGTAATGTAATATGTGGGAGCAGAGGCAGAACCAGGATTTTATTATGGGGGGGGGGCAAGACCCTAATATTTTTATGTAGGGGCAAATACCAGCTAAGTGTTCATGTAGTGTGGCAAGATCCAGAAATTTATAAAACTATTGCGCTCGCTCGGAGCGCTTATCCGGCACGGACTCAGTGGCTGCTCATCGAATATAATTAGGACATAATTTCGTAGTTGGCGACGATCGGAGAGGGAAAAGGCGCTTAGGGGGGGGGGGGAGAAGGAGGAGGGGGCGGCCGCGATCACTGCCTCGCTGCTAGGAGCAAATGCCCCATCCTTGACTTCCTCCACGGAGTGCGGAGGGGGTCCGGGATGCGGCATAACCCTGTTTTTTTTCTGACAGGAGGATGGAGCAGAGGCAGGGAAGGATGTAAGCTTCATCGACCTCTCTAAGAATCTACGTTCGTCAGTTTTAGTTATATTGAGTTGAGTCCGTCGTTGTAAGTGACGTGACGCTTACATTTCGAAGTGGGAGGATAACCGTCACGAGGGTTATAGTACTAACATGAAAGTACAGCAATAACGAGTGTCGTTTCAAAACGGAGAGGGGAGATAATTTGCTTGCGAGTTTTCGTTGATGGTTATGGAGTCTCATAGTTGACATTGAACATGCGTAGGTGCTCTTGCCTTTTGGTAAGCGATGACCTTGCATAAATAAAAGTTGCCAGCGATTGTTCACGGGGGGATTGCCACAAGTATATGGTTAAGAAAAAACAGAAGGTGGTCAGCATGTCTGTATTTTCCGAGTATGCAAATGTTGATTCACTCCCAGGCACTCGTAGCCTTACTTAAACTAGATTTACATTTTTTATAGGAGAATTGTTAAATATTAGTCTGAAACCTTTTGTAACCTTCCTCCTGCTCGCTTCATTAATCAATAGCTCAAAGCTTAGAAGTCAGCGGGGCAAGCTCACCAACTAGGTCAGCCCATTGTCGGGACTTGCCTTCCAGAGCTGAGCTGTAGCTTTCCCGTGACTTTTCGCCATTTCGGATGTGCTAGCTTTCGCAGCATTTAAAATGGGAGGAGAAAGGTGCAGAGCGAGCTGAAAAATAAGCGTACCTATCGTAGACAACTGCGAGCAAAAAAGCAGAGAAGGGAGGCCACTCAGTGCCACCCACAGCTGAAACACGACTGAAATACCGCTCACAACAAACTCTACAGCAGGAAGAGATCGCCAAAGAAGCCTTTGCGTAAGCTTTGTGCCGTCCGAGCTCAGCAAAAGCCTCAATAATGAAACGGTCAAAACAGAAAGAGACCGCTGGCAAGGTTAGAGCTCTTCACGACCCAGGTCGCGGTTCGAATTCGGTCTTTGCCCGGAAGTCTTTGTCCGCGCTCAGCAGCTAAGCTGAATTATCACTTGGTCAGTGGAGACTCATGTCCGCATAGTTATGCAACGCGGATATTTTTCACAATCTTTCACTGCCGTAAGACGATATGGTCTATCAAAGTACTGCGAGCGGTACGATACCTCAACGGTTTTATATTAAATTGTTGTTACAACAATTGCGAAAGTTTGTACACACGTTTTAGCGTGAATGCACACTTCAGCTTTACGTATAAATTTGCACATGCTTATACTGCCAGTTTAGCTCGTATCAGGTATAAAGGGATCAACGCTAATAACAAAAACGTATACATTCATCAGTTAATTCACAAAGCCATGAAGCATTAGCAGGTGTACGCTGTGATTGCCTCCGTGGCTAGTTTAAATAGTGCTTAGTTTTTGGCCTTGATCGATCGCTCACGGTTTATATATATGTACCTGCTGGGGGAATAAAGATGAGAGTCTCGTTCACCGCTCACGTTCGCCCGCTCGTGTCTTCGTGTCTCCGTGAGACTCCACCAGCGCTGCTGCAGCCGGAGACGCAGTAATATAACAATTACCGTGACTAACAGGGTTATGGAGATACGCCAGGCACCGCGGCAAAAAAATAAAAGTATTTAAAAAAAAATTGCCTCTTAGCAAGAACCCGAGTGAGGCCAGTGGGGGAAGACTGAACAGTGCCTCTGCAGCTCGCTGCAGCGGTAGGGGCCAGGTTACCTAGACCCAAGCAACAGCTACTAGCCTCATTGAATTGCGAAAGAAAGCTTGGTTCGCGAATAAAACGCTCTGCGTAATCTCTGGTTAGTTCAAAATTAAAAAGTAGCCAACAATTAATAATTAGTCGTTCAGCGTTCATCCCTCAGAATTGTAAATCCATCTAACAAACTTTCGCCGAACAGAATATAATTTCATTATAATTTAGTCTTATGATGATCTTTCCCACTGCGTCTTTTCCCGGTCTTCGTAATTGCAGTTGATCTATAATAAAAGAAGCTGAGGCTGTGATCGTAACTTCGCCTATAAAATACGAGCAATCAACGAGTCGAATCGAAACAAAAAACGCCAGCGGCAGCGGCTAAACAATGTTACTAACCGTTGTGGCGTCAGGTGAGCAATCTTAGGGTTAACAAATCTGCTCCGTCTCTTGGTTATTTATCCCATCTTCCTTCCGCGGTTCACCAGCGGAGCGAACGCACACGCTTTCACGCTTTTTACTAGCAGCCGCAAGTTTTTGTATTCTATCTTCACGCAACTGAATTTCTATTCCTACGCTTTGAAACGCGGCGCAAATATACAACGCATAGTCACCGCACCGGTCAGTGTTACAGAATTTTAAGTATTTTCCACCAATTTTCTACATTTTCATGGCCTGCCGCTTTGAAGCAAAAAATGCGAATTATTCCGTGATTCTAACCGTTGGGTTTTGGCTTGGAGAACTGACGTTTGTTGACTTTTTAGGCTGAGATCCTTTTAAAAGCTTATGAAACTCAGCGAAGCTAAGGAAACAGTGGGTGAGCGCTTTAAGCCTTTCTCTCTCTGACTCTATCTCTGTTCCCTCTGTCCCTCTCTGTCCCCCCTCTGTCTCTGTCTCTGTCTCTGTCTCTGTCTCTCTCTCTCTCTCTCTATATATATATATATATATATATACATATATCTGTCTCACTCTCTGTCTCTCTTTGCCTCTCTCTCTCTCTCTCTCTCTCTCTCTCTCTCTCTCTCTCTCTCTCTCTCTCTCTCTCTCTCTCTATCCGTCTCTTTTTCTTGCTCTCACAGGTGATCTCTCAGTCTTTTCATTCATTTCTGAGCTCTCTCTTCCTCGCTCCTCTTATCATACCATCGTTTCTTCTTTCCTCCCCCTCACGCTCGCCCTCTCTCTCTCTCTCTCTCTCTCTCTCTCTCTCTCTCTCTCTGACTCGCTCTCTCTCTGACTCTCTCTCTCTCTCTCTCTCTCGCTCTCTCTCTCAATCTCACTCCCTCTCTCTCTCTCTCTCTCTCTCTCTCTCTCTCTCGGCAGTGGGAAGCCGGCCGACCACGGTTAGGATTACGTTTGCACGCCAATGTAGAAGAGCACGCACGGGAATTTTTGAATTACTGGCCGAATTTGGCTAGTTTGCTTCAGTAAAGGATTATAAAAACGGATGAAAGAATTTTTATAATTAGAAATGCATGGAAAATTCGCCTGAAACATTCGTTTCGGGGCAAAATAGTGGACCAAATAAATATTCAATGTTCGGCCGAATTATATCGGTCAGACCGAATACACATTGTGGTCACGTTATTTATATTAGTGTTCAAGTTTAGTTAAATTAGTTCAATACTGAGCTTAAAGAGTGGCAAAAGATGCAAAATTTATTTTGCTAATTTATTGAACTGAAACGTTTGCTTACATTTAGAATTTTGAAGCCGCTTGCTAATCTATTCCTGCACACCACTAATCGTATTCCACATCAAGGTTGGTTAATTGTTCGCATTCGGCCGGATATTAAAAATCAAGCATTCGGTACAGCCCTAATCCTTATTGCTGCCAATCTAAATTCAGTTTGACTGGGTGGTGTAGTTGTATAAGCACTAGCGCTTTATCTATGTTCACTCTCGCAGGATATGCACTGCAATAAATAAAACACCCATGTTGGCCACTCCCGTTAATTGCCCTCAGCCAAGCACGTGACAAAAAGCCAAAAGAAATGGTTAAACCTGCAAATGGCTGTACAAGCACGACAGGAACATTAGGCAATTTTAAAAAGTGCTAGTCAATAGTATTAGTTGTCCAACGTATTTGAAATTATACTGAGTGGTTGGATGCCCGCGGTCTTGTTGACGCCGGTTCCATATTTAATGAATTCTACGGATAAGGAAACAATTGTCATTGCTCCTAATATCATCAATTTTAATTGTGAATATGAGTGACTACGTAAAAACAAGTCGCTCACGGCACACTTTAGTTGCACTTTTTAAGATACTGGTCATTTTACTACGTTGAAGTTTCAACGACTGTTGCATTTGAGATGTATAGTAATACAATGGTGGTCTGTTATAGAAAAGTGACGAGGTGGCCGAGTGGTTAAGGCGGTGCCCTGCTAAGGCATTTCCCTCTGGGAGCGTGGGTTCGAATCCCATCCTCGTCGGTCTTTTGGTGAGCCGTTGTGGCACATTAGGTAAAACTGTTGTTCTTCGTGAGTTCGAGTCCTGAGGTGAGCGATCCTTTGTTGCCACTGCAGGAGGTGGTGATAGCCGTTGGGACTCTTCTGCCGGTATACAGAAAGAGGCTGCACAGAATGTTAGATATTTTTATTGTCACTATAAAATATCAGCAGATAGTTTACTAATATGTGCCCGTAGCTACAATATGCACTCATAGTAAAATGAAATTGTGCATTAGAAATAGGTTACAGACGTTTTATTATCAAGCGAACTTTAAACCTAATTGTGGATGCTATTCTAATTTTTTGTCTTTTGAAGATTTTGAATTTTTTTTGAAATAACTGAATGATTAGGGCTGGCTCACCAGCTACGTCAGGGGAAGCTCGAGAACTCCTTCCAACATACAGTTGAAGTCGCCCTGATTTTCACGAGTGCAATATAGCTGCTAATAAAATTTGATAAAAAAATCTGTCATCAAGAATGAAGCCATGATTGTGAAGACTAAGGATGGCGCTATTAAGCCTATTGAAACGACTTTGCTTACGTAGCTGCGTAGCGGTGCAGGCCCAGAGCAACGGGGAGCTGCAGTTAACATACCTACGATAAATGGAGTACTCCCCCCAATGACTCGCGGTAATGCTAGCTTGCTCGGTTATGGAGCTGGTTTTACGAGGAAATTATCTCTGTGAAGCCACATGGGGTCAGATGGCTGCAGAAAGGATTCCGACCTCGATAAAGAGACCAAATCCGAGCTGAAGATCCAATTGAGTCCATAATGATATGCATGATTAGCTTTTTGCACTAAAAGCGTAGAGGTAAACACTCAAAGGAAACAGCCAAGGCGAATTCGACTGGCATAGCCACTCTAAAGATAAGTGCCCATTAGAGTATATTAGCGCTTGCAGAACGTGCTGAATTCAAGCTCATGCAAATGAAATACGGAAAACTAATATGCAGACTAAGTTGCAGCGTGAGATAATTAACTTTTACTGCAAACGTTTGGCAGCACCGCCTCGATCGAGCACTGTGCCCTAGCTAAGCTGCTTGGACGCAGTGCGAGTCAAGCATTTGCGAATCGATCAGGCTACAACTTTCTTCAAACGTACCACGGACAAGTAAAAAGTCAATACGACCTTCAGCTTCACATGGAGCCCAGGATCCGTGAACGGATGTCGTATGGAGATACAGGTCAGGAGACGGACTGGACCAAACCAATAGCGTAACGCGCCCCGTGCTAAACTCACCAACGTTGCCGAAAAAATACCATCACTATGATGACCAAATTTACTACTACCCTGCACAGTTAGATATGTCCTTAACCTTACATCTGTCGTTGTACACCCTAAGCAATGCTGATTCTGTGAAGTGATTAGCTCAAAAGCCAGACTGAAACTTACTAGTACGGTTTTAAGTTTCAATATATGCGTTCAGCTGGTCTGCCACGAGTCGTTCCTGTGTATTTGATAGGTATACTAGAAGGGAGACTGGGCAGTATTTTCTCAAACATTAGTGCAATTATCAGAGTGAACGCAAGCCGCTAGGGTAGCTTGACTGATTTCTGAGAGGTCCAAGAGCCGGATGTGGTCTTCCTTGCGACCGGTCCATGGCCATTGATCAAAGATTAGTGGACGATGTGCTACAATCGCACATGTCGAAAAAAGCGTCATGCAACGAGGTAAAGCTCGGCTTCGATTGCACGTCGGCAGCTGGTGGTGCGTGACTAACCTTACGGCTGTCCTTGCATCGCGAAAGAGGCATGACCACATGACCACGTATCCACCAAATTCTTCGTGTGCATGTACCTGCTTACACTATGCCTGCTGCTCTCGGATGTTATCACCAATCATTTGATAATGTTTTGTATACAGCACGTGTCAAGTACCTAGAACGAGATTCCGTTCTCTGAGGGCGCTGTAAAAATGTATTATTAATATAATTACTGTTGTTGATGACCGTATTTACCGAGACCTTGCACGGTTAGCGCACTAGCTATGTCTTTAACCTTAGGTGCTGCCCTTGCATCGCGGAAGAAGACCTCTATCTGCTCGCCCTTTAATAGGCCAAGGCAATAGACCGATTCACGACCATGAGAACTTAATCAACGTCAGCCCAGTCTTCCTAGTGCGATTTCCATTCAAGATGCTGACATTATACTTTACAGAGCAAACGCGCGCGCTTTCACATTTCCCACTTGTAGTTGTAGGTCTTTTTTATTTCGCCTTCACACAACTGAATCTCTATTCACACGCTTGACAAGTCGGCGAAAATGTAAACGTATAGATGTTGCAACGGTCACTGTTAAAGAATTTCGAATAGTTCCCACTACTGTTCTATATATTCATTGCGTCGCCTTTCTAACTTAACGAGGGTGAATTGATTGGTGATTTTTGTAACAGTTCAATTTTTCCTAAGAAACTAAAATCTGTTAACTTTTGAAGTTGAGACACGTTTAAAAGCTAAGAAAACCCCCTCCAAGCTAAGCAAAGAGCGGGTGCGCGCTCGGCCTTTCTCATTCTGTCCCTCTCTGCGTCTCCGTCTCTCTATCTCTGTGTCTCTGACTTCTGAGTCTCCGACTTCTTCGTTTCTCTGTACCCGTTTCTCTTTCTTTGTCTCTCTCTCTCTCTCTCTCTCTCACTGTTGCTTTGTCACTCTCTTTGTCTCTAACAACGTCTGTCTCTCTGTCTCCGTCTGGGTTTTTTGAATCTGTCCCCGTTTCGCCGTTTCTCTGTTTCTCTCCGTGTCTCTCTATATTGGTCTCTGTCATTCCTCGTGGCACTGACTCTGTCTCTATCTCAATCTCTCTCTCTCTCTCTCTCTCTCTCTCTCTCTGTCTGTATCTGACTCGCTCTCCGTGTGTCTCTATCCATCTCCTTTCCTTGCCCTCTCCTCTCTCTCTCTCTCTCTTTCTCTATCTCTGTCGGCAGTGGATAGTCGGGAGACCAATGCTTTGATTACGTTTCAACGGCAATGTATAAGAGCACGCGCTGGAATATTTGAGTTGCTAGCCGATTTTGGCGAGCTAGTTTCAGTAAAAGATTCTCGACACAGATGCAAGAACAATGTCTAATTAGGACTATATGGAGCATTCACTTTAAGCACTCGCTTTGTATCTTCTTAATTTATTGAACTCCAACATTTACTTATATATTTCAAACTTTGAAGCTGTTTCCAGCTCTGGTTGTTTGCCAATCGTAATTACTTTGCAGGAAATGTGACGGGAATAGAAAGTATCAACTTCTCTAAGGATACTTTATGAAGTGCATTGTTATTATTATTATTTTTATCTATTCAGTACCCTATTCGTATTCGCCTCATAATTTGGTCAGTTATTCGCATTCCATCGGATGTTTAAATAAATCGTTCGGCTGATATTTAGTTCTAATTGTTGCCTATCCTAATACAATTTGGCCAGATAGTTCATTTGGAGAAATGCAAGCGCTTCATCATCTGGCTGGCGGCTCCACCACTTGCTGGTAGCCGTACCTCGCTTTTCCGCCGTCCTATTTATTCTTGCAGGATGTGCAGTGCCGTAGTCATAACAGCGATGGCGGCCACTCTAGTTAAAGCCCTCAGCCAAGCAAATGACCAAAGGCTATAAAGAAAATGGCCTACGTTGCCAACGGCAATACAATCACGGCGAGAACTTTTGGTAATGTAAAAAAGCGTCCGTCAGTTGCAATGTCAGCTGTTCAAAATGCCCTATCAGACATGTTTTGGATCGTACTGTCGTCGTACGTAGATGGGCATACTAGCAGAGCGTCAACCTCAATCCTGAATATGGGATTTGGCCTAGCTTAAGCGCTTACGAATTTTGAACGGCCCAGGGTAGGTAGTTTATGTAAAGTATCACTGCGAGACACCACTTCTGGGTGCTGAAAAAGCTGAGAGTTCATAGAGTGTGGCGAATAACTTCCTACATTCGCTGAACTAATAATAAAAACGGCGACGCAGAACACTCACTTGGTCGAATAGCAAAACTAATCATTGTTGACAATAAGCAAGGAAAGACTTAAACAATTGGGAATGCTTGTCCGTCAAGCAAGCGTCCGCAAGCCTACTGAACAAAGAATTTCGGGGCAAGTTATGTCGACTCGAGTGCAAAAGACCTGGCAAGAGGCCAAGATTCAAAAGCGCGGTAGCCACTGAGAAAACGAAGGAAACAATTGTCATCATTGCTCCTAGTATCGTCAATGTTAATTTTGAATATGAGTGACTACGTAAAAACAAGTCGCTCACGGCACACTCTAGTTGCGCTTTTGAAGACACTGGTCGTTTTACTACGTCGGTGAAGCTACGATGGGTGTTATGTTCGTTGAGTTGGACATGTATAGTAATACTATGGTGGTCGTTGTCACAAGTGTGACGAGGTGGCCGAGTGGTTAAGGCGGTGCCCTGCTAAGGCATTTCCCTCTGGGAGCGTGGGTTCGAATCCCATCCTCGTCGGCCTTTTGATAAACCGTAAGGCTGATACACTTCATCACCGCAGTTTCGAGGTCGTCAAGCTAAAGTTGAAACTATCCCAGTAATGCATTCAAATCATCCACGGACCCCCTACTACGCGCACGTACTGCAACGTTAGCGGGGAGTTATAAATGCAGTCTTTCATCTTGCTGCCTGATGTACGATCCAGTTCGCCGACTCGTCAGCACAATACGGGCATAATACTCATAAGATGGCTCGCTACATAAGTATGAACCTAAAGCATAACTACATATCCACCAAATTCTTCGTGGGCATGTACCTGCTTACGCTATGCCTGCTGACCTCGGATATTACACAAATCATCTGGTAATACTTTATAGACAGCACGTGTAAAGTGCCGAGAAAGAGATTCAGTTCTCAGAGGGCGCCGTAAAAATGTATTATTGACATCATTATTCTTATTATTGATGAGCACATTTACCGCGACCCTGTACAGTTAGAGCACTAACTATTTACTTTAACTTAGGCGCTATCCTTGAATCGCGGAAGAAGAACTTACTCCGCTCGCCCTCTAATAGGCCAAGGCAATAGGCCAATGCACGACTAGGAGAGCTTAATGTACGTCCGCCCAGTCTCTCTACTTCCATTTCCATTCAAGATGCCAGAGTTAGTTGTTTCAGACCAGTGATAATCGTGTAGAAAACTTTCTATGTGCCTAGTTGGCGAAAAATAGCTCCTCAGACCATTCCACCAACAGAATCAGCACTGGCTGGAGTGGTTAATGATCTAGAATACATAGAATATTGCGTTAGATAGAGTTTCACTGCTAGTACTTTTGAAGTTCTATGCAGCTTTAGATATCATTTATCACATCGTCTCTTTAGCACATATAATCCCGCCTTGTTATCACTGGCATTGTACGGTAATGGTTTAGTTCCTATCTCACGGCGGCATTTTTCAGAGCTTCTGTGTTAGCAGCCAGCCTTAAGCCAGTGAACCTTTTGAAGTACTTTACATCATAAGTATTCGTCTTAGGTCAGTCACTTTTCATATTTGTATTCCCCCTTTCTGTATAATTCATCAAGTAAAATTTCGTAAAATATTATGATCGTCTTCAAAAAGTGACACTGCACTGAATGAGCCATTATGAATGACGTGACCCTGTTGTGCTTGTTGTCATTGAGCATCGTACCACTAATCATTCGATCATGCTTCCCTTGCAGCAAATGTAAAATGCCTGGACAGAAATTGAGTTCTCTGAGGGCACCATAACAGTGTTTTATTATCACAATTATTATTTTCATTATTATCATCATCGCGGCTGCTGCTGAATGCTTGTTATCCGAGATTGAAAGTAAATAGACTAAGCTACGCTGAGGACTTGTTAGGTTGAGGTGTGCGTGCTCTTCGTCGCTGCCGTCCTCCGCTATTGTCGGTCCGCTATTGCCTACCCGTGGTTTTCGGCGCTGCCCCCACAAGACGCTAGCCGCGATACATTTGTAGCAACACGAACCCTGTAGGTAGTTGCTCACGGCCTGGAATTGAGAAATAATGTCGTCGTTGGTGACTTTTGGGGTGTAGAAATAAGGGGCAGCCTAAGCAGCAACTTCACAGCTTTTAAATAGAAGGGGTGCATCGACATTCGCCCGCTTACTTACGCTCCTGCCGGCTCGGTTTCGAATGCGTTTAAGAAAGTGCGAGCGAGCAAGAGCACTCACGCTCTCCGCCAGCTACCTGCGCGAGCGGCAGCGTTTGGCCAGGTCGGCCTTGCTGTCTCAGCCGCCGCACGTCTGTCTGCAGTCTGCAGTCTCAGTCTGCAGCAACCGTGGCTGCCGCTCATCCGGGCTTCGCCGCCGTGTGGGCGGAGTCGCACGGGCGGCCGCTCCACGAGCGGCTCCTGCTCCCGGCTCGTGAAGGCGCCGACCGCTTCCATCGGGCTGGCTCCTCGCTGCTTCAACGAGGCGGTCGGACCGCCGAGCCCGCAGCCCGCGGTTTCGGACTGGGCGGTCCTGGCGACCTTCGTCGATGCACGGCCGTCAGACGTCGTACAGCAGGTAGCCCGAGAACGTCGTGTAGTCGTTGAGCAGTCCGCCGTCCTTGCTCAGCTTCACCCAGACTCGATCACCTTCGGCCAGCTCCATTATCACGCTGTTACTTCCTGATCCATACCTGGGTGTCGAGCGGCGGCGGCCGCGGAAGATGTGAGCGTCGGAGCCAGGGCCTCCGCGCATGCACGCCGAGAGCGGACGCACGAGGCGCCAGCGCGAGCAGCGAGCGACGACGAGCCGCCATTCCCCCGGACGTGGGGCATGTCACAGGCAGGTGAAAATCCTGCTGCGACGGTCGCCAGGTTTCCCTCGATCGGCGTCGCAAGCGATCGGAGAGATCGGGGATCGTCGATCGGAGAGATCGGAGAGATCGGAGAGATCGGAGATCGGAGAGATCGGAGAGATCGGAGAGATCGGAGGTCAGAGATGGGAGAGATCGGAGGTCAGAGATGGGAGAGATCGGAGGTCAGAGATGGGAGAGATCGGAGGTCAGAGATGGGAGATGGGAGATCGGAGATCAGAAATGGGAGAGATCGGAGGTCAGAGATGGGAGAGATCGGAGGTCTGAGATGGGAGATCGGAGAGATCGGAGAGATCGGAGATCAGAGATGGGAGAGATCGGAGGTCAGAGATAGGAGAGATTGGAGGTCAGAGATGGGAGATCGGAGAGATCGGAGATCAGAGATGGGAGAGATCGGAGGTCAGAGATGGGAGAGATCGGAGGTCAGAGATAGGAGAGATGGGCGTCTGTGCGCGCCTACCCGCCATTGTCGTTTAGCCAGAAGCGCCGGGGATGAGGAGCAGGTGGGCGAGCAGGCGGCCGCGAGCATACGGCGCACGTCTACGTCACCGTTCTGCAATTGCTCTCGCTCGTGCTACTCGAGTCTTAGTAGTAGTGCGCATGCGCACGGTTTTCCCTAGGTATCTCGTGTTAAGTATGCACAGTCTTAGCTCGTTAGCCGTTCGCCGTTCGGCCAGGATATCCCAAGTAAGCTATGCTACTCTTGTAAGATTGGAAATTCTCGTGCCGGGTAAAAATAGAGCGTCTTTCCTTAGTTTTTTTCTGACTTTACTGGTTACCGACGAATTCGCGGAAAACGCGAACCCATCGCAGTACTTCGCCACCCATAAAACCTGATAGAAAAATAGCAAACGTTTCCATGCCAATACATTAAGTGTGCCGTTCGTACAGTAGGGAAAAGCCCCCCCCCCCGGAGGCCAAACGATGGCCCTGTAGCCACCGCGGCTAGCCACAGTAACTAATGCTCTGACAATTTGGCAGATGGAAACGATGCGGCGTGAAGGACCGGCATGATTCGGACGCGAGTTTCGCCTTTAAGCGGGCGTTTGCTATGCGAATGCACGATTGGCGTTATAAAGATGCCCGACCCGCTCCGAGGGAGCGCCTTCTTAGCTGCCCTCTCAGCATTGCAGCCCTGCAGGTTTTCGGCGAATTCGGGACATTTTATGAGCACGGCTATTCGACAAGCGTCAGAAGAGCGAAGCGCGAAGCCCGAGGAGCGAGCATTTCTGACTGGCCGGAGCCGGAGAGAGAGCTGAGAGGGATGTTGCAGTGACGTTGCAGTCGACGAGCTTCTCGAAGGATGCCGAGAAGAGCCAGTTGTCGGCCACTGCCTAGAGACTACTTCCGGCTTCCGGTGGCACAGCGAGGCAGTTTAGGGTTTCCGGTTTCCGGTTCAGCATTAAGAGTTTAGAGCTTAGCGTTGAGCGTTGCACCAACTGGAGTGTACCGAGATTTAATGCGCATTTCCATTCGTAACTCCTAAAAACAACAGACCAAACCCGTTGTTCTCTGAAGAGTTTTATAGAGCGCACTAAAAGCGTAAGCAGCTTTTAGGGGGCACTCGGTTGCCAACAGACTTCATTTCACGCAACAAAGAGAAAGTGAGAAGCATAGCAGAGTCGGGAGAGCAGTTGAGAGATAGTGAGTAGCATGAAAGTAGCACCTTAGGACTGCTGGAAAGGATGTGCCACAGTCGGCAGTAGGAGAGTGGATATCGTTGCGTAAGTGTTGTGGAAGGGAGTTTCATAGGACTTGCAGAGCAAACGTTTGCGTCGCCAACGGTCTTTAAGTGGAGGAGCGGACCAGCTATGCAACAATAGGTAATAGCAGTTTTGCGTCCCAGATTTACTCTTGCTATGGTCTCACTTCGCATCAAGAAAATACTCCTCCTATAAGAATGACCATTTCCCGGCCCAACCGTATTCTTATAAGCCAGTAGTTCTCAACCTTTCTAATGCCTCGACCCTTTAATACAGTTCATCATGCTGTGGTGAACCCCAACCGTACAATTATTGTGGGGGAAATGTGAAAATGCGTGTTTTACGATATTCTTAGGCGACCTCTGTGAAGGATCGTTCGACCCCCAAAAGGGTCGCTACCCACTGGTTGAGAACCTCTGTTATAAGCAGAGTCGACTGTACTTGTGCATACAAGAACGCTTGTCGTAGGTCGAAGGTCGCACCACATTGTTCCAGCAAGAAAAATTCGACATCTCAAGCGCTGGCTGATTGGCCCCAGAAAAGAGACTCGCTGGCGTGTCTGGCGAACGCGCGTCTCTAAGCACCTCTCTAACGGCGTTCATGGTAGAGCGCGAAGCCCGGCAGAACCGGTGAGGCTGCACCGCGAGGCGGCGCGCGATGCAATTGATCTCTCTCGCACGAGTCCTACCCTGTCCTGCTGTCACCAAAAACGGGCAGCTGGTGGCGATCGTTGTGCATCAGCCAAGCATAGGCGTCCGCGTCGGGCAGGCTCATCACGTGAACGAAGAAGACGTACGTGCCGTTCACGGTGGCTTTGAATTCGGACATCTCCGCGTCGAAGCTGTGCGAAACGGCAACGAGGCGTTGAAATGGCTGGAGGCAAATGACATTGCCAGTGAACTAGTTGTATCTAACACACGAACCTCGAATACGTTTAGTTGGCGCGCTTCGAAGATGCTGTGACATCGGTCGAACCTTTGAAAAATAACGGCAATTAATTTGAGGGTATCCAAATCAAGAAACTTAATTCTATCTGAGCCAGTTCTAGCTGAGCTAGTAGATACTTGAAAATTCGTGTTTCTGATTCATCCACCTTTTCTGCTACCCTGGCTCGCTGGTGTCGAAGTCTAGTGACTGTTCTAGCTTAGGGAGTAATTAGCCCGTCTATGGCCGAAATTCGGAGATGAGCTTAAGTCATCTTGCAGGCTCCAAGTCGTATTGGCTATACAAATGATTTTGATACGATCTCAGTAGCAGGCCAGTCTGCTTTGCCCAGATGGGAAAGAAGTGCTGGTTCAATGCGAAGGCAGAATCCAGAGAATGAAGTGACCTCTAAGTGAGTGATAGAACCACGAAGTCGATAGGTCACTGAATGGCAAGCCTGCTCACACCGGCAACAAGTGGTACACTGTGGCAATAGCGACATTCTTGATAAATACACTTAGCTGCAGACTTTTACTTCAGCTGCAGGAAGACCGTCGAGTTTAAAGTCGCCGAAGATTAGTCGGGAAATAAAAAACTGCTCAGACCAGTTTAGCTTCGGTAACTAATAAGATGCAGGCCAGACTTTGGTCAAGGACACGTACCTGAAAGTCGGAGGTCTTGAATTTGGATCTGATGTAATCATTTAGTTACTGTTTTCTTTGGAACAGGACTCCGGATCGTTTGCAAAGGCTCTCGGCAATACGCAGGTCACACGAATTTTGAGGGTTGGGGTTTTCACTTTCTGAGAAACATTAAACCTGGCCAAAACTGTCAAGCTGGCTTTATTGCCATTCAGTTTGAGAAATTTATCTACCATCCAAGCGTGAGTGCAAGCAATAAGTATTGCACTAGTGTTTGGGGAGTTCAACTCACTGGAAGGCAGATAGGGATCAAAGTATTGGTTCAGCTGTTATCTGTGAAATGCGAAAAGCCTAGATAGTGCTTGCTTATTATATCAGAAAGAGATAGTGTAACTTGTTGAAACAAGTCAACATAAACAGATCCCAAGGGTTAAGAGTACTTCAGAGGCTCACAAGGTTACCATTAACCATTGATTTCTATCGAGTAAAATCTCCCACATAGGTAGTAACTTTAAGAATTTCAATGCAGTGAGCCTGAGGCCATTGAAAAATAGGCGCTCAGGAATAGCTTGATTACTTTGTTTATCAAACGTTGAGGAGAGATCCATTAGATCGAGGAGAGAAACTCTACCCCAGTCAGCGTTTGGGTAAAGGTCACAATATGCTGGCAACAGCACTGACTCGTTGAAGTGATTAACTCTAAAAGTTAAGTGTAACTGTATTGCTAGGTTCAAAACGTTAGTAGATGAGCTTTGCCGATTTGAAGCAACTCATTCCAGAGTCTAGGAAAGAAACAGCATTAGGGCGACTGGTTGGAAGTTCTCCTGGTCTAGTGCCGAATTTTTAATGAATGGCCCCAATAGCAATTTCTGTGAGGAATAAAAGAAAATGATCTGAATTAAGAAAATACTTCTAATTTTACTTATAAACGGTAGCAGAAAATATATACAACCTTTCCGATGGAGACAAATTTTCATCTGCCTATAAAGTTAAACTTTTATTTTTTAACCTCAACTTGAGTTGTGTACTTTGATTTCCAAAAATCCTTGATAGGTGAAGTGCTAGCATAGATTATCTTTATGCCCACGTACCTGTTTATGACGCGTGTCTAAATTTGCATTTGTGTCTATTAAAAGATTTAGAGAGGATTATGGCATAATATTTACGCAGGGGGGTTTCTATTTACTAGATATCTGTCCATTGAAATACGAGCTGTGTTAACTTGGCTATATCCCACAACGTTTCCGCTACGCCTAGTGAGCCTGAATTATATGCTAAGTGTAACTTGTTTGCGTGTTTCTCGAAGTTACCATTGAGGCAATTTATGAGATCGACTTCTCGTTCGAAAGCCTTGAAGGAGCCAGCTGGCATTGTCCTCTCTTGCCTCCTCTCTGCCCTGCCTGACGTGCAGCACACGAAAAAAGGGACATCGAAGGAACGCTGGAACTGGAACATTCGATCCCGAAATTTAAGTCAAGAATATGGTACAGGTAAAAGTTTAACTTGAACTACATTAAAATGTCTTCGGCCTGACGTATCCAGACTATGCTGAAATCGCTTCGTGGGTGTACCAGGAGAACAATGTCTCGAAGGAGTCCCGACTGTGGATTCTTCAGAGTAAGCACTTTTCAATGTTTAGGATTGAGGTAGCTCAGTGCAAATCTCCGGACCTCCCACTAGAAGACATGGCTGAACTTGTAAGAAGGATGACTCCGACTACTTCTGGTGCTACTCTGCCTGATCGTCGTTACGTATACTGTGAATAGTCCTGAAACTGCCAAATCTGTAGGCGCTTTGTTGCATAGTTTACTCAGGGCTATTCTTCATCTGACGTGAACTACTCTTAGCCACACGCGTCGGCGCTTCCCTCGGTTGATTCTCTTGTGGCCACTCTTTCTGGTAGGTTTAACACATTCATCTGGTGACTACTTTGATGACGACTTTATGCATGGAACGAACTTTTCGCCGAACGAGGCATCGTCACCGAAAGCATTGGTTTTGCCCTCAGTGCTTCATGCTGGTTCCTCTGGGCCTGACTGCTGTTACCGATTTGGTGCTGATCAGTGTACCGGCCGCAGCTGCAAGGCTTTTGATGATACGGATGTTTGTGACATGTCTTCTTCGGTAGCCGATTTATCTCCATCGAAGATTCCAGCGATTACCTCGATATTTCATGCTGCATAAATAGTACCCGAGTGACGGTACCAATGCGTTAATGGCTCATGCAGAGGCCAAGTTTGCAAGGCTTCAGTTCTAGGTATAATCATTGCTCAAGTAACTCCGGGCTCGAAATATTTGCACCATCGGCACAGGTCTTGCCAGGACGAATCAGCTGTCTGCCTAGAGCATTCTGAAGGAGACGCCCATGTTCCTAAACTAACTCGAGCTGTTTCTGAGACACGTATGCTTCCGGGGAGCAGTGACGGACTCCAGCAGCTTTTGCGATTTTACCAGTAGAAGCCTGAGGTAACATGGTAGGTCTAACCGCCTTCTCAACTGCATACTTTTACATCGGGACAACCGCACGCTAGAATCTTTGCCAAAAAGGAGGAGTTGGAATTAGCAGCTCCAATCGAGACGTCGCTGCTGTCGAGCCGCGGAGGCCGATCGAGAGCCCACGAGGCCCGCCCACGGGTACAATGCCGGGTCTCTGACCCTGTGCCAGTCTTCGACCATTTGAGCGCACCGCGCATTACTTCTCACAGCACAGAGAAAGGAAAAGCATAGAAAATGATGGTGCGCCATCTCAAGAAAAAAGATCTGTCCACATTTTTTAACTTTTCATAGTTAAGAATCTGGCGAGCAGCCCGGCATTTCAGCTGTCGATGTTCATCTTGATGTGCTAGCGAAACCTGGCTTAGGATGCATTCTAAATGCCGCACAGTAGTGAATGGCATTGACAATTCGGCCACCCGCCTAAATTTGGATGTGCAACTGGGAGACTGGTGTTCGTTCGGCTTCTCAGGCAGGGGAAGAGAAGATTTTGGGTCGGATGGACACACTTTGGCACCAGCCGCTTTTGGCAGAGACTTTTAGATTTCGGAAACTTCTCGAGCGTACTGAAGGCACATTCGAAGCCAGTGGGTATTAGCGTCCACAGAGGCAAAGCCAAGTGAGAGGGTTCATTAAAGTAGATAGTCTGTCAGCCGGATTGCAAAGTATTCTGGATTGATAGGTCGTATATTAGAGTGGGCAATTGAGTGACGTTACCTTGAAGTCAATACGCTACTAATTGTATAGTTATCGAGGGAACTAAGTAAGTGATGGTCTTAAGCGGCTTGAGACGTGCGCGACAGACTATAATGGCTGCAGGGTGTTTCGCCAACTTTGGGCTTGCTCGAGAAAAAATGCTGGCCAGTCTGCAGTGCCAAAAATGGACGATATATTGGCAGCTGGTAAAGGTGTTGGTACGGTCTGCCACAGTCTGCCATGTTCCTTTGAATGAAATCCAAACCGGTTGCAAGCCGTAACTGGGCGGGCGTCAGCTACTTGCGAATTCTGTCTGGCTAAAGTTGGTTGCAGAGTGACTCTTTAATGCAGCTAAATTCGTAAGGTATATGAGCGGACTCACACAGGGAAAGACGGAAGAGGCGATGCAGGGCGAATTGCAACGAGGCGATATATTGCCTCGCCTCCTCCTCTGCTGTCGCTTCGCCTGCCGCCTCACTTGCTCGTTCACAGTACACTTATCCCTGTCTCTCACTCTTACACCTCTCCCTCTCTCTCTCTCTCTCTCTCTCTCTCTCTCTCTCTCTCTCTCTCTCTCTCTCTCTCTCTCTCTCTCTCTCTCACTCTTACACCTCTCTCTCTCTCTCTCTCTCTCTCACTCTTACTCCTCTCTCTTTTTCTCTTTCTCTCTTTCTCTCTCTCTCTCTCTTTTACTAGTCTGCGGCGGCTCACCTGTTACCGGAGTTGCTGTGCACTCTGTCGAACGTCACCCGGGTTTCGGCGTTCACGGGCCCAAGGCGAGCGCTCCGAGCGACGCTAAACGAAACCCGCTGCGCCGCTCGCCGGCTCTGGCGCGGCAGCGGCGCCGAGCTGGCAACCGCTCCCGCCGGCGGCTGCGACCTCGCACTGCTCCCGCCACCGCCGCCACCACCACCGGTCGGATCCGACGGGCCGCTGCACGGCCGGCAGGGCGAACACGGCGCGCAGTCGCCCGACGGCTCTCGTGGACCAAGAAGGCAGTCGGCAGGCGGTCCGGGAGGCCCGGGCTGGCCCGGATGTCCCGGCGCTCCTCGATCGCCCTTCCGGCCCTCGCTGCCTGCGAGCCCGCCGTCGCCCTTAACCCCTGCAATGCAGGCGCCCTTTCGGTCAGCTTTCTCAGTGCTGCACAGCGAAAAGTCGGCGTCTCGCGATGATGCGTCACGTGAGGTCGCCGGCAATGGCACAGCGCCAGGGCGCTGCAGAAGCGGTTCGCCCCGCTTACGAGCCACAGCTCGAGGAGAAGGAAAGCAGAACGCAGAGCGAATGTGCGATCGACTTTTCGTTTCAATCGCTTCCACGAGACAGTGGCTTAGGCGTTCGGCCTTTCGTTTCTCATCATCGGCTTTCTCTTACAGCGAGCCAGTGTTTGACAAAAAGAACGACGAGACGGGAGAGATTTATGTGCCCACCATTTCCTGCCACACTCTGCCCTACTCAGCCGTATTGCCATTGGCTATCCGCTTAAAGGTCTTTACTTTGCACCTAAGATTTTCCGCTGGTTGAATGATGGCTGCCGTGCACCGATGTATCTACGTCTCGAGATCCTCGTGCTTCTCGCGATGCACTACTTTGCACTACTCGTGCACTACTTTGCCGAAGCACTACTTTGCCGAAGCACTACTTTGCCAAAGCACTACTTTGCCGAAGCACTACTTTGCTTAGCAGCATTACTTTGCCGCTCGCGGTCAAACTCTCAATGCTAGCGGGCATACACGCCCCTGAGTGGGTGAGCCAGCTCGAGAGCCAGCCTCGACTACCGGAGAGAAACTTCCCCTGCAGCCGGTGCATGCCTACTGCACGGAGCACCCGTCGCGTCCGCTTTTGTGGCGCCGCTGAACGCACGAGGATGCAAAGCAGTGTAAACTTGGGCGAAATTTTACAGAGTAATTTTGGCTGAGCCTTTGGCCTTTCATTATTGTCACGTGAAAGAGACAGGCGTATGCAACCGAATTTTGTATTGACGCCGTCCAGGCTAATCAGCGAGATAAGTGCCAGCATGAATTGCTACCGATTGCAAAGCAGAGCACGCGAGGCGAAGCTGAGCTCCGGTGGGCAACGGAGATCTCTTATTGCAACACTTTTTGACCAGACGACATTGAATAGGAAGTTTCCAATGCACCTGTTCCTCGAAGTAGGTGATTCTCGTGTAAGCAGTTCCTGTACCGCAGGTACGAAACATTAGCTAATTACGCTTCGCATCGTTACGTCGGCTCTTCCGACTCAAGTCTGTGTTTTAGCTGTAATTCTAACCAGCCTCAAAAATTTGAGATCGTGCATGCAGCTCCTGTACTACTACCGATTGAGGTCATCACAGCTCTAGATTTGACATGAATTTAAAGATAGCTAAAAGCTCATCTGTTCATTAAAGGAGGTCAGTGAGAATCTATCTCTGTGTGCTTAGGCGTGCTGATACTATGATTATGAAGGCGTTCGCACTTCATGACATTAAGGCGTTCGAACTTCATGACCCGGATGATGGGTTTGACTCATGAAACGAGAAGTTCTTTATTGTCCCATGCAACGAATGGTGACAGCCATCAAGGCTCTCTTCTGCCACGTAAATGTGGTGGTTAAATCAACTAACATTTATTTTACCTTTATATTATCAGTAAGCAGCTAACATTATTTCCTTCAAGTATACATAAGGTGGCCGGAAATAGCTTTAGTTTTCTTATTTGGTGCTACATACGTATCGTGATGATTATTTATAATTGTTAGTATAGATTATAATAGATTATAGATTATTATTATCTCCGAATTCTTCGCGCCCTATCACATGCGGTTATCGTTCAGTCGGTAGAATGTGTCTCTTTTGGAATTGAAAGATAATCTATGGACCACTAAACACTATTTTTTATTGGGAAGGCTGTCTTAAATAGCGTCGCTCTGCTGGTCTCTTGGTCTTTGTTGGATTTATTGTCTCGCCTAGGCGGCACATGCACTGCACCGGAATAGTTTGGGTCCTATTTCAGTGAGATATTGCATGCAGTAGTCGTAAAAAATATGCTGTCATCCAATTAGCCTATACATATTTTGTACCTTTCGGATGTATTCAAGGAGCAATTTTTATACAATCAATGCAACTCTTTTCCATTGTATTCCCCGTGCACAAAGCGGGTTTCATTTTTGGGAATAACGGCACACAGCTGTTCTAGCTTTGTGACCTCTCCATCGTATCCAGCACATGAAATTCACTCAGCTCCCACAAATTGGGCTCGAAAAACAAATCTCAGTATCATCTCTACAAAATTAGGGCTGCTTGCGTAAAAATAGCGTTTCAAACTGAACGTGACCATATCAGCTCCTCTGTCGAGCTTTCTGCCTAATTTCAGTTACGTAACATGCTTAAGGTACTTGATGCTTGGAAAGGATACCGAAGCCAAGCGAGTCTATGGATGTGCGACCTTACAATCTATACGTATCAACAAAGCCCCTGCACATCTTTCTGTCTTTGAAGTAGACACTTCTAGTTGGTGCAAATCTACGAAACTAGGCTTCTCATTCATGAACTAGGCTTCTCATTCATGAACTAGACTCCTCATTCATAAAATTTGTAACTGGTGCATTGATCGACTTCTCACCTATCGGAACTGTTTGCTCGTCAACAAACTCGTCTACTGCGAGCTTTGGTTGCTCATCCTTTCCAATCCCTTTGTTGTCGTGCTGTGCTCTGCATATCTAAAATACTTCATAATCTGGCTTCTTACCGAACCACCCGATGCAAAGACTGCGATCGGTTAGCCGTGCCTATTTCAAATCCTTTAGAGTACGTGTCTTCAGTTCGCATATTCTCAATGCCTGTAACTAAATCCTGGCTAACAAAGCGGCATTCCCGGTTTTGACAAAATTTAAAGCAGAAACAAAATCTCAACTGTCCCTAAGAGACCTTTCTACTTCCACGTAAACCGTCCTTGGTAAGGCCATCAGGGCATGGAAATCGTGAATTTTATCATTCATAATTTTAAAAAGTTTTTTTTCCAGTAGTTTTAAAGTGTCGAGAATAAGACTTAGATCTTTTAGTGCACTTATAAATGCTTTAATTTTATGAATGTTATCGCTTCTTACCACCAATACACAAGGGTACCTTAAGCCCTTTGTTAAGAATTGATCTTTATCCATAGATTTATAAACTATATGATAAATAACAGCAAAACTAAAGGATTGCCAATTCAACGCACGTGCAAGAAAATTCGCAGTCTGCAGTTTTGGCTTCTCGAGTGTATTATCCGCACCGATCGTGAACTTTGCTCTGTTTAGACGATCTCGGCCAGAATTTGGCTAAATAACCTTTTAGGGCCGCCATTTTCTGTCCAAGCCCGCATTAGTAACTAGCTACGTCAAAATTCTAACCCGCGTGGCTCCTACCTGCAAATAGAAACAGCCGGTATGACTGCTCAGTGTGTCCATTTTAAGAATCTCACCATGCCAGGAACCATGGCTAACCACTAGTGACCTGCTAATTTTTGTAATCTACAGAGCAAGCTATGTGAATAAGACTGTCATGTTTTAAAAGGCCTAATGCCGCTCTAGATTCATTGAAATCGCTTTGCACAAATGCTGAAACTCATACTAAATACATTCTCTTTTTCAAAATTTTTTTAACCGGCTCAAGTGAACTTTAAAGAGCGTTTTCATGCATGTCACCAAATGCAGAAGACAGGTCTTGACCATCATGTAAGGTAAAGGCACAAATAACCCGAAACAACCTGTCGCCTCGCCTCTGTTTCAACATGTTCGTTGTCTTGAGTTCGGGCGGCGGAGTATTTGGTCAGAGATGCGGTCTTTGGTGCGGAGTGATTTTCTCGATGCACGATGGTTTGATTATGTTTGATTCATCATCGATCAGATTTTGTCTTGGAGGTCAAGTGATCGAGCGGAGCTGAGGCATTACAAAATTTGAAGATTGTTCTGAGAGACAGGGTTGTTGTCTTAAAGGCTCCAGCTGGGTAGTTCGGCGCATTAAGGAATATCATAATGCTTTAGTGAAGAAGGAATTGTCAAAAAGTCTTCTTGTGCCTTCGAAGTTCAGCTTATTGCATGAGTTTCAGTTTAACTTTATTTCCCTCCCGGGGTTCAACTGCTTGATCAGAAAGCACAGAGTTGGTTACATACTATATCAGAGCTTGTGAGGAGTGCCCGTGTCAATCTTTTTCTTAATGTATGTAGTAAGTCATTCCTACTCAGCAATACAGTTTTTAGGACTGCACGCATTCTTTTTCCGATGTAGTTGTCCGTGGTGTACTTGGATCTTGGGGTAAGTAAGAAGTGCTGAATAAAGTATACAGCTATGTAATAAAGCATCTTTGATGTCCACGAGAATATAGTAAGTGATTGGTAGACAGCACAAAGGTCACGGCAGCTCCAACTATTTGAGATTGGTCTCAGATGTGTGCCTATTCATGGCGGCAGTATGAGCGTTGGAAAATGTTGATCGAGTGTTTTCTATGAACAACGACACCTTGGCCGCCAACAGATGCTCTCTAGCGCCGGAAAACGTAGCAAATTGACACTCACTAGTTCCAATTCTTGGTTTTATTTATGATTGATGTGTATGCACTTTTCCTTCTCAACGATGAAGTGCTCGTTAATGCTATTTTTATTTGACAAATATTTTTTGTCTGAGAATTATACTGAAGAATACGCATATCTCCCTGAATTTAATTCGTACTAAGCAAATTTCTCTGGAAAATATTCCACGCAGATTCTGCCTAGATTGTCGGTTTTTGCGTACAAATTGGCCTATTCTCAGCACAGATTTTGCCTTTTTCTCACATTTTAGCCTTTTTCACTAAGGTTTGGAGCAGATATGGGTCTTTCTTGAGCAAATTTTGAGCAGACTTAGGGCATTTTATGGAAATTGCACCCGGAATTCAATAGCGGCTTAGAATTTTTTGCACACGCTCGAGATTTAAACTATCACAGCTGAACCAATAGTCGCTCTGAACCATAAGTCGTGTCTGTGAAGAAAGTGAGCGTATTTCTCCTATTCGAGTTTCTTCTTTATAATTCAAAGTCATATCAGACGAGGCTGTTACGTTTCAACTGCATATCATTTGATGAAGATATGACAGCGCATATCTAGCATATCATGGGAGCAAGCATGATCTTTGCGGATGACACGAATGCCATTCTCTTTTAAATCGCCACAGCGATAAAGTGGTCCGGCAACCCTCTTGAAAAATTACCGGCTACAACCGCCTACCATTTCCCCGGTAGGACTGGCGTGCAAGCACTTACAAGCGACGCTATAGCTTGGGAGAGCGCGCGCGGCGCGCAACGCCGGACTTTAAGCAGCCTGCCGCCACCCAAAGGTCGCTGCCGGCGGCGTCGAGCGCCGAGCGCTCGCCAAGGTCATTGACCTTGGGCGCGCCGCTATTGTTCCCGTGCATAATAATAAAAATAATAATAATGCACTTGATAAAGCGCCCTCAGAGAACTCAATCTCTCTCTAGCCGCTTTACATTTGCTGCAAAGGGAAATGCAATTGAATGGTGAGTAATATCATGCTTGATACACAAACAAAATGAATAACATACGTACCTTTCTCGCCGGCGGCTCCTGGCAGTCCGTGGGTGCCCGGCACGCCGGGTATGCCGTGAGAGCACGCTAAGCAATGGCGGCCGTCGTCGACTAGGTCGCCTCGATTTCTTGGCACGTCGGACCGCCGTTGCGCTGCTTTCGCGAAGGGCCCCGCCGCGCCGCCGCCCGGCGCCGAGGCAGCTCCGGGCGACTCTGGGTAGCGGACGCCGTTAGCGGAAGTCGACTGGGCGACGAGCGCCAGCAGAATGGCTGCCAAGGCGACGAGCCTTGCAGTGGCCGCGACTTTGTGCGTCGGTGATTCCATGCTGCCCCCGTCTGTCAAGAACGAATGGAGCGCACGAATGGCGCTCGGACGAAGCAGACGAAGATCTCGCAAGCAAGAAGCAGCAGCGTCCTCATATCCTCCTCAAGTATTCTCGTAACGATGGCATAACTCTACTATAATGGGCGACATTTGAATTGCACTAATGCGTGCAGTGCTTTCCAGCCAGCCTGAAAAGTAATCCAGTCATCGGAAGTCGGAAGCAGTACGTTAGATTAGTACATGGTCCAGCGTCGCCAAAGAGGAAGATTCCGCCAGTTGCACAACGGATAAGGCATCGGCCCATGCTAAGAGATATTTGAGCTGTATTAATATTCAATGAGGGCAACAAGGAATGAGGAGTTGCACACAACTCTGTATGCCTTAAAACTGCGTTTAAATGATCTAAATTTGCATGACCAGCTCTCTAAATAGCAAGATTTTCAACTAAATTTGGTCGGTGTTATCCAGGAGCATCGTCGACATCGTGGGAAGTTGACCGAGTTCGAAATACAAAAGTTTGACCTTGTACATGTAGGTAGGCTCACATTACGTACCAGATGCGATCCACGAACCCAAACTAGAGCAGCTGCATTAACTCCAGATCGGCAACCGATTGTAATTAAAAATATGAAGGCGCAGTCAGATAGAACACACATATTCGGATCAGACAAGGAAGTGGTCATTTAAGAGCCAGGGCTGATTAAACCTAGGGTTCAGAGCACGGAGAGGAGGGAGTCTCGACACCTCACTAAATGGAGCGCTGGCCGGGAAAAAGCAGAGTCAGCCAATCATTCCCCACTCGAGGTCATCACTCCCCATTTCTTCGGTGCACGGCCTTCTCTCGAGCTCCATTTTGAAATTATAGACTCCTTCCGTCCTGAACCGACTTCCACAGTTTGAGCAATTGTTCAGCCTGCTCGCCTGCTTCTCGTTACTTAATTTTCATGCACTAATTAATGTACTAATTTTGTGGACGTTCTCCATTGAGTCCTTTTCTTTACTGTTACTCTCTCAATGTAATTTCAAAATTTTTGTTCTAATTCAGCTATAAGTCACGTTTTTTCACGAGTTGATAGCTGATGACAAAGAATTGAGCAGACAAATCTCTTGCTTTGAGCGCACTGTCCACGAACTCTTTTTCGCATAATAGATATTAAGTGGCTATGTATTTTACATTAACAAGAGTGTAAATACATGTATATACTGCATAAATAATTATATTTACACGCACACACAGACACACACGCACACACACACACATATATGTATACACACACATATATATATATATATATATATATATATATATAAAGTCAGTAATGCATGTATGCAATTAATCTATAAACTCATCGCGATTCGTTGGAAAACCATTAGCAGTGCCTGGCAAAAATTTGATGCAACATGCTTTCTTTGATGCAACAGGTTTTCTTCTTTTCAGGATAAATTCTTTGTCCGGCCAGAACATTTTAGTTAACTCTTTCCTTAGAACAAACTGAGTGATTATATCGTAAGCAGAAAGAGGCCTGCGTGTGAGCAAAAAAGAGACGTTGTTGCCACCTCTTAATTATTCTAAGCGAATACGGATTAAGTCTAGAGTGCTGTTTTGTCATCTATATCGCAAGGCTTTACTTATTGAAAGTCTCTCATGATCATATAGTCCAAAATAAGCCTCCCTAATCAATATTTGGATTGGAAAATACGAGTTACAGCACTAAAGACGGCTCCTGGTGCAATATTATTTACTTATTTGCCACATTGAGCTGCTTGAATCTTCCCTGTGAATTGTGTGCAGAAGAATCATGTCCGAATTGCTGACACGGCGACAGCGTATCGATCGAGAATTCTTTCAGAATTCTCAGAAACGCCGAGCGAATGCAATGCACTGTGCCGCATTCCCTGCGGATCAAGCTACCGCCGCCCGCCAAGGATTAAGCGGCTGGAAGAGGAAGAGTCTATAAGTTTGACGGGAAGGAAGCGCGATGCATTTGTGTAGATGAAACTGCCTCGCGGTAGCCACAGTGACTAGACTAGGCATCTGTCTAATGGCTTTTGAATGTGAGATCTCGATACGCTCACCAACGGCAGACGTCGACTGACCTGTGAACTAGTCGTGCATTAGTGGTGTGCTGATTGAAAAAAATCTCAGAATATTTGAGAATTATTTTTTGAAAAACACGATCGCTCGCTTCGTGCGCTGAGGCTTGGAGTCCGCAGCATGGATGGTGAGTTTTTGGGATAAAGTAGCTGTTCGACAATTACTGGTTATTTACACCAAAAGAAAACTACAGAAATACTAGCAGCGGCAACAGCAACGTCGGTATAGAGCCGGCAGAGGATGAGGCTGATTTGTCAATCGTCGATTTCGCGTTGAATTACGGTCAACCCTGTATATATATATATATATATATATATATATATATATATATATATATATATATATATATATATATATATATATATATATATATATATATATATATATATATATATATATATATATATATATATATATATATATATATATATATATATATATATATATATATATATATGTTCATATATGTCTGTATACAAATATAAACATAGTTTCAAGCAACAGCCAAACTCATACGGATCTTGCTTAGAATCCATGGGACTAGGGCTCAACTCCCCTCCAAGAGGCAACGAGGTTTTTTCTGGAATATTTCTTCCAAGGAACCCGCGAGCATTTACGTATTTGCCTCGGTAGGTCTTCGTAATTAGTACGCGTAACTTTTCGCTTGGCAGTTTAGCTGGCGGCCTAATTACGGAGCTGTAATAAAGAGATGTAATGTAATAAAGAGATCTCGTGACAGCCATCGCGAGGAGACGGAGCTACAGCACTGTCTTTCGGCAGACCCTCGCGGACCTGAAGCGAAACTCCAAACGCGTAAGGTGCGTCACTTTGATTCGTATCCTCCATCGAAAGAATCAAGCACGTCCTTCATACGATCCTCTATAATGCCTTCTTGTACCCGATCTTTGTATTGAGCTGGGTCCCAAGCACGCGTCGCATGTAGTTCAAAGGAAATGATACCGCGGGTCTCGCTAGCGGGGTGATTCGGTAGGGCACGGCGTCTACCGCTCGGCCAAGGTGGATTGAGACATCGGACTCAAGCCTCAAAAATTTGCTTTGCAACTCGAGGCCAAAAGCAGATCTTCGGCTTTACGTTTGCGAAGTATCTCAAGCACTACTATTTCAAACAATATTTCAACCGCCGCCCTGGTTCGGCACACGGGTTAAGGTGCGTGCCTTGAACGACCGAGGTCGTTCAAGGCTCGAGCCTTGCGGCATATGTGAAGTGCTTAGATAGAGATTCAGTTCTCTTAATTTAATACAGAAATGAATTGTTTGTTTATAGGCGAATTAGTTTAACGTCAGCAGCAAGATCCTCACTACGATGGTGCAGGTAACCCGAGTTTGGGAGTTGCGATGGATACTTCAGTTGCTGGAGAGAGTGCCTAGGTTTCTAGCACTCTATATAAGCCTGGCTTCTGTCTCACCAGTTTCCACAGTAAAGCAGCTGGTCAAGCAAAGATTTTCTAACGCGGCCTATGAGCAGTGGTCCAATTGTACTGCAAATATTTCCGGCGTAGTCAAAATCGGTCAGCATAGAGTGCACGACGATAGATTCTCCGCAAGAGAAAAGCAAACGCCGAGGATCCTGGAGAAATCTCGCACAGTCTCGCGGGCCGCATAAACAGAAACAATCCCAAATCGGCGCTGCTTCTTGAGCGCCAACCAGCAAACTGCGCCAACCAGGGCGAGGCCTGCGAGCGCTCTTCGAAAGAGTCCACGCACCTGTCTGGCCGCGGAGGCGCACCGTCCAGCTAAAAGAATGGCGACGGCGGTCGAGCAGGTGCGTCCAGCCGCTCCGCTCCTCTGCGCCGAGACTTCCTCTCGCCGCTCGAGCAATGCAGTGTGCGTGCTGCGGCCGCCGAGTGGCAACGGCGACTGCGCGGAGTCGGGGCGGCGGCCGCAGCAAGCGGCCGGCTCTGCTCACTGGCTGCTGCCCTCTCCTGACTGCGGCCGCTCCGAGTCAGCGGCCGCAGTGCCGGTCTGCTCAGGCATCGACGCCCATTGTTTAAAGTTGCTTTAAAAAAAGCATTGTCCTCGCTCAAGAGAAGCTCGCATGGCCTGCCTGCCGGTCTACCTTTGGCGACCAGCGGCTGGATCCGCGAGCAGCCAAGTAGATGGCTGCCAAACAACATTTATTGGATCCACGTGGCGATTCGTCCTTTGTGTGCTTACATGTGCTGACGCTGTGCATGCTGCAACTAACCGTGTTTGCATGCTGACCCGGCGCGTGTCACCCCAAACCATGCTGTGCTGGTTGCGATTGAACATGCTACCACTACCGCTAACCACTAACCGCTCAATCGCGCTTTCTCGTTGCAGCAAATTTAAAGTGCCTAGAAAGAGATTGAGTTCTCTGAGGGCACTATATAAAAGGTTTTATTATTATTATTATTATTATTGCGGAGGGACGAAGGACGTTGAGAAGGAAGGAGGAAGGGAGGCAGAGAAGGACTACGGATAAGAAAAGAGGAGAATGAGATGCGGCATTGCAGGAATCGCTGTATGCTGATTCCGCTGCTCGATGGCTGCTTGTGCGGAGTTGTACTGCTTGCAACGGTTGACGTCAAAATCTGGTGTTTAAGCCGGGCAAACATTGCCAAGCACGCAAGTGGCTGGATTTTTTAACCGAAGAGAACCTACTTCATGTCCGAAAGCTTTTGCAGGCTGCCCACAAGGTCAAATGCTGTCGGAGGTGGATACATGTCGCCGTTTGCGTGCTCGAGCCACTCTGGTTGACGCACATTACCAATCTACCCACATAATAAGCAAGTTCGCTAGTCGGATAGTCCGTAAATAACAGGTCACTGACACTACATTAACATTAAGCCCTTCATAATGTATTTATAGTAGGTAAATTGCGACAGCTTTGCTGTAGTGAGCAACATAAGAAGAAGGGGAAGGAGTGATAATTTTCTAATTCGCATATGAAGCTCCAGCATCTGGTGGAAAAAACGCCGAACTGGTTTGGTCCAGCGGTTAAGGTGCTCGCCCCGACCTAGGCCTGGCTAAGATCACAGGCTTGAGTCCCGAGGCATATGCGAAGCGCCTGAATAGAGATTAATTTCTTTTGGGGTGCTTTACAAATGAATTATACCAATTATATCTGCTATCGGACTTGACCATGAACGTTGAAATTGAAGAATCTCACAGGACTATGAATTAAAATTTTTTTTTCAAATGCTGGCCAGCCGAGGTGAAGCAAGAATTAAAGCGGGGTAGCGCTGGTAGGTCTGGGGGACGGGAACGTCCCCCCAGCGCCTGCGGGTGTCATGCAGCCGCGCCAAGCACCAAAAGGCCAGCCATCATATAAGCGCGGCCGTTGCCTGCCCGAGCGGGTGTCAGACTCGACTCTTACGTAACAGGCCAAGGGGGTGTGGCAGCTACCACACCACCGGCTTCGCCTCTGGCGGCCAGGACTTTCCCGGAGATGGCTTACTCCATTTGCTGTCACCTGAAGTGATGACTGCGCCTTCCACTTTGCCAAGCCAAGTTGGCTTTCTGGAAAGCTGCCACAGTCAGTGTCATCAACGGGAAGTCCCACTGATGATGGTAACATCACTGCCCTAATAATAATAATGGTAATAATGCACTTGATAAAGCGCCCTCAGAGAACTCAATCTCTCTCTAGGCGCTTTACATTTGCTGCAAAGAGACCTAGCTCTGCTCAATCTATATGCTGAGATTGGCATCAATAGAATCTAGCTGAGATGCCGTGTGTGTGTTGGGGCATGCTACCCGCTTTTCGGAATCCAACAGTTTACCAATACCTCGTACAAACCTCAAATCCTTTGGAGACCATGCATTTAGTTCGTATGCTCCCAAGGCCTGGAACTTACTCCCGACTTGCGTCACAATATCCCCTGACGTGACCACATAATATCCCCTGACTTGACCACATCTTGTTATACTAAATGTAGCAAGCTAACCAGCTAGGTCGGCGGACCCCCTTTCTTAAAGCAAAGTTTTAGTTTTCCACGGTTTTTCACGGTTGCAGGCTAAATTTCATTGCACACACGTGATTTCCGCTCGCCATTGCAGACCCGCGATTTTTACAGCAATCCTTACGTAACTATCGCAGACAGCAATAATAATAATTATAATGCACTTGATAAAGCACCCTCAGAGAATTCAATCTCTTTCTAGGGGCTTCACATTTGCTGCAAAGGGAAGCGCGATTGAATGGTGAGCACTATCATGCTTGATAAACAACATGAATAACATGGTTAGGGGTGACATGCACAGGGTCAGCATGCAAATCTGGTTAGTGGCAGCATGCACAGTGTCAGCACGCATAAGCACACGAAGGACGAATCACAGGGACCCACTAAATGCTGTCCTAAATAGGTGCGTTTTTAAGTTCTTTTTAAATGTGGTCAAGTCGGGGTATGTTGTGACGCAGCAATTCGGGAGGGAGTTCCAGGCTTTGGGAGCACACGAACTAAATGCACGGTCTCCGCAACGAGGAAAACAAGCAACAATGAGGAAGCCACTCGGTGCCGCACTGCCGAAACTCTACATAAACTTGGACGAAGTAGTAGTAATAATAATAATAATACATAAATAACACTAGCTGATTTAACAGTCTCTTTTTGTATAGCGACAGAAGAGCCTTTACGGCTATCACCACCGATTGCTGTGGCGATACAGAATCGCCCACCGCAGGATTCGAAACCATGACCACAGGGCCGAGGTCGTGAAAAGCAACCGCCTTACCTAGTGAGCCCTTACAGCTCACTAGCAGTGCACAGCAGCAGGACGAGACTGAAGGAGAAGCCGAGGAGCTACGGGCCGTCAAAGCTCAGGAAGAGTCTCACTTATGAAAAGTCAAAATTAATAAGAGACTGGAGGTAAGGCTCGTGCACTCGACGACCCGGAAGTCGTGGTCTGGGGTCTTTGCATCCCCCAGGCTCACCAGCTAGGCTGGGACTACCAGTAGGTCAGCAGACACTCAGTCCGCATTGTAATGCAACTCAAAAATAATCTCGAATTTTTCACTGGCATAAGATAGTATCCCAGTTAAATAAATAAATAAATACAAATCATTTGTATATCCCCCCAAGAGAACTTTATCTCTATTCAGGCGCTTCACATATGCCTCGGGGCTCGAGCCCACGACCTCAGCCAGACCGTGGTCGGGGCGACCACGTTAACCGCTGGACCAAACCAGCCCAGTTATTCAGCCTCTCCCGCTTCGCCTTCTCCTGACTCTGCTGTGACCCCTGAAACCTTTCCTAGAACGTCGTCGCGGCAGGTACCTTGGATGCATTGTTCGCGGAGAAATGTTTCGCGGAGAAATGACGAGAACTAGGACCAGTGCAGCACAGGAGGAGCACCGCGCACACACACATCGCTCGCTCTGCTCATTCAGTTTTCGCTTCGCTTGTAGGTGCCATGATTACTTTTTGGGCGAGCACTTTTGCGGGCTTTGTGAATGTCGGCTGTTTGATGTGACCCTACCCATCCTCAAGTTACGGCGCCAGCCACTCAATCGCAAATCCCGCCGCGCCCCGTCGGTGGCCTTAAATAAGGCGGGTCGCCAAGCCAGTCCTGAAGGCCTGCTTGTAGAAACAGTAGAGCTAACTGGCTGTCGCATGCGACCATCAGGTAAAAATATTTCTGAATATTAAATATTATTAAATATTAATATTAAATATTGCTGAACTGATGTTGTTTGGTCGGCGGCTAAGCGCTAATCGACCGCCAGTGGTCACGAAATGGCTCGCGGGAACAGCCGATGGGTTTGGCCTTGAGGTTCTCTCCGGGCGGCCACAGCATACCCTCCGCCTTAGTTAAGAGGAGCGGTCTGTCATCGAACTTAATTGCCTGATATCTGCTCTTAGACGGGCTGGCTATTGTCGCCGGAGAGACTCGCGAGCATACGGGCGTCGCTTCTGGGAAATTCAGACACTCCGACACCCGCTGCACCTCGTTGACCAAGTATTTGTACGCTTTACTTTCATAATACCAAGTCGATGTCACTGCGAGGGGTAAATACTTGCATCCGCTCAGCTATGCTCTGAGGTGGAGCTTATGAGAGGCAATCTAGCCACAGAACATCAACGATCTTCCACCATGATTCGACGTAGCCGTAGTGACTACCGTACTTACGGCTAACCAACTGAGTCATTACCGATCTGTGAGCTCGGCAAAGAACATGTCAGCGACGCCCGACTCCACACCCGCCTTATAGCGATCAACGAAGGACACTTCTCTCCCGCCGCTTGCGCTAAGTGGACTTTCTCTCCTTCCCCTTCCTTGCCTGCCATCGGCCAGATCGGACCTCTTAACCCTTCTTCTTCGACAGGAGTTGAAATAATAAAATATCGAGTCTCGACATTGTCTCTTGAACTTTGCACGCGATTGTACTAGTGAAACGTTATAATGGCGTATAAACTAGCTTTAGCTACAGTCCTACAGATGTATTCTGGTTCCTGAGTTACAACCAAGATAAACTGTATTAGTCAGTTGTAATTTGGGCGTCAAACAAGATGCCTGTGCCATAATCGTCGAGAAAGAGAGTCGCAGGCTATGCCTGACGCGCTACACTCGTGCTTTTCGTGGCTGCGAAATAAACTGCTTTACGCAAACCATACAGACTTTTCATGTTAAGGCATGGGCACTCTTTATTATCGCGGACGTGCTCTGCTCGCGTAGGCATAAATGCGTGTATCGTTGTGCCATCTGCGACTTGTTAGCGGTGCTATAAGGCTCCACCGGAATCTGCCACGAGCCGTCGGTGAGCGCTAGCGCCGTCCCTAGAGCCATGCTTGCGGATTCAGGTATTCAGTGCCAAAGCCGCCGCAGAAGGTTCGTAATAGTGCTCGTTGAGGTCAGGCTTGCAACCATTCACTTTTGATGGACTCTTTTCAATTTCCACGTGTCAGTCATTGGCGGCCAACTCGGCGCCTGTCATTAGCCTCATCCACTGATTCCAAACCTAAGCAGCACTGCTCCAAATTGATGGCAATCGGTACTGCGGCGGCTGCTTCGCAGCAGCGCCGCGGAGAACGTGCACGTGCAACAGCAGTCGCAGCAGCCCAAACCCGTCCGACGTGTGCTGAACCATGCGGAAGTCAGACTTTACCGGCGTTGCAACTGGCGCCCGGCGGCTATGGCGGTCATATTGCTTCGTGCCGCGAACCTTCAGCATTCAAGGTCATGAAAATGCACATGGTTTAGCTGACACATACAGCTACGAACCGCTGTAGCTATTGACACGCAATGTATGGAGATATCAAACCTGCAAGAGATGACAACTGCATTCTCTCATGAATTTTCTAGGTAATCAAGAACCGCAATGAAAAAAACTGTTCATGAAGCGACAAATCTCGGCCATTTTCAAGAGGAGAGGAAGTCGTAGATGGATTCGGTTGTCGAAGAGAAGTGACAAAGAAGCTAGTTGGGTAGCTCAGCTGACTGCGTACCCATTTTGTGGCTGCCGCCGACATTTCCCTAGCTTTCGGTCCATCTTGCCAAGCGCGTTCATCCGACGTGGTAGAATGGGAGAGCATGCTCATTATCAGACAACTAGCTGTGCTACCGAGCCGCCGGCGTTCACGAAGACCGCCATTTTATTCTTGGTTGAATTGGCCGAGTTGCTGCGATGTCAGCTTGTGGCTGCGGAGGTCAGGCGTTCAGCTGCCATAAGACATTCGCTGATTTGCTTTTCATTGCACAGCAATATCTTTGCGGGGGCATTATTATGCTCTAAAAGCTCGACTAGCAGCTCATCCGAATTCATTTACCCTAATTAATGCTTGTGGCTTGGGCGAGCCGAGCTGGTTAGGGTGATCGCCCCGACAAAAGTCTGGCTGAGGTCGTGAGCACGAGCCCCGAGGCGCATGTGAAGCGCCTGAATAGATAGTGAGTCCTCGTAGGGCCCTATAGAAATTAATTGTATATATAATTATATAACGGTAGCCCGGACGCCTCGCGGTGAACGGGTAGGAGGGTCACGACTGCTGCAGCCAGTGGCCTCCTTGCTGCTGTCTCCGCTGCTGACGTTGCTGCTGACGTTGACTTCGCGCTTGCCATTCGACCATTCGAGTGACGGTCGTCGAGCAGTTGCCTCAGTCTGGAATGTCCGGCATTCCACGCACGAGATCGAGCTCTGTGGCGGCCGCCGCGTATGAGGCGGCGGCGCCGCCGAGATCTGCCAGGTCGCCGGAAGGGCCTGACCGCCGATCGATATCGAGCGATATAAACGTTTAGCAAAGCTTCCAGGGTCTTAAATATAGCAAACAATATATATATATATATATAAAATACATATAAATATAAATAATAATATAACAATGATATAAAAATATAAATAAAAATAATATATAAATGAATAATGTAAATAATTTTTAATTGTTTCACAGAAGGCCATGGTCGCTCAAAGAGAAAAGACTGCAGGACCTTCTCCATGTCCCAGCGGCTGGAGTTGCCGCCCTTTAAATTTCCGCGATCGACTTAACGCCACCGCTCCATCAACGTGGAGCGTACCTTTCCGTTACGCAGGCAGCGGACGCCGTTAAGGACTGCCGTTCGATGTCGTGCGGTAGAGGCGGCAGGAGGCGCGAGCTGCTTCTCAGGTCAAGGACGGCATCCCGCTCTGGCAGGCAGTGCGTACGGTGCGCTACCGGCCAGCACCGATACAACGCCCGGCTAGCGGGGCCGTTCGCCCCGCCGCCACCGTCGCTGCAGCCGCCCTGGCTACCGTTCCAGAGGGTCTTTCATGCGGAAGCTAAGCCCGGCACCATTTGTCCGCTCCGGCGGCTGAGGAACCACTTAGGCGCCCAGCTGGCTGCTCGTAATCAGAAGCAACGGGCTAGGTAAGCAAACGGGCACCTGGGCTAATGGAGGCCGTCTGCCAATGGCGACCGGATTTGTGGAGAGCGGACCGTGCGGCGGCCGGGCGATTGTTTGTGTTGCAGGTATATTCCCGGTCTCCATTTATAGATCCCAGTCAGTCGAGATGATTGACACGGAGCGAAAACAGTTGCCTCCGGAATCTAACCAAAGCAGAATCGCATGTTGCACCGGGGCTCAGCCATAATGTAGTACTCGATCGCAAATGGCTCTCTCTCTCTCTCTCTCTCTCTCTCTCTCTCCGTCCTCCGTCTCCCTTTCACTCTCTCTCTCTCTCTCCCTCTCTCTCTCTCTCTCTCTCTCTCTCTCTCTCTCTCTCTCTTCCACTCTCTCTCTCTCTCTCTCACTCTCTTTGTCTCTCTCTTTCTCACTCTCCCTCTCACTCTCTCTCTCTCTCTCTCTCTCTCTCCACGTCTCTCTCCATCTCTCCCACTATCTCTCTCTCTCTCTCTCTCTCTCTCTCTCTCTCTCTCTCTCTCTCTCTCTCTCTCTCTCTCTCTCTCTCTCTCTCTCTCTCTCTCTCTCTCCCCGTCTCTCTCTCTCTCTCTCTCTCTCTCTCTCTCTCTCTCTCTCTCTCTCAGTCTTTCTCTCCCCCATCTCTCTGTCTTTCCCACTCTCTGTCCCTTACTCTCTCTGTCTCTTCCCTGCTCTCTCTTTCTCTCCCACCCTCTCTCTCTCTCTCTCTCCCACTCTCTCACCCTCTCTCTCTATCTCTTTCTTTCTCACACTCTCCTCCTCTATCCCCTCTATCTCTTTCTCCCTCCACCCCTTCTCTGTCTGTCTGTCTGTTTGTCTGTCAGTCTCTCTTTATCTATCTTTCTCTTTCTCTCTTGCACATTCTCTCAGTGTCTCTTCCCTCTCTCTCTCTCTCTCTCTCTCTCTCCTCTTTCTCTTTCTCTCTCACTTTCTCATTCCCTCTCCCTTTCTCTCCAGCCTGTACTTACAAATGTGCTACGTGACGCTGCTAGCCTGCTAGCTAGCTGGCAGGGTAGCGTCCCACGATCGTGAGGGATCATTGAACCTGGTTAGCGACCCGTCGGCCAGCGGATAACTTTAGATCGGGGCGCTCCAGAGTTCGGCTGCCAGATGCCGTAAAACGCAGGCTTGCTCATTAGGCTTTGCTCAATTGCTAGGTCTGCTTGGTCGCAACGGCTCTGCATGCCGTTCGAACGGGAGGCTCCTCCTTATCCGGGTCGTCGTCTTTGTCGACATGGCCTAATAGCACGTGTGCTTATTTGTTCTGTTGCGTCGGGCTGCAGCCTGGCATTCGCCTGGAACGTCCAGATGCCCGGAACGTACGGATCCAAGCCGGGTTAGCAGCGAACAGCCAGTGTCGGTCGGCCTTCCCGGCCGGCCAGCACGGCGGCCCCGTGCGCTTTATACGATCCAGTTTCTCGCGAGGGCCACAGCTTGAAGCCAGTTGGGCGGCGGTGGCGTAGCTCGCGCTGGCCGAGTTCTACTCGCCGTAGAATTTGAGCTGCTGGCACGCACTTCCGCGAGTGCTGGTGGGCGATCTAGGCGTAACCAGGAAGCGATGCGCTTATCGATTTCGCTAAGCAATAGCCCCAGCAGCCAGCCGCCGCGCATCTTGCCGAGCTTCTTAAACGCCCCACGAATATTTATTGTTTGCTTGACGAAAAGTGTGCACACAATTACACAGGAAAATGTGTGCCTGAATATTAGCAGTAGCTATTGTCAACTTACCCAGCTCGGCAGCAACGCCGGATCGAATCTCGCCGCGGATCACATCTCGCAGGATTGAATCTCGCCGCGGATCGAATCTCGCCGCGGATCGCATCTCGCAGGATTGAATCTCGCCGCGGATCACATCTCGCAGGATTGAATCTCGCCGCGGATCGAATCTCGCCGTGGATCACATCTCGCCGCGGATCGAATCTCACCGCGGATCACATCTCGCAGGATCGAATCTCTTCGCCGGATCGACCGCACGAGAGCGTGATTTCGAAGGCGTCCGTTTCGCAGGCATTCGAAACGAAGCTCACTGGTTAAGCGTAGCGTCTGCCAGCGCATCTTTGTCTTTCGGCATCCTGCTGTCAAGGACGTTCCGGTAGCGAAGATTGGGAAGAAATGTGAAGCTGCGTCTTTAGAAAACGCCGCATCGTCGTCAGTGGGTGTGATCTCAGTCATTTTGAAGAGTATATAATACGCGAGATATTTTAATGCCACCAAGGTGGAGCCTTTTGGACGCTGTCGCGGTTACTGTCACGTGATCTCGAACCTGCCTATCTTCATCCGGTATTGCGAGCGAATAGAAGCCCGCGGTTTTAGCTGCCTGCGTCGTCGCTAGCTTCCGTGCTTCTCCGCTCCGTTTTCTCTGCGTCTCTGTGAAAGCCGTCTCACGCCTCATTCGGCGGCAGAATACGGAAGACCGTACGCCCACTAACTAAGATTTTCACAGTGTCCGACCAAATGTAAAGGGAGGTCGTGCATCAGCGCATGCGGCGGCCCAGCGGGTCGAACACACTGGTGCCATTTTTGCAGATGCAGCTCCGTGGCTTTCGAATGCTTGAGCTGGAAAGACAGGTCAATCGCGTGATTTCTAATGCGACTAATGGCATTTTGCAGTAGCAGCGACGGTGACAGTGTTGCCGCTTTAGTCATAATCACAAAGTCGACGTCTTCGGACGCCGTCGATCAAAAAGTGAGTCCGAGCGATTGAGAAGAGCGGTCGGTCTGGCTGATAAGGTTCTGACGCGGTCTGAGTCATGCACGCACGAGCAGTTTGCATCTCGTGGATGTTATGCTTCAGCTCGTAGAACCATCGCGCGCCTAGCACCTGCACGAGGGTCGGCGCTGACTGCCTCGAATGAAGGAAGCTGAGGTTCCCGCGGCATAGGCTATCGCCTCGCTGCTGCCGACAGCCAATGGAACTCAATAGCATTTATGCCGTCAGAATCAACAGCAGCAGCAGTAGCAGCAGCACCGACGGCAGGAAGCGTTTGATAAACTGAAAGCTTGTCTTGCTGACGTTAGGTGTTACTGAGGCGGTTGCTTTTCACGAATTCTGTGTCCGAGATCGTGGGTTTGAATCCTTCAGAGGGCAATCCTTTATTGCCGCTGCAAATAAATAAATAAATATAAATATAGTTCATTTGTACAGCGCCCTAAGAGAACTTAATCACTATTCAGGCGCTTCACATGTGCTTCGGGGCTCGAGCCCACGACCTCAGCCAGACCATGGTCGGGGCGAGCACCTTAACCGCTGGACCAAACCAGCTCGGCACCGGTGGTGACTTGAGGGCTTTTCTGTCGCTATACAACGGAAGCTGCTAATCAGCTTGTGTTTTTTTTTACATGTGATCCAACTTAATTTAGCTGCACGATGATGGATGACAAAACTCTTTCTCAGGGGAAATCCCAAACGTGAGGCTGGTGTAGTGACACTGCACTCTTTCTTGGTGGCAACGCCGTGAGACCATCGTAAAGTGCTCGTAATTAGTGTCCTCGCTGACGATACTACTTCAGAAGACCGTCGTCTCAGTTGGTCATGACATTTCATATGCGTCCAGAAAAGGTGAATACGTACCGCAATGACAATCTTATAAACTTATTAGCTTTTGGCTTTCTCTGGGCTAAATTACTAGACTTCGACGATGGCGAAATAAATGCCTCGAAAAGCCATTTAGCGCCTAAAGGCGGTGCTGAAAATGGACGCTACACTAGATTTGAATCCAAGAAATTCCGTTACGCGTTTCTTTTGCTAAAGTGTCTTCGGTAGCTTAATGTTGATCAGTGGATGCGAAGGTAGATGCTATCTTTGAACAGCAAGGCTCGAAACGGCGTTGCTTTTTCTTAGGTAACATAATTGCTGTACTAACCTCAGCATCCTCGTGTCCTCAGCCCCACCAGGCCGTCGTTAAATTTAAAGAATTTTTTAACCGCATCACTTGCTCTGTAGGCCATAGACTGTGGAGCTTACCTTCAACATTAATCTTGCTCAGCAACTACTCCTGTGGACAGCAGCACTTTCATTCAGCCTCCTTATTCTGCCGCTTCATCGCTACTTACATTCCGGAGCTTTCTATTTCTTCTCGCTTTATTTTTGTGAGTGCTTGATGTAGATGAATACGACGTTCACTGCTTGGGATGAAGTCTCTGCAGCATTCTGTTGTGAGCGGCTGCGATTAGAGTAGCTTATATATACAAGTCCCATGTTACGAATGTAGATACATACACACAAGTCGGAATGCTAAAAGTCCAGAGAATGCAAGTCGGCCAGTATGTTCACCGCTCATAGTATGCTTCTTTAGCTATTTCAAAGAAGGACAAGTTATGGCTTGGCGCCATTATTTTCTTACCCCGGTTATTAGCTTAGAGGTAAGGTGTTGCAAGGTTCCAGTCCTCCAGCGGGAGATCCTTTTTTGTACTCGGCAAGCGTTGGCGATAGCCGTTAAAGCTCGTCTGCCGCTATATAAAACGAGGCTGTTGAATCAGTTAAGCTTTATTTGAGAGTGTTTTCCTTAAATTCGCAACCTCTGCTTAAGTGCTTCGTAACCGCGCCGGAACGCATCTATTTATCACAGCATTTAGTGGGTCCCTGTGACTCGTCCATTATGGGCTTATGCGTGTTAACGCTGTGCCTGTTGCCACTAACCATACTTGCATGCTGACCCTGTGCATGTCACCCCTAACAATGTTATTCTTGCTGTTTATTGAGCATGCTACCACCAACCATTGGATTGTGCTTCCTTTGCAGCAATTTCAAAGCGCCAAGAAAGAGATTGAGTTTTCTGAGGGGGGTTTATCAAATGTATTATTATTATTATGATTATTATTATTATTGCCGTACCAGGAATGCTGTTACACATACTAAGCATTCTATTATAGATAAATTTGAAAGCATGGCGCATTCGGGTCCATAATTTGTGACACTTACGACTAGCTCTTCAAAAAAGCTACCCGCTTTAATTCTATTCACACGAGTACCTTTCAGTACCTTTCGCCTGACGAGAAAAACGAGCCACGAAGGAAGCCACTAGGTGCCACACTGCCAAAAATATGCAAAAAACCTGGACAAAGCAGCGTATCACTAGCAGTGCACAGCAGCAGGACGAGACTGAAGGAGAAGCCGAGGAGCTACGGGCCGTCAAAGCTCAGGAAGAGTCTCACTTATGAAAAGCCAAAATTAATAAGAGACTGGAGGTAAGGCTCGTGCACTCGACGACCCGGAAGTCGTGGTCTGGAGTCTTTGCATTCCCCAGGCTCACCAGTACCTTTCGCCCACTGAGCTAATACACTTCAAAATACAAACGCCAATCTGAGCTCGTGTGCCCCGGTTGGCTAGGCAAGGGCACCTTACTTTTGCTTCGAATGATGACTTGGCAAAAGAAACCCGCACTGCTGCCGTTGTACCAACCCGACAAGGGACCGGGCCACATCGGACCTACTGGAAGGCATCCAGAAGACGTTTAGCCCCCTCTCTCCCAGCACGCCCCCTTTCGCATTCCAAGACCCGGTCGAGGTCGGTCCTGATGTCGGTTATGCAAGACAAAAGCAGGTATTTTCATCTTAGGAGGAGAACCGTTCGTAAAGGGTCATGAGGGCTAGTAGTCATTTAGACTCAGAATTTAACTTTGAAATGTGGTCATTAGTGGCAGGCCTTAAAGTGAATATTTATAAACTACAAGGAACAGACGGGACGAGAGTCCGGTGGAAATGTCTCTTTGGGTATAAGTCTCTGATATTATCTAGGGTGCTGACAAAAAAGCTAGAGAAACGATGGCTGCCAGGTTGCCACAAGGATCACTAGGTAAGTTGATTACCTTGGGGCGGTTAATGAGAGGATTTATGGCCGAAATAAGTCCTTTTAGATTATGAATCTCTTTTTCGACTATTTTTGTAGGCTAGACTTGTCCCGTAGAGGAACGATGCCCTATTTTGGCCTGAGCACCCGTCTGAGCAACTCACTAATCATCGTCACACTAAGCAGGACTAGCACAGATACCCCGATATGCAAGCTACCAGCTCTGAGGAGACGATCGAGAGAAACTTGATTGCCTCTCCAATGGCAGAAAAATGGGAGTCATATCAACCTTTAAGTCCTCTCGAAGTAATGATCGATGTATCGATCGTTGTGCAGTACTTATCCCCAAATATCAACCTTCAAGTCCTCTCGAAGTGGTAAGTGGGGATAAGTACTGCACGACGGGGGCGGCGGTTAAATCGTCGAGTGCCCTCGTGTGAATAGCCGCGCCAGCGAGCATTGCACATTTTTGCAGAAACGGGGATTCTTACCGGACAGCTAACAAGAATTGGCCACACTCACGTAGCTCACAGGTCATACTTCATCGATAGCAAGGTTGCAGATAAAAAAGCAGCTTGACCGGCGTAAGAGAAATAGTCAATAGCAGCAGCAGCTTCAGTACAGTTTCAGTATCGAAGCGAATAGCAATGGCCGCATGCTCCAGAACGGCAAAAATCGGCGCAAGAAGATGAGATTACTTCGTTCCTCGCATCTTCAGTCAAGGCCATCAGTACCAGAAACCTGTACATTACCTGTAGCTAGTTGAATGCTTGCTCATAAAATCAAATGCTCTCAGTTTCCAAAGCCAATAGCGGGTTACAGCTCAACCGTGACCAGCGTATGTGATACATTGGCCACCTTGTCGCTAGTGACATCTTCTAGATTAAATGTAGAAGGCTCACTCCTGCTGCCGTCATTGGCACACTAAAGTTTCTACTTCATAGTAGTCTCAGTTTTCCTCGCCCCGCAGACTTAGGCAGGCACCGGATTTTGGTTAGCCGTGATGGCACACTAGGTAAGGCGTTTGCTTTTCACGACCTCGGTCCCGAGTTCGTGGGTTTAAATCCTGCGCTGGGCAATTCTTTATTGCCACTGCAAGCGGTGGTGATAGCCTTCAAGGCTATTCTGTTGCTATATAAAAGAGGCTGTTAATTCAGCTAGTATTTATTTACTTAGTTCCGACATCGTTGCCTCTAACCTCCACTCAGATATCGTGTGTCTGCAACCGGATCCACGGCCCACACCAAAATGCAGCTAGATGATCTCAAGCTGTAATTATTATCCTCAGAGCTGTTATGGTTAAGCACTCTTCCGTAATTTGCTAAAGTTCGGCATAGAATGAGTCTGCAGATCGCATCAAAGTCCGGTAAAGCACTGCTCCTTAATTCACCGAAGATTTTCTGGAATCCCTAAATTTGACAGCAAGCAGCCGATTCAGCCCCCAGTCACCCAATTCCAAATTGATTGCAGGGCTCGATCGAAAGGCGTGCTTCGGTACAATCTCGACTAATTAAAGCAAGCAATTCCGTCACGCCTCAAGATGGCACACTTGCGTTACTTGGCGATATGGTGCAGTTCCGTCAAGTGCAAGATGGCACAGCGGTGTCTTTCGTGACGGAACAAGTGCGACTCAAGCGATGCGAGTCCACGGGCTGCAGTGAGCTGCTCATGCTCTATTATAATGTCGCAAGCACTGGGGCTAGGACATGATGACTGCTAAGGATACTGAGCGATCGTCCTGCAATTCTGACCTGAAAGCAAAGGTTATGTCGGAATGGCTTTTGCCTTCCATAGAACGCCGAGACAGGTGGAACTTGCATTGTAAGCACGAAGCGTGCCCAAAACGTTAAGGAACACGTTACCAAAATGCTTCACGGAGCACTGTAAACAATGCTGCAGTCGCGAAAGTGCAAAGCACTGTCTGCTTGTTACAGCGTAGACCTATGAAAAGGCGATTCGGAGCAGATGTCTGCGCAGCTGTACTTTATGCCGCGAATTGTTTAGATGGAGAGCCTCAGCGGTTTGCTAATGTCCTGTCCGATGTTGATAATAATCATAATGCACTTGATAAAGCGCCCTCAGAGAACTCAATCTCTCTCTAGGCGCTTTACATTTGCTGCACAGGGAAATGCAATTGAACGGTGATTAATATCCTGCTTGATAAACAAATAAAAGGAATAACATGGTTAGGGGTGACATGCACAGGGTCAGCATACCAGTGTGGATGTTAAGGAGATGGATTTTTATTAAGGAACTCTTGTTCGGTGCAGCGCTCTGCTATCCTCGGTGCCATCTGATAAATTTGTGCGCGCAGTCGCGAACAGATCAAGACGGTTCAGGCAGATGCCGTTTATTAAGGAACCGCGCAGCCGGCAGCTAGCATGGCAGCTAGCACGGCCACCGCGCTAGTTTAGAAGCACCTGCTGGAAATGGGTCCGCTGCTCTCCTCTCGGTGGCTTCCGCCTGAGTAGTACGCTGTCGCAGTACAGCGGACCCAGCCCGCACCTGCGCGCTCGCCCAGTGCGCCTTGCAGCAACTGTTGGTTGCTGTGCTTTGCTGACGCTAGCTCCGTCAGTACAATACTCGCCATTTGTGTGCATCGAAAAGCGCCGTGCGCTGTCGCTGCGTTTGGGGGAAAAGAGTTGAGTTAGGGAGCTGCTTCACGTGCGCTAGTAAGCTAGCGGGTCGATAGCAGCCCAGATAAATCGATCGACCGCACCATGTTACTGCGCCTCTCAGGTCAAAAGCAGAGGCACGGCACATTAAACTGTATCGAGCTCCGTAACTTTACGTTCTATTACATTCAGTCGCCGAGCTGCTTTGGTCCAGCGGTTGAAGTGCTCGCCGCGACCAAGGCCTGGCTGAGGTAGTGGGCTCGAGTCCCGAGGCATATGTGAAGCGCTTGAAGAGAGATTAAGTTCTCTTGTGGCGCTATACAAATGAATTATACATTATATAGATACAATTATATACATTCAGTCGCGCTATTATATTAGGGGGAGGTGGGACAGCGTTACGCACTCAGAGCCGGTGCAGAGCCTCGACTCGTCGAATCGGCTCGTCGAATCGAGGGCGCACGTTTCGCCGCGCGGCACCTGCGCGCGCAGTCCTGTCCGAGTGCCACACGAGCCCGAGGTCAAGGTAAAGTGCCCGCTCTTTTAGTGGCTGGAGTGCCGCTGCAGTGCTTCCGCCAAGGGAGACGAAGCGGCGGCGGCGGCGGCGGCTCGCAGAGGCGACAGTAGCTGGCCTTCACACAAGGTCACGGAACCCGGCTGGCGGTTGAAGTTACTTCGGACCAAGTTGCTCCTCGGCCTCTTGTGGCACCGAAATTGCGACCGACTCAATGCACACCTTGCGTTGAGTGCGTCTGCTCAGTGCAGCTACGAACAAACTGCCGCGCTGCTTGCGATTCAGTTGGGAGCTCATTACTGTAATCTGAAGCACCACGTGACCACGCGTAGTTGTTGCGGACTCGTTAGCCTGGCATCAGGACGCCTTCTTAAATGAGTGGGGACCGAGCGCTTTTTCAGCGAACCTCTATTCAGTAACGGTTTTTATTGCAGCGCCTGCTTCTGCAAAAATTCCTTATTGAAAGGAATAGTAAGTAACATCATCTATCTCAGCACAGCCGCTTATGTAATGTAACGTATCTCCGTCAGTAACTCCACAAAGTCATAAAGACCATGTGGGTGTTACGCAGGAGAGTTTTGTATAGCGCACTCACAGCCTAAGCGGATTTCGGTACCCATTCGGTAGCCAACAGACTTCGTATCACGCAACAAAGAGAAAGTGGGAAGCATAGCAGAGTCAGGAGAGCAGTTGAGGTAGTGAGTAGCATAGAAGTAGCAGCTCAGGACCGCTGAAAAGGATGTGCCATAGTCGGCAGTTGGAGAGTAGTTGTCGTTGCGTAAGAATTGTGGAAGCGAGTTCCACAGTCTAGGACCTGCAGAGCTAAAGCTTCTGTCGCCAACTGTCTTTAAGCGGAGGAATGGGACAGCTAATTTATTGTCCACACAGGACCTGAGGGCGCGAACAGGCTGAACCTGATGCAGCACTTCAGCTAGGTACGAAGGAGCCAAGCCGTGGCGGGCCTTATGGGTCAGCGTAAGAACTTTTGCTCTGTATCCTTTGCTCAACCGGCAACTATCCTAGCTCTTTTAGCCAAGGAGACGCGTGCTCAAACCGCTGGGACTTGAAGACCAGCCTTGCAGCCATATTCATAGTCCGCTGCAGTGGCATAATAGCTTTTTTTGGCAGCCCAGCCAAAAGGGAATTACAATAATCAAGCCGAGACAGAACTAAAGAGCTAGTTAAATTTTTTACAAGCCACTGTGGGAGACAGCCTCTAATCTTGGATAGGGATCGGAGGTGATGGCTAGCTGTAGAAGCAGTCTTCTGAATGAAGCTTTTGAAATTGAGGCAGCTGTCGAACACGACACTTAAATTTCGAGCACGTGGTGATGGTCGCACAATAGCGTCACCTCTTAGAACAGCAAAGCCTTTTAATCCAGCCACACGCTTAGGGTGTCCTATGAGCAGCAGTTTGGTTTTATCATCATTTAATTTCTGAAAGTTTTCCGACATCCAGGATCAAATATCGGCAAGTCAAGCATTCAGTTTCTCAATTGCCGCAGCAGATTCCGACGGTTTGAATTTGTTCCTCATTTAATAGCGATGCAATTGTTATGCTGGGTTCTTATATAGCGACAGCACACATGTCTGGCGTATGCTCTAGGTCTCCAATTCGGGACATTTGATGCCAGCCTGGAACTCACTTCCGGCTGGCGTTACGGCATCTCCTGACTTGAAGACATTTAAAGAGAAGCTAAACACGCAAATATCCATCGGAGCATTTAGTGGATTCTTGTGAGTCCTTCTTTGTGTGCTTATGCGTGCTGACACTGTGCATGCCACTGCCATATTTGCATGCTGACCTTATGCATGTCACCTCTAACCATGCTATGCTTATTGACATTGAGTATGCTACCGTTAGCCATTTGTTTATGCTCTCTTTGCAGCAAATGTAAGGTGCTTATAAAAGGTGCTTAGAAAAAGATTAAGTTCTCTGAGGACGCTATACAAATGTATTATTATTATTATTATTAGGGATCGAATCCTGGTGGCGGCAGAGTTAATGACTGTCCATTTAATGTCAAGCAATGCAATTCTGGATTTTGTAGGGTTTCAACCCATGTAACCCGGGGCAAGACGGCAACGTGAAATATTTTTGAAAATACCGTCACTAGGCCACTGGGTTGATGACGCGAGTCCTCGCCTATAAATACACCCTTAATCAGTACCTGTTTACCCTCTCGTTAGTCCGCTGGTTCGTTTCACGGACTTTTGACACCGAGGTCACGGATTCTAATCTGCCAGGCGGCAGGGTCTGTTGTTGGCAGATCGACGCTCACCACGATCTTGTGGTTCACATTGCCAACGTAGCTCTTCTGACTGGACCGCAATCTGAGAGATGCTCCTAAAATTGCTTTCAAAACAAGACCACTGGGTCAATTCCCTTTTGGCTGGGCTACCAAAGAAAGCTATTATGCCACTACAGCGGACTGTGAATATGGCTGCAAGGCTGGTCTTCAAGTCCCTCGTACCTAGCTGAACTGCTGCATCAGGTTCAGCCTGTTCGCGCCCTCAGGTCCTGTGTGGACAATAAATTAGCTGTCCCATTCCTCCGCTTAAAGACAGTTGGCGACAGAAGCTTTAGCTCTGCAGGTCCTAGACTGTGGAACTCGCTCCCACAATTCTTACGCAACGACATCTACTCTCCAACTGCCGACTGTGGCACATCTTTTTCAGCGGTCCTGAACTGCTACTTCTATGCTACTCACTACCTCAACTGCTCTCCTGACTCTGCTATGCTTCCCACTTTCTCTTTGTTGCGTGATACGAAGTCTGTTGGCTACCGAATGGGTACCGAAATCCGCTTAGGCTGTGAGTGCGCTATACAAAACTCTCCTGCGTAACACCCACATGGTCTTTATGACTTTGTGGAGTTACTGACGGAGATACATTACATCTGTGATAGCGGCCACAATCAATAGCTCTTTATGGGCTGCGTATGTGAAACATGGATACCTTTCGCTGCTTAATAAAAAATAATTTCAGGGCCACACATACACTTTGGTGCTCAACCAATGGTCCTCAACCACAACCAACTCATTGCAACGTCAGGATGCATGCTGGTAACTTTATCGCGCTATCATACTGTGCATTCCTGGACCCGGGCTAGTTACTTCCCTCACGCCCTGCTGCTGCCCCAAGGGGTAGGTAGTTTTGTAGTGCACCGCTCCGACAAGCACTGGCTCACTGAGCGGCTACCAGGGGGTGGAACAGCACAAGCGGTCTCTGCGAGGGTCACTTGGGGTGGCGCTGCTTGCCGATAAGCATACAGTCGCCTGGTATCTCTTCTTAGGCCTGTTGACCCAAGCAGCCTCGACAAAGAGATCGAATGCTTCACTGTCATTGAACTTGGACCGGCCCTATCTGCCGTCTGGACTCGAGAGATGACCCTCACCCTGCTGGTCAAGGAGCACCGTACGCGAGTAGCTCATCATGCTAGTCCACCTCAGACTGCACAAGTCCCACAAGCCATGTTAAAGAACAGCAATGAAGCGAGTGCCCTCCGGGAGCGTTCCAGTTAGCTGAGTGAATGCGCTTCAATTCTGAAGTCTGAAACCAATCGCACACGTGAAGCGTCACAGATCCAAGTGTATGTTAAAAAGAAGGTGTCTCTCGGAAAACCACTACCAAGTACTTCTAGCCATTTGCTAGGAATGTTACCGACACGGCATCAGCGTGCGGAAGTCCATGTATCGCTTGCTTCGGGCTCATTCTGCAACACGGAGCACATGCATTGCAGTCTATGACACCATGATAGCCGGCTTGGTAGACGTGGAACAGAGATTAGGAACATCCACAAGAACTTCAAATTAACGATGATTATTTCCTTATAGCTAGTTTACTTTCAGATTATGCCGTTCCTTTGCATAGCGA
>WPIO01000018.1:1052500-1077500 GCA_009760855.2 Cristatella mucedo | reverse complement strand
CCTTACGAGATCGTCAACTCTGGCGCGCGGGGATAGGTGCTTATTTTCTAGCGTGGTATAATAGGACCTTCCGCCGGAGTAAATCTGCTTGCGTTATGCGTTTTTGCTAGGTTCTCACGGCTATGGTTCGATGCCAAGGGACTTTGTTGCATCATTCTCGAACATTTTGCCAGCATCATGGCACTGCTCTGCAATGGTTGGGGCAGATATGTCATGGGAATTTCAGAGCGTTTGACCTCAATAGTGACAGTAGGGGGGGGGGGCCCCCCCGGGGTTCAGCCTTAAAAAACGCGCTTGACCGTGTTGAAGCACCAAGTCATTTTGCATTTCCATCTCCTTCTTGCCGATGCAACACAAGCTAGTGAGCCAGGCGGCCGTCTCCTCTACCTCCACCTTCTCTTCCTCCTCCTCCTCCTCCTCCTCCTCCGTCGGTCCGATTAGGGCTTACGGATCGACGCTTCAACGAGGGCCGCGCAGCTCTCAGACCAGCGCTGGGACTTTCGAATGGCGTGAGTTGACAGGGCCAACCATCCCAACGGCAGTCACGACGAGGGAAAGTCACGACGAGTACAGCACCGGCTCAGCCTCGTGCCTGCGAGATCCGGAAACACAGCTGCCCAGATGGCCACCGGGTCTCGCCTACGCGTAAGAGCGCCGGCAGGCGTTCGGCAGCCCGCCGCTTGTTATTTCAGCTGCCCTCCCCCTCTGCGAGCTCGCTTGCTTGCAAGCTAAAAGCCGTTCGGCACATCCGTGAGTGTTCGCGATTCCGAGCGGCGGCGCCGCACAGCGCCCTCCATCGGCCGCCGCAGTCGCTCGATTGCCCCAATACCGGATTCCGCTAAGCAACGCTCACGCGCCGGTTAGGCGCCGACGCGGCCGCCATTTGCATAGCATGAAGCCTTGCGCCTTTTCAAGGCCGCTCATAGGGCTTCGCCCAGGAGGTAGGGGGTTCTTCTGTCGCTACATAAATAAAGCAGCTAAAACACCGTACAGTTTTTTCCAGCACGGACCTCTGAGAGCGCCGTTGTGCCCGCCAGTTGGCGAAGCCGCCGTCTAGGCACACAAGCAAGAGGCGCGACGTCGGCGACTGGTGCAGCGGTCAAGGACCCCGCGCCCGGTCAAAGTACGATTCGAAGGCGAGATGGTCAAGGTTCGTTCGAAAGGTCTGCTTGCGCCACGTCGGAGACGCCCAGCTAGGGCCGGTCGCATCGGCAGCGGCGGCAGCGGCGGCGGTGGCGTTTCGTGGGGAGCGGCGGGTGCCTGCAGCCTCCCGCCGGCAACCGAGTGCTGGACGCACGCTATGCCGCTGCAGCGGCTGCTCGCGCGATATCGTAGCTCTGGGAAAATGCAGAGGAGCGCCCGTTTCGATTGCCTCGCTGAATGGGTTTCCCCTGGCTGGCATCCGAAAGTCCAGAAAACGCGAGGCGGCGGAAAAGTTTGCGACTGTGGGTGCTTTCAGGAGACCATCTCTCCATCTCACCTCTGATTTGCCTCGCTCCCTCTCTCTCCCTCTCTCTCTCTTCATCATTCCCCATGTTTCTCCTTCTCATTTAATCTGCTTGCTCACTCTCTGTTGCTCACTCACATGGTATGCATCTTTCCATCTCTTTACTTTTCTCATTTACTCTCTCTCTCTCTCTCTCTCTCTCTCTCTCTCTCTCTCTCTCTCTCTCTCTCTTACTTACTCTCATCTCTAGCTATTTATCTAGTTTTCAGTCTCTATGCTCTCACTCACTCGGCCCTATTTTGTCTCGCTCTCGCTACCTTTTTCGTCTCTGTCTCCGTCTCTCTTTCTATATTTCACTCTCTCTCTCTCTCTCTCTCTCTCTCTCTCTCTCTCTCTCTCTCTCTTACTTACTCTCATCTCTAGCTATTTATCTAGTTTTTCAGTCTCTATGCTCTCACTCACTCGGCCCTATTTTGTCTCGCTCTCGCTACCTTTTTCGTCTCTGTCTCCGTCTCTCTTTCTCTATTTCACTCTCTCTCTCTCTCTCTCTCTCTCTCTCGCTCAATCCCTCTTGCTCTATCACTCTCTGCGCCTTTCCGTGGTCAGTGCCCAGACCACGTCTCTGTACCGGCAACTTCTGATTAGCTACCGCACATCGACAAAGGCAGCAAGCGTCACTTTTGATCCGACTGGTGCTGTGAAAGTTCGTCGTATCTGCACCGACTTCGCAGGAGCGTAATAGCTTTATTTATTTTATTCATGGCAGTAAAAATGAAAATACATTTCGTATACCGCTACCTAAAAGGAATAAATTTGTTTCTTAGTATTTACAATATTCTGGAAAAGAAGAAAAACGACTGAGTTATTACTGATGGATGTGATGGATACATAATTTCGCGAACTCGCACTTCACTTACCGATGAATTCCTAGGGATGACTCAAATGGCGTGAGGAACAGGCGGACTTCTACCTCGGTTTAGCCTGTCGTACAAAACGACGGTTGTCGTGATGTCAATGCGTAGCGAGCACCAGGTTTCGGGCGTACAAGAGTTGGCGATGCGTTCTCTGAAGTAGCCGAAGGTGGTTAAAGCCAAAGCGTAACGAGCTAATTGATCGCAGACACACTTTTTCAAATATGCAATAAAGAGGGTGACGATGATGATGATGATGAGGATTCGAGGTGTTCAAAGTAGCGTCGAGGATTATGAGGTAGCCTACTGTAAAGGCCACTTTGAAAGTTGGCTGCGCATACCTTTCAGAGAATCCTCTAAAGCTTGGAGATGATGGCAGTTGCTTATTAACCGCCATGCATAACGCAACGAGATTTGCAGTCAACGCCGGAGAGCCGCCGAGGAGATGAACGGCGCTAGCTTTTCGAAGTGCAATCGTAGCGCTGTGAGTCTGGGACGCGAGCAGCGAGAGAGCGCACGAGCGAGTGCACGCGACGTCTTTCGCACGTGCGCCGCTGCGTTGCGCTCAGGGTGACGCATGGATTGGCGCGCGTGCGCGACCGATCGGCATAGATAGAGGACGTAGACAGAGGGAGTCGTAGACAGAGGGAGCCGGAGAATGAAGGGACCTCAAAGTGAGTGATCGAATCTTTAACCGTCGAAGCGTCGCTCGCTGGGGCAGACGGTGCGAGAGTGACGGTCCGAGAGAAGCGGCGTGGCATGGCAGTTGTGATAAATATTCGTGACAAACAAGCCGAGCTTCCGAGTTTTTCGCAGCGCGAGGATCGTCTTCTTGCGTTTGCGGTCCAAGTAAAACTTCGAGGAGAACAATGCCGCGGTCCCAAAAAGGCTACGAATAGATTGACTTACTACGAGCTAAGTGCACCCTCATCCAGGACGTTCGAGTTGCCTTATGTAATGCAGCCGAAAGTGAGCAGATTTAGCACCGACATAGTCTCTGCGGCTTTGTGGAGTAACCGATGGAGATGCGTTACGTTGCATTAACTCTAGCTGTCGGCGGGAAGAGCCTTTGAACGTAAGCCTTCGTCGGAGGACTACCGTAGGACAGTGGCCACCGACCGCTTTACTTACCCCAGACTAGCAGAGCGACGTAAGAAGCGCTTGACATTTGAGACGAGCGTCTGGACGGGGATTGGCGCGGACGGCATTCTGTCGCGGTCTGGCAGGGAGCGCTGCGCCGCTCGCTGCGCCGCCGCGCGCCTAGCTAGTCACGCGGCGCTCGGTGCAGCTCGCCAGGATGACCGGGAGCTGAGCATTTGCAGCGACCAGCAAATGGCGAACTGCTATGGCGGAATGAGGCGACAGCCGCTAGACGACAGCGGACGGCCGACATAAACTTTAAGGGCTCGACGCGCTTCCGAAAATGGCCGCGCACTGCGAGGGTCGGACGACGGGTTCGAGCAAACAAAAAGACGCCACCATTGCCTCTCACTCCCCGCCGTGGTACCGTCGCCGGATGCAACGCCTCGCGAGCACAGGCGTCGCGTGACTGGAGCGGGAAGATAAGAGAGAGAGAGAGAGAGAGAGTGAGAGAGAGAGAGAGAGAGAGTGAGAGAGAGAGAGAGAGAGAGAGAGAGAGAGAGAGAGAGAGAGAGAGAGAGAGAGAGAGAGAGAGAGAGGGAGAGAGAGAGAGAGAGAGAGAGAGAGAGAGAGAGAGAGAGAGAGAGAGAGAGAGAGAGAGAGGTAGAGAGAGGTAGAGAGAGAGAGAGGGGAGAGAAAGAGAGAGGAGAGAAAGAGAGAGAGAGCGGAGAGAGAGAGAGGGAGAGAGAGAGAAAGAGGGAGAGCGGGAGAGAGAGACAGAGAGGAGGATGAGAGAGACAGAGAGACGGAGACAGAGAGAGAGACGGAGAGACGGAGAGACGGACTCGAGCTTGGACGAGGGACTTCTGGGAAGAGGAGCTGCTGGAATGCGCGGCGACGCTGAGCTGCAGCGCGGCCGCCAAACGCTAGGCGGCGCTCGGGAGCGGCGCGCTTAGCCTCGCGCCGTGCTCGGTGCGGTCCGTCTCGCTTTTGTCCTGCTTGAGACTCGCGCAGCGCTTGGTCTCGCTTTCGTCCTGCTTCAGACTCACTTCAGCGTTCGATGCACACGTCGCCGAGACTGCGGAGGCGTGGCGGCGGCGGTCCAAGACTGACGAACGCTGAACGAAGGAGGCAGGAGAAGCTCGGCACGATTTTTCTGCTCCGTCGGCCGTGACAGAGGCGAGGCGGAACGAGCTATCAATTACTTGTGCCGGCGGGGGCTTGCAAGCATCTTCGTTGCTTTGAGTGGCATCGCGGAGGACGCGGCCGGCGAAATAGTCGATGCGAGAGCCGCCACCAGAGCGCTGCTCACGGAATCCTGCGAGCTATTTGTATAGGTATCCGATCGTGAGACGGCAGGTGATAGAGGCTATCGCGGTCGGGTTTAAATTTTGGAGGTGCATCGCTGAGGGCAATTTACCTGCCTCGCTGAAAAGAATAGCCTTCGTTACATTACCGCTCTGGGAGCGGAGCTAGCAGTCGGCTAGAAGAATGCAAGACGGAAGGCGAACCGACCAATATAGGCTTCCTGCAAGAATTAATATATAATCAGGACAGATGCAAGGCGCACGGTGTAAGCGCGGCCTGCTAGAGCGCTCTCGTCACATCCGTCGCAAGGGGGCTGAATGGGCGCGACTCGCGCTCCGATTATCGGAAGTCACGTGTTCATGTCTTTGAGATGGCACTGTGTCTCATAATAATAATAAAATAATAAATACTAGCTGATTTAGCAGCCTTTTTTATAGCGACAGCAGAGCCCTTACGGCTATTACCACCACTTGCAGCGGCGATTAAGGATAGCGCACCGCTGGATTCGACCTCACGACCTCGGGACCGAGATCGCCTTTCTTCTTTCTTCCAGCGTTACGATATCCCTTTTTTGAAACGTGGCCGTAGATTATAGATAGGTAATGCGCGCGCGGCAGCCGGCGAACGACGACAAAAATGCCCTAGTAAAGAATTAGAGGACAGCAACGCTCACCCATCGAGAGATATTGTCGAGATTGTGCGACCGGTAGACTGGTCAGAATACGAGCCGCCGACAGAGACAGAGAGAGAGAGAGAGAGAGAGAGAGAGAGAGAGAGAGAGAGAGAGAGAGAGAGAGAGAGAGAGAGAGAGAGAGAGAGAGAGAGAGAGAGAGAGAGAGAGAGAGAGAGAGAGAGAGAGAGAGAGAGACAGACAGACAGACAGACAGACAGACAGACAGACAGACAGACAGACAGACAGACAGACAGACAGAGACAGAGACAGAGACAGACACAGAGAGAGAGAGAGAGAGAGAGAGAGAGAGAGAGAGAGAGAGAGAGAGAGAGAGAGAGAGAGAGAGAGAGAGAGACGAGCAGCAGAGGATTGGCGGTCGAGCAAAAGGAAGTGAAGAGAGATGGGCGAAAGATTCAGGCGAGGAGAGAAGGACAGATAAAGTGAGTAGTGAAAGTGAAAGTGAAAGTGAGTAGGTAGAGAAGAAAAGAGGGAAAGAGGAGAGAGATGAGCGCGAGAACGGAGCACTCGCGCGAGACAGAGAGGCCAGACAGAGAGGATTACAGGAGTGCTGCAGAGCTACAGAGGAGCTGAGTTTGAGAGCGAGCGAGAGAGCAACATGAGAGATCTTCTCAATGCTTCGTTCGGTGTCAAGCTATGGTGATCTTCTCCAAGTTTGCTACCCTGCACGAGGTGCACTTTATAGGCCGTGGCAAGTAGGAACAGAGTCGATAATAAAATACCCTCATCTCCTGGGCTGTCTTTCTCTGGGCTATTTCAAGCTATCGAATGAGTGACATGACCGAAAGAAAAAGCTAAAAAAAAAAAGTCAAATCCAACCGTCAGTCACTGTGAAGCAGCTGGCAGCAACCGGGAAAAGAATAAATGCGAACTTTTTAAATTTAGCAAGGTCATCACTAAGTCATCGGCACGGTGCGAAAGCGTCAAGGCGTAGTGTTTTCTAGCAGGGAAGCAAACTGCCACAGCCCGAATGTATGAGAATGCAAGTCTGACTAAATGGCAAACCACGAGAATGAACAGCAGAAGCCTGTACTTTAGCAACCTCAATTTTTCGCACGTGGAAGCTGCACGTCTTATATGTACGTAGTAGTTCACTGATCGAAATTGAACACATGCACAAAACAAAATGAAAAGGCAGCGAGTCTACTTTTGAATTCGTCCAGCAAAGAAAGGATGCTTTGACGAGCTGGAGGTGCTGAAGTGCAAGGAGCAGACAGTCGGAAGCCAAACGGTCAATTTCCAACCGTGTGCAGCCGATACGTCAGACCATCGCCTAAAGGCGCCGGCGGATCGAAGCAACTGACGTACACACGCTGGTCTAAGCAGCTAGTGGCGCAGGCAGATCTAAGGAGCTAAGCGCATCGGGAGATCTGAGAAACTTGAGGGTCAGTCAGACCTAAGCACACCTGCTGGTCTGCCCGTCCTTAAGAGGGCTCATGCCTCGCCCTGCTCTATACGTCATCAACAAGGTCTGAACGATAATTGATGCCGTTTGATGCTACGCGTTTTACAAAAGTGGCTATCTAATAGCCGGCTAGACGAGTGACGTCGTTCACGGGCTCTCATCGCATCTCAGCGGAAGGTGCTCGCACTTCTCAGCCTCAGAGGTCACACGTTCGAATGCTGTTGCTATTGGCCATAGCAACAGCATTCGAACGTAGTCATTTAGGGTGCATCTGCCTTTCTCAAAACATTTTTGCCGCTGAGTCTGCTAGCGTATTTCTTACTTAAATCAACCATCCGAGACCCTGTCGTCCTATGTGCGCGGCTCAACTCTTGGAACACCGAAGCTTACAGCTGCATCTACAGGTAGAATGCGCAGTCCTTGCATCACTTTCACTGCAAAACTAACGCAGCCATGTCTTGGACGTGGCCATGGCCATTCGCGGCTGATTCTAAAACTATTGCCCAATTAAGATACTTTTCGAGAAAAGAAAAAACAAATGACCTTCGCTAGCGAGCAACGTGCGACTGGCGCACGGCGTAGCCACCCTCGTCCAGCCGTGCTCCTCGCGCGCCGCATCCGTGCTCCGCTCGATGGCGCTTAGAGCGCCGCCGCGTCCGACGCAGCGGCGCGCAACTGCTTGCTGAAACGGGGCAGCGCCGCCGCCGCCGCTGCCGCTTGGACGCGCGGCGCCGAGCGTTCAGGCTTGGCTGCTGCTTTCCCGCCATCGGCGGAGGAGAAGAGCGCCTCTCTCGCGCGTCAAAGGGGGAAGGGCACGGCGAAAGCTGCCGCCGCGGCGCTCCTCTGCACGCGAGCGCGGCCTGCAGGCGCGCTCGCGTGGCGGCTAGCCACTTCCATTGTGTCTGCGTTCGCGTCGGCGGCGGGCGCCGCAGAGCGAGCGACCCGTGCAGCGGCTGCGGGGCGACCAAATGGACCGCCGTGCGAGCGGCAGAGTCCGTCCGTCCGCGCGCGCGCGTTACGAACGGTGCGCAGCGGCTACCGCTTCCGGGCAAAGCGAGGCCGAAAGGCGCCGCGCTCGTAACGAGTCTAGCTCTCACCGACGCGCGCAACGAATACCGGCGCGAAGCCCAGAGCCGTCGCACCGCGTGATCCATCGCACAACAAAATTGTATATTCTCGTTACAGACAAGACGTCCTCTCAGCCATTGTAAAGCAGCGGCATTAAGCTCAGCATGGCGTTGTTACCATTCTCAGCATTGTGAAAACACACGGCTCATCTTCTGGCGTGTAATGAGACTCAGCAACAGTTACGTGCATTGTGCAGACATCAGTAGCAGTCTCGAAGTAAAATTGCTTTTCCAGTGTCAGACCAGCAGTCCATAACCTCAGAGGCTTGCGCAGAAGCTGTCTCGGTGCAAGCTACAGCAGTCACAGGCGTCGCAGCGACCATAATCGACACAAGAAGAAAGATCACTCCATTCTTCAACTCGCCAGTCGAGGCTAAGGCGCCACGCAGCTACACGTTGCCAGCAGCCATTTGTCTGTTCTCATAAGAAACCATGTGCTTATGCTGCTCAAGTCGTGCATCGGGTTTTCCGATTTCGCCACATGGCGCTTTAACTATGGCCGGCACCCAGCGACGGAGCTTGTGGCGGGGCGGAGAGGGAGGGCGTTCTCACGCATGGCTGGGACGCAAAATGGGGCCACCCTCGTATTTCCATGCCGCCTCAACGTTACCAGCACGACGAATTTAGTTCCAACTTCCATTCAGCAAGCAACGGGCGAGGTCATGTCGAATTAGCAGCACGTGCATGTGCTATATGTCTGCATTACTTACGAATTTTTCCCCTTATATGAACAGCTTTGGCCCGCAGTCGAAAATCGTGGTTCTGCCTATGCCTGCACTTGTACTACATTGGTCGCCGTGTCGCCATTTTGACAAAATCTAGATTAGCAGCAGTAAGTTCGATCCTGCTTCCATCGCTTTTGGCCACTCACGTTTCTTTCTCCGCTAGCAGCCTCAGCATTATTGTCAACGGAAGGCTGGTAAAAAGTAAAATATATATGAAATATATGAATATATAATTATGTATATATATATATATATATATATATATATATATGATGGCTCAGATCGTAAAGCACAGCGCTCGCCTGGAACAAAGCCTAGAGCACAACTCCCGCCAAGGTCAGGCCCAGTGCGAAAATCTTCACCTAATGCGCAACCTCGGCGTATCGTGTTGCTTAACGATGGATTATAGCACAACCGACTCACGGTCATTATAATTCAGCAAACGCGAACCAATATTTTGACAAGTAATAATCTGGCCGATCTAGAAGGCCGCCGTTTCACGCGCGCGCGAGTGCATACGTCCGGACCACGGCGGTGCCGTCGTCGGCACTACGACTAGAACACGCTAGGAGAGCGCGCGACCCGTCTCCGCCGCGACCCGCCTGACGCGTCGGCAGCAGCGGCAGCTGGAAAGCCCGCGGCTCTGGCCAATCGACCGCCGTCCGGTGACGGTGCTCGCCGCGCGGGCCGCGGGCTCGCGCAGCGCTTGCGTCAATGGCCTTCGCTTTATTTATGCGCCTGTGCAGCTGACGTAGCGAGTACCATTAGCCCGTCCGCCCATCTGTAAACCTCCGCGCCAGGAGCGTCTGCCGATATCGGTCGGGCTTTTGCGCGCAGCCAGAGGGCCTTTCGCGCCCCGACGGGATGGCAGCGGCGCTACCGGATGGTCGCGTCAATAAATACATCGACTGCTCTCTGCCGCCGCCACCGCTGCCGCACAAAGCTCCCATCGCTGGCACGACGTTGCACCTCGCTGTATTTACATGGAGGGTATCGGCGACGGTGGCGGCTGAACTCGCGGCACCTGTGCGCATCCGGTCTGCATCTTCGGGCTGAGGGGTGCTCGCGCAGTTTGGTTCCCGCTTCCCGGCGGCGCTTGCGCTGAGACGCAATTCTGGCCGTCGTGCCAATCGGTGCCCCTCCCGGTCGGCTACCGCGAAGCGCGCCGCCGCAGAAGGAGGCGAGACGCCGCCACGCCGACAGGCAAGGAGTAGAGGCGAGTAGCGTCGCACGCTGCGCCAGGGCGCTTCGTTTTGGCGTCCACCAGCGAGATTCGGCCTGATCGTCGTCGACGCGCGCCGCCGCTTACGGATGGCGCGCCGCCGCCACGGAGCGAGCACTGTCAGCTGCGGCTCGCAGCGCCGCTTCCTTGCTGCTGCGGATTGCGAGCGGACGGCGCAGCGAGCGGTCTGGGATACGGCGGCGGCGGCGGCGGCGGTGGCGGCGGCGGCGTCGGTACAAAAGTACCCCGCCAGTCTGCGGGTCGACGGTCGCTCGCAATGCCGTCTCAGCTCGACTGCACCACAGTTAGCACTGCTGAACGCGGCCGTGCGCCGCAGACGACCACGAGCTTGGGGCCCTGCGGAATCCGGTAGCGCGAACACGCACGCGCGCGGCCATGCGTCAGTCGCCGGTCGCTCGTGCCCAGACTCTCAAGTCCCGCTAAAATCGAAGCTGTTTCATTGGCGAACGTTCGCTGGCTCGCTGAACGCTGCCCCGTTCGCAGCTGAATCCGGGGAGATGCGTTGCGCAGAGAAGTTGACATTCTTGCAATGGCGAGAACTATAGCACATTGCACTACGGAGGACCCTTTGCTATACGATCGCACTGTTCTGGAGTCGAACGGAGTGCGCCACCAACGACGTAGGTGGACTTGAAATCTGCCCCGCCTGACGTTTCTTCGCAGAGATATTCGAGCTCTGCCCGATCTGCCGCATCTCGCTCGCCCTGCGTCTTGCGACCGCCTTCAGTCGCCGCCAATCGTATCCCACCCTCTTCGAAGTCAGGCCATGCGCCGCCGCCTCACCATCAGTAATGGCGTACGTTCGGACCGCCTAGCGGCGGCGCCAGCGCTCTCGCTGAGATTGCGCATACAAACACTGCCGTTGCAGCAGCTCCGTTAGGCAGGAGGCGCCTCGTCATCAGCTGTTTCCTCTTCCGCCGAAGTCATCCGAGTCTCTCGCCAGGCGGCATGCAACTCCGGCGCTTCGACGAGAAGCAGCGAGAGCCCCCCTCGCAGCGAAGCTCAGAATTGTCGGCTGAGACTTGACCTTAAGTTATAATTACGCCACCCTTCTCATTCCTAACTAAAACTGACAGAAACGTAGCAACCGTCGAGGTAGATTCACTTCGTGTTCCACGTCGTGAGCCTGTCGCGACTGCGTAGCAGCCAGCAGCGGTCATCGGCACTGCGATATGGGCCGTGCGCTTGTGCTTTGTAAAATGCTCTGTTTTTGTCGAGACTGGACTCCTGAGGGGACGATTCTGCGCTCGTATTAGTACTTTCCCGCGAAGCAAAAGCATCTAAAATTGTGTCTGGGAGTGCATGTGTGTGCGAGATTTAGTGCCTTCATGCGAGCGTTTAGCCGCCATTCTGCTGTCATTCTGCATTCTAACTCATTTTTATAGTGCCCTAAGAGAATCTAATCTCTATCCGGTCGCATCACATATTCCGCGGGGCTCGAGCCCACGACCTTGGTCGTAGAAGACGCGCACGCTACCGCGGTGCCTAAACATGGCAGCTACATTACACCGCCTCTCGCCGACCTACTATGGCTTCCCATCAAGCAGCGCATCGACCAAGATTCTGCCTCTGATTTTATTAACCTTTACTTTTGTTTGCACCTTGCCTATCTGCCTGAAATACTTAGTCCTCAGGACTACCCACGGACCAGATGCAGACTTCCGACTCTCTGACTCTCTGACCTCTGACCCCCGACTCGGGCGGCGTAACCGCGCTTGCAGCCTGCCGCATACCCTTCGGTGACTCTGCCGTAGTTCCTATGAGCCGGACGCTTAAAACGAGCTCATAAAAGACATCGCGATACTTAAAGCGAAGCCAGAAGTCCACCTGTCACTGAAAGCGTACGTCTGCGCGAATAAGCCTTCAAGTCTTTTATGCACGCTGAAATTGTTGTCCACGTATCAGCCATATTATAAGTCAATAGGCGTCTACATTTCAGCATACGGCAGTGCATCAACTTGGTTCTTTTAGCGCACTTGACAAATGCTTTATCAATGTTGTCATTATTACTGTAGAAACTTCATAGAGACTCGGCGAAGCGGCCGAGGTCCCGGGCTTGGCAACCGCGAGTTTGGCAAACAGCTTGCGATAGCGACGGTCGTCGGGGCGCCCCCGGTCTCGCGAGAGCGCTCAGGTCGATGAGCCCATAAGCCGTTGGGTTTAGGGCACGGAGATTGGGCACTTTGAGCGGAACATCGTTAACTAGATTTATATTTATGATTTACTCTCGAAAGCGCTTCGAGAGAGCGCTCGGGCGACGGCTCGCCGCGACCGTCTGACGTGGATTGAAGCGGAGGCGTGGCGAGTAACGCGGACATGGGGGATACAAATAAATATATAAAATTTATTCGCATAGCACGCTACGAGAATTTAGTCCCTATTCAGGAACTACACATAGGCCACGGAGCTCGAGCCTACAACCTCGGTCTCCTCCAATACATTCACCTTGACCTCGGTCGTCAAGGGCGAGCACCTAAACCACTGGGCCAAACCAGTGCGACACGAGCTCTCGTAGCGCATTAGCGGAGCCGCGAGCGTGACCCACGGACGTGAGCGGCTGGTTGGGGGCGCGAGCGTAGACTTGCCCAACGCGGCGTCGTGAGCTGCCATCCAGCTCACGACGCCGCGTTGGGTATCCGTCCGCGTATATATATATATATATATATATATTTATACGTGTGTGTGTGTGTGTGTGCGTGTGTGTGCGTGTGTGTATCGTATGCACACACACACACACACACACACACACACACACACACACACACACACACACACATATACATATATATATATATATATATATATATATGAGCCTGTGGACTCGCTTTGCTGAGTCAAAGTAGAAATACAGTACTATACGTAAACTGCGCGATGTAAATGCGCCGCCTTGCCAGATGACGTAAATGCGCCATCTTTCCACGTGACGTAAATGCGCCATCTTGCAGCGTGGTAGACTTTCTCGCTTTAATAATAGGGATATATATATATGTGTGCGTGTGTGCGTGTGTGCGTGTGTGCGTGCGTGTGTGCGTGCGTGCGTGCGTGCGTGCGTGCGTACGTGCGTGCGTGTGTTTGCTCACGATAAATGTATGTAAACAATATATATAGGTGTACATTCAGATTTTTATGTACACTACGTATTCGTACGTGGATGTACGTGCGCATTCTATCTTACAGCAGTTATAGAAATATTAAGTAAATCTTGGCTGATTTAACAGCCTCGTTTAAATACCGGCAGAAGAGCCGTTACGTTTATCACCTCCTCTTGCATTTGGCGATAAGGAATTGCCCACTGCAAAACTCCAGCCCGCGATCTGGGTCGTGACGAGCGAGCACGTGCAGTGGGGCGGAGCAAGCGATTTTTATTTAGGGGCCACGACCTGCAGGTTCTTCTTCTGGCACGGCACTTCGCAACGACGGCGGAGTGACATGAGTGCCGCGTCTCGAGTGCCGAACGAGCGCCTCCGGCAGATTCGGGCAGAGCGCCGGCAGAGCGCCGGCGGTCGCTGCTGACGAGAGCAGCTGCTGAAGCGCAGGGGATGCGACGGACACTATCTCGACAGGGCTGCGAGCAGCCCCTGCACTCTCGAAAATGTATACTCTTTCTCTCTCTCGTGTCAATTTGTTCGCCTAAGGTACCTAGGGTTTCTTTTTCATTCCTAATCTAGGCTTTTTTCACCACGCGCTCGTGCGCTCGCGTTAAATGCGCCGAGCGGGAAGCGATGACGTCGCCGCGACGAGACACGTCGCGTCGGGCTACAGCGAGCCGGTCGGTGCGGTTGGCGCGCCTGAGCCCGCCGGCGAGGCAGCGGCACGTACGCCGGCGGACGGCTTGCCTCGGCAAGAGCCGCTCCGCTGCGGCGGTGGCGGCGCCGCCCTGGCGGCTCTCGTCGGCGCCCAGCGGAGCCGCCTCGTCGAGGCGGCGCAGGCTCTTGACGCCGCCTCGACGGAGCGGCGTCGAGCGGCCTCGGCGGACGGCTGACCGGTCTGAGTCAGGCCGAGCCGGGCCGGGCCGAGCCGGGTGCGGCGGCCTCGGGGCGCGGCCGCCTAGCGTAAACTGGGCCGCGGTGCGGAACGCTGAGCATAATCTCTCGCTCGTCAATAGCGGCCTACAGACAGTCAGTCTCTCCGGGCTGCTGCAGCAGCCAGAGGTTCGGCCGAAGCTCCGCCGTCGCGCCGCTCTGCTCAACTTCCGCCCGAGTCGTCCGCCGCTGATTGGACGAGCGCCGGGGTCGGCGAGCGTTGCCGCTCAGCTCGGAGACGAGCTCGCGAGGCCGTCGCATCGCGTGCAGCTCCAGCCGTCACAGCGAGGTGAGCCGTCGCGCGGCGACATCGCCGGCGTCGCAGCGCCGAGCAGCTCGCGGTCGGCGCTAAGATGAAAGCGCTCGCGCGAGCCCACCCACAGAGAGGCGCTCGCCGTCCGGTCTCGAGCGCATGCGCGCGCGCGGGCGATCGCAAGTCGCCGGGCGATCTTTTTCTCTCTCAATCGCCGATTGGACGGACGCAAAGTCGCCACAGCTCTGTCGCGGGGTCTGTCAGCAGACGGCGGCCGTGCGCAGCGACCGCACGCGTGTGCATTCTCGCATAGTGGTAGACCCGCCTTTCTTTTCACTCGCGTCGCTAGCTGCCGTGCGGCTTGAACTACAGAGCAGACGCCGCGGCGGCGGCGAAACAGCGGAGAGGAAGTCGCAGTAGGCAAACGGCGGTTGAGATGTCGCCGCCGAGCTGGTTGAGATGTTGAGAGCTGATGATGAGGGTCGAGTGTTGGCGGTTGAGGGTTGAGGGCTGAGCCGCCGAGAGAACCGGCTCCTCAACCCTCGGGAAAGCGAACCGGCGACGTCGTGGCAGCGGCGCGGCGAGAAAGCTCCTCTCAGCGGGCGCGGCAAGTCTAGCTACAGCCGCGGCCGATGCGCAGCTGCAGCCGCTGACCGCGCTCCTCCGCAATTAGAAGAGCCGCCGTTTGATCTGCGGGCGCTCCTGGAAGAGTTGAGCGCAGGCGACGCGCATAATCGATTTACACTCTACGTCGCCGCTCTCAGCTTTTTCAAAATGGCAGCGGCGCGGCGAGTTGCCGCAGCTGGCCAGCGCAGCTGGCGGTCTCGTTGACAGCGGCGGTGCCAGACGCGGCCGCGGGCCATTTGGCCCTGCGGTCCCTGCACGTGGGCGGCGACCTAGAGCCGGCCCCTTTTTTTTCTGCCGTATCCCCAACCGTAACCAACGAGCAAAATTCTGCCACGATTTCACTCGATGGCCAACCGCATAGTTCGTGTCGGATAAACGCGGAGATCTTGTGCCATAACGTTTCAGTGATTTCGGATCTTGCCCGCTACATACAATCTTGCGTGCTTATCCGGTGTGGCGGGTCGAGCCCAGACGAAAATCCATGCTCCGCCATCGAAAATCCGCGCGCGCGCGCGCCCGGTGGAAATTGGAGGCCGCAGCGAAGTAGTTTTGCTAGCGCAGCGGGTCGGTAGCGGAAGCTTAGGGTTTGGAGCGTGGACACTCAAAGATCGATGTGAATATCGATAGTGAGAAAAAGAAGAAGAATACACTGAGTGCATGCAAGCAACGACCTCTAGTCTTTTGGCAGCCGGTGCGAGGAAAGAAAAGAAAAGGAAAACGCATCGTAGCAGCCGCCGCCGCCTGTAGTGAAGCACTAGTCATTGGATCGTTGATCGTTGATTGGTCGTGTGAAAGTGGCAGCTCTTTCTCCACGCTGTGCGCTATTAGGTCCAGCGCCCGCTAGCAAGTGCGACTGTGCGCCCGCTCGTTCCCCGACTCTAGCCTTCGCGCTGCGATCAAGGCCGGAGAAGCTTTCCGCTTCGCACTTCTCGCCGCGTCTCACATCGAAGCGGCCGCGTCGCGCGCCCTCCCGGGAGCGCGGCGCGAAGTGCAAAAATCCGCTTTTACTCTCGCTGCGCTCGCCTCTAGCGCCGAAGAGAATGGCGAATGCGAGACGGGTATCTCGCGAGATCTGTCGCGAACATCCGACGCTCGTTAATGGCCTAGACGTTACAAAGACTGCTGGGCAAGTCTCGCAGTAGATCGCTAGGGCGGTGGTGGCCTATTACGTCGCCCAGTCTCTCGCGCTCGAGCTCAAGGCCTGTGCCCCGAGGCTCTTCTCACTTACATATATATATATATATATATTATTTATATTTATATTTATATTTATATTTATATTATATACATATATATCATTTGTATAGCGTCCCAAGGGAAGTAAATCTCTACTCAGGCGCTTCGCAAATGCCTCGGGGCTCGAGCCCACGACCTCAGCCACACCGTAGTCGGGGCGAGCACCTTAACCGCTGGACCAACCCAGCTCGGCTAGTCCGAGGCCCGCCTCGGCATGCCTGGGCTGGCCGCTTGCCTGGGCTGGCCGCCGCTGCCGCGATCTCCGATCGGTCGGCTTGCAACTGTCTGCCGATATGCGCCAGCCAGCGATCGCTGTATCCGTTAGCGCCGCTGCCGCCGCTCGTGCTCGCTCGCTTAAGAGAGCGCTTGTTGTTGCTGCTTGTTCTGCTTCCGGTATCTGCGGTGGGCGTTCGTCATTTTTACAGCATGGCGACTGGTCTGCCGCCCAAATGACCACACGGGGCACATCACGTGTGCGCTCACGTGTGCTGAAACCGCGCATGCTCTGACTAAACGATCGACCAGCTTCCTCTCGATTATTAGTATAGTGCCTTGTAAGAGATTAGTTCTCCTAGACCGCTGTAAAGGCATCTCATTGCAATCACTCTTGATGACGACGTGGGAGAACGCAAGGAGGCAGCTCAGATCGTCAGCAGCCACGGGGAAAATAATTACGAGATAGAACGCTTAAGGAATGGCAGTCAAAAAATTCGTTAACAATGCTCAAAGTTGAACGTCGGACTCGATTGACGTTGCTCGTTGATGACGGTGCCGCAGAGCGGCGCGTGGTCTTGACGGTTCGCTTAATCGTTGGGGCACTGGCCCGCTGGCGCAAAAGTTGCGAGGTCGTTCGTTCATTCGCTCGTTCCCTCTTGAGATGAGATTCTCCGGCTCTCAGTCCCAAGGTTTCGATATGGCCTCCTTCCTTCGATCGTTCGGCATTTTGAAACGTGAACGAACTCGCACTGACGCGCGACGCGCCCGTAAGACGGCCAGCGGTGCGCGTCGCATTTAGGCGACGGCTGCTGGCGCGCCGACTTTAATCGGCTTTCCTGCGGACGGTTTGCGAACGCTAGAACCTGCAGGCCGCACGCGGCAGACGCATGACGCGCATCTAAATATGGCGGCGCCTCGCGCCACGAGCGGAAGGCGTGGCGCCAGCGGACGCTTCCGTGTCTCATCCGTCCGCAGGAGGCGAGGGGGCGGGGCGGGGCGCGCCGAGTGCTGCGAGTGGGACGAGCTCGGTGGGCGCGGAGCTAGCAACCCTCGCGGCAGCAGCCACCACTGGCCCGTCGATCTGGCCCGCCGATCTGGCCCGCCGATCTGGCCCGCCGACCATACGATCCTCGTGGGTTGTCATTCCTTCGATCCGGCGATCGCCGCTTTGGCGGTCGCCAGCGGTGCGGGGCGGCGTGCCCCGGCATGTCCCGAGCGCTCGACGGCGAAGATGCAACGTCGCCCGTCGAGCAGTGGCCGCGCTGCAGGGTGGCGCATTGGCGCTCGGATTGAGAGCCGGATACACGGAGCTCGGGCACGACGGTTCGCCAGGCTCCGACCTTCGTCGCGACTTGGTACGGCACTGACGGCGGCGCTGTCACACGCCGCCGTCAGTGCCGCACGGCTATCCGATCGTTAACACGGTCCGGCGTCGGCAGCGCTCGCCGTGGACGACGTCGATCGGGCAGACAGAATGACAGGACCACTTGAAGTGGCAGCAGTAATTCGGCACGCACGATAGAGCGGTGCACACGCGATGACTACTGATCAGCGTTTCATTGGCCGTAAAGATATTATTGTTCTTATCGTTTTCATCGATCGAAAGACGCACGCCTGCGACTCTTACCACGTAGTCGAAGATGGTCCCGGTGTCCGGCCAATCCTTGGCCGAGGCAATAGCCGCGTAGTGAAGGCGGGCACCGGTCTCTATCCGCACTTTGCTAAAGAGAGCGGCAAGAGGGATAGAGAAAGTATATAGACATGGAGAGAGAGAGAGAGAGAGAGAGAGAGAGAGGGGGAGAGAGAGAGGAGAGAGATAGAGAGAGAGGAGAGAGACAGAGATGAGAGAGAGAGAGAGACAGAGAGAGAGAGAGAGACAGAGAGAGAGGAGAGAGAGAGAGAGAGAGACAGAGAGAGAGGAGAGAGAGAGAGAGAGAGGAGAGAGAGAAGAGAGAGAGGAGAGAGAGAGGAAAGATAGAGAGGAGAGACAGACAGAGAGGAGAGAGAGACAGAGACAGAGAGAGAGACACAGAGAGAGAGAGAGAGGAGAGAGAGATAGAAAGAGAGAGAGGAGAGAGAGGATTGAGACAGACAGAGAGACAGACAGACGACAGAAAGAGAGAGAGAGGAGAAAGACAGAGAGAGAGACAGAGAGGAGAGAGAGACACAGAGAGAGAGAGAGAGAGAGAGAGGAGAGAGAGACAGAAAGAGAGAGAGGAGAGAGACAGAGACGGAGAGACAGAGGAGAGAGAGAGAGAAGAGAGAGGAGAGAGACAGAGAGACAGAGAGAGAGGAGACAGACACACAGACAGGGAGAGAGAGAGAGAGAGAGAGATTGAGAGAAAGGGAGATGGTAAAAAAAAGAAGAGAGGAGGGGAGGAGGAAGTGGGTTAGTCTGTCTTTCGTGAGGGCACTTCTGCTCGACCACCAGCCTCTACGAGCTGGCCGACCGACATCGGACGACACCGTGCGCTCGGTCCTGCGACAGCATGAAGCGAGGCGTTTACGACGGGCCTTTGCTGATGGCTCGGTCACGTGCGTTCGCTTATATGCCGATTGATGGCGATCGGCAATCGGCCCGAGGAAAGCAAAGCGCGCTCGAGTCGTGCTTCGCTTTCCTTGAGGCCGAGAGGGCGCAGAGAAAGGCACCTTTGCGGCGCAAGAAGCAGGTCGCCCAACTCGAAGGTCAGAGCGTCAGAGCTCGTCGCCGCCGCCGCTTCCTCCTCTGCTCGCAATCGCTGGCAATCGGAAGGGTTTAAACTGAGCCGCCCGCAGCGAGTCGCAGCGGTTCTCCGTCGGGGAAGTCTCGGTAGGAGCAGCCTCTGACTGAGAGCAGTCTCAGTAGGAGCAGTCTCAGTAGGAGCAGCCTCTGACTGAGAGCATGACAGTCTCAGTAGGAGCAGCCTCTGACTGAGAGCAGCCTCTGACTGAGAGCAGTCTCAGTAGGAGCAGTCTCAGTAGGAGCAGCCTCTGACTGAGAGCAGTCTCAGTAGGAGCAGCCTCTGACTGAGAGCAGTCTCAGTAGGAGCAGTCTCAGTAGGAGCAGCCTCTGACTGAGAGCAGCCTCTGACTGAGAGCAGTCTCAGTAGGAGCAGTCTCAGTAGGAGCAGCCTCTGACTGAGAGCAGCTTCCGCACGTCAGAGTCCGCTTCTCCGTCGCATCCGTCACACCAGTCCACTCGTTGGAGGAGCCACTCCGCATGAGAGCGAATCTCGATCGAAGAGAAGTCTCCATTGGAGCTGCCTTCGACGGAGACAAAAGCGACTGGACGTCAAAGTCCGCCTCTCCGTCTGAGTGAGCTCCCGTGTCGGAGCACATGGCTTCAGCATCGAAGCTTCAGCCTCCGTCGAAGATCTGCCCTCGTCAGATCGGCTGATCCTCCATCAGACAGGTCGAGCGCTCGCCACTTCGTCCTGAGAAACCGCAGCGAGAGTCGAGACGTTCGACAGAATAGGATTTCCGGAGGCGCCCGCTCGCGGGCGGGCGAGAAATGAAACTGGGCACGTCAGTTCCTCTGGACCTGTATTGGAGCTGCGACTAAGCGCTTTCACACGGACTGTCTAGCCTGCCTATGTGCACTGGGGCAGCGTGCGTCGTGGCCACCGCAGCTTAGGCAGCTTAGGCAGCCGAGACGAGTCTCCAGACCCGAGCTTCTAATGGAAGCGCGAGACTCCATCTAGCCGACGGCGCCAATCTTTGACGTTGGCGAGCGCGCAGAACGGTTCCGGCGTCGCTCCAAGTTTGAAGAGGGCACGCCAACGCTGGCTCAGCCACCGCTGCCGCCGCAGCCACTGCCGCTTCCGGCTGGCGGGCGAAACGATGGAGGCGATGGGAAATTTCATCTCGTTCATGCCGACGCGCCTCGATACACTGACACGTAGATGAAGTGGGCGCGCGCGCGTAGCGAGCAGCCGACTCATCCGGCGGCCGCCGTAAATGTCTCGCTCGGCGGAAGAGCATCGGCCGGCTTTCCCCCAGCTCGCGGCGCTGGCTGCGGCCGCTGGCGCCATTGACGAGTGGGCTGCCGCCACCGCCGCCGGACTCGAAGAGCCTGCGACCTGGGTGGCAGAGCGCTAGCGCCGCGCGCCGCCGCTCTGCGGTTCGAAGACCCGAGAGCGGCGCGCGGCGAGCTGGTAGGCCGCATGCCGCGCGCGAGCCGATACGCCCCAGCGCCTGCTGGCCACCTGCCTCTCTGCCCGAGGTCGGGGAGGAGGGTTGGGCGTGCGACTGCGCGCAGTAAGTGTCGCGTCTCGCAGCACTGCTGCGAATCGCGAGCGGACGGACGCATTAACGCTGCGAGATCGCTCGCCCTCGCGCTCGAGTGCGGCTGCGCGATTGTGCAGCCGCATCGCCGCCGGTCTTTCGCCGGCCTGCGAGCTCGCATCGCTCGCCCGTGTAGCAGGCAAAGATAGGCGCTGCCTAGATTAAGACCGGTGTAGCATGCCGTTGAATAGGCCCCAGGTCTGAGTATACCCATGGTCAAAGCGGCCTACGCCAGACTATAACCGGCTGTAATATTAAAGCTTGGGCCACTGCGTACGCTGGGGTATATTATGGTCTAGGCCAAATCTTACCCACCCCCGTCCGCTCTAAGGCAAATTATAGCCTATGATGTAAGTAGTATCGAGCGATATACACATGAGTTATGAAGTTTTTCAACACATCATGTAAAACTGTAAACACGTATACTTTGATTGTTTTAACCAGGAAAATTAGAATGATATGAAAACATAAGAAATAGTGCGCTTCCAAAACAATAAAAGACTAGTACTATTCTCATCAGAAGTGTTTACACGATGTCAGGTAATATAGTACTGTAATGTAGTACTGTAATGTATACGATCTAATACTGTAAAATGCTTTCTCTTATATAGACGTTCAACGTTCAACACTGATAGCAAAAAATGATCATGCTAGTTTTCGTAATTAACGGCATTTTCTGTTGTTGAATGCAGATTGAAACTTGTGGGACAAGTCAGCCAATCCATAGAGCCACAGACTTTTGTGCGACCGACGCTGTCACAACTAAATAGATTTGCTGGGGCCACGCTCTCGGAATATGTTTCCGCTAGACTTTATCATGAAAGATGCCAGAGGTCTTTACAAATTCATTCACTTCTTGGTTCAAGTAGTCCCGCACTTCTTTTGTCAAGGCAGTCTTCATGTGGTGGATGACTTTATTTCCGTGAAGGGAGTGGTTTTTTTCTGATCCCGTTAATGTGTAGCCGATCACCTGGAAGTAGCAGTTCCCATCACCTTTGGCTTTGAATATATATGCCACTGCTGTCTGACATCCGCTGTTCTTGTAAAGTATTCAGTCTTGCTAAAACTAAGGCCATGAGTGGTGCTAAGAAACCTTCTCCTGGAGATTGCTAGCGGGTTGAAAGTCTAGGTCTGCTTGTGTTTCAATGAGATATTGACGTTATTATTATCTGGTTTTCACAAGTGGTCTTGTCAGTGCCTTTTTCTTAGGGCATTGTCGGCAGAGTGGCCGCTGGGATGATCATCGGCAGAATCGGGGTCTCTGGAGGAGCCTCCGCGTAAATCTGGTAAATCTCAAGGTTGCTGGCGTGGCGTTCGCTGCTCAGTATCTAGTCAACTTATTGTTCTTAAGTTTAACTCGACCCTTGGCCAAGGATTTCCCATCCGTTTCGGGTCCAGTCCAGTAGAGTGCCATCTTTAAACGCACACAAATGAATTCGGTACTGATTCTCTATACAAAAGGCGGAGCCAGCAGCGGGGTCCTTGTTGCTTTTCGACCGGCGATCAAAGGAACGCTTCGGGCGTTCCTCGGCAGAATGGACATCGATGCTGACGGTTGTTTGTGGACAGAGCTTGTCACGAATTGTTGTCCACGTAACTAGAACATCACGATCGGCATCACTTGAAATGAGCACGGGGCGGCCACCCACAGTATCATCTCCTGAGGTTTGAGCTCTATAGGAAACTTGGCCTTCCGCCCGTACATGACTTCAAACGGAGTGCACTTGGTTGAGGCAAGCGCAGACGTGCGATAGGCAAGTAGAACACTGGAGATTACTAGTCCCATTCCTAAGTCACTGACCTTTGACAAGCTTACAAAAGTGATCCTCTGAGTGTTCGACAGTCACGTTTGCGTTGACCATTTGCTTTCTGAATGGTAGGCAGATGAAATGCCGCGATCTCTTTGAAAATCCTCCATGGGGGAGCCTAGTATCGAGTTCAAAAACTCTCGTCAGTGGTCGCTAATCAGTGTTCAATTGCCACAGCCAAGACGGCAAATGGCGGTATGCAAAGAACTTGCCACTTGCTTGGCTCTCCTTTGGTCTGGAACGGCTGTGTCATCAGTCCACTCGGAGAAGTGATCAGTGGCAACAGCTGCATATGTTTTGCCACTCGATTTTTCCTAAAGGAGCCAGCGATCGTATCAATCCCGACTCCATGCTTTTTCCGGGCGCTGGCATACTTTTTAAACGGCGGAGCTTCTTTGCTGATTTGGAATTTACTACAGAACACTGTTTCGCAGTCTTTGACATGTCAGTGAACATAGTTCTTCACTTCTTTCCAGTAATCATGGACAGAGATTTTTATCAACATCTTATATCGGCCAAAATGACTACCAGAAATTAAGTTGTCATGAAAGGTTTCACTATCGTCGGAATTCGGCTTCCACGAGAACTTATTATTTCCTACGTTAAAGAACAGTAGCGGTGTCACCGAAATGAGGGGCGGGGAGCATATTTCCTCGGGCGCTGGATCAGGTGGAGCGTCAACATGCGCACCTAATACTTTTGAGAAAATTTGTGTATCACACCTAGACACGAAGACTTCGCTAGATGTGAACAAAACTTTGTAACATAAAAAGAGGTGCGCCATCTATGTGGCTCTTCCCGGGCGCACAATAGGAGCACCACTGGTAAAGAATCTTTTTTTCAGCTCGATATGGCCTAGCTGTTCCGTCAGGGCACGGAGATGTGGCATTCACACGTTTCTCTGGAGGTAGAGCGTAAATGCACTGAGATACTGTGTCGCAGTGTAGAATCTCATAAGCTGGTCATGCAGTTGATCGTCCATGGTTTATAACTAAATTTGAAAGACTTTAAAAATAATTAATTTAATATGCAAGTAGATATAATGAGACGACCTCGTAAGATCTCCTAAGTAATGCGTAAATTGCTAAACCGCGTACATTTGGTGTTCATGGACTCGCAGCTGAGTTAAGTCCGATTAAAGAGAAGAGGAAACTTCCGTAAACTCTTAACTTACCTTTAATCAAACTGTGAACTGATGATTTCGTGAGTTTTGACAGCACTTCAATGGAATTTGAGGCGTATTTGACTTCACAATAACTTCACTTGCTTTGACTGCTCCTAAAACTTCCTCAATTGATCACGTTGGAAACTTACTTTCATGGATACGCCTTTTGGATAGCGGCAAAAGTTTTTGTCAGACATTGGCAGAATTTCGTTGTCAGCAGTTCACGGTAAGAGTAATAGCCTTAGAACAAGTAATCTTAACTAATTGGTGTGGTTTTCTGTATCACCTTTCCGATAGCGCATATTCTGGCCTAAAGGGGTACGGTCTGGCCCAGTCCATTTTAAACCCCCTGGTATAGTTCAGCCTTGGACACCGCATACAGAGGTAAACTTGAGCCTGGGCCAAACTATACCAGGGTTTAAACTATGCATAGCAATTTTCGCCTGCTACACCGGTACTTGTACGTAGCTGGTTGCTATTAATCTACAAATTTCAGTAAATTTTGATGAGATCTTCAAACAGCGAGAGTAAAACGTTTTTTCGAGTCAATTAAAGTGTGAATAAATAGTTATCTAATGTCTACTTTAGTGCGGACGTGTCTGTTGAAGTCGGATGTTTTCCGCGCACAGTGTGGAGGCAGGCCTTCCACTCTAGCACGCGAACCCGTTTCGCTGGCGTGGGCTCTCACCTGTGAAACTCGGTTTATAATATGGGTAGATACATTCACTGGAGACTAATTACTGAAATGGTAGAAGTGAGGAAGAGTAAATAGTGAAAAGTAAACTCGAGAGTTTAACGATGAATCAGGTGAAAGACTCAGCGAGTGAGATCACTGGTAGAAAAGAAAATGAGGAGGACGCTGGAACGGATGAAGAGTGCGAGAAAGTGAGCTCGATACAGATTTTAATAAAAAAAAATGTAGAACGAGATAGAGAGCTATATTAATCTCAATAAGTTTGCGCGTATAAATACTTATACAATGTATCATATTTATATACTACTTATAGTATGGATGCATATATATATATATATATTTATATATATACATATTATGCAGAGAGCATGGAAAGTTAATTCATATAAAGAGAGGCACTCCCATTTCAACGAAAGGCTGCACCTGATGGCGCGGAGCTGGTCGGTGCACAATGGCGGCGTACAAGTAGCACCGGGTTTCCGCAGAGTCAGCGCCCGGGCATGGCTTAGTAGCCGAGCGCTGTGGGCTAGGCCGCTCACCGGGTCCTCCCGTTGCCCACCCACCGCCGGCTGAGCGCCTTCCGACCGAATCTCTGCCGCCGCCACCGCCACCACCGCCGCCGCCGCCGCCGCCACCGCATTCAATTAGTTGAGCGAAAAATGTATTTACTGAGAATGCCGTTGTCTGATAATTGTTCCTCAGCCGACAGCGGCGAGTAGATCGCGGGCGGCGAATTTTCCTCCGTTTCACATAATTCAAAAGTGGGCTCACTGTGCTAC
>WPIO01000018.1:927500-1050000 GCA_009760855.2 Cristatella mucedo | reverse complement strand
CATCGCCACGCCCTCTGCTGCCACCTCAAGCCGCGTCGGCGGGCCTCGCTTCGCCATGCCTACAAAGCCTTGGGCGTCATGCAAAAACGGGCTATCGGCGAGATCGGCCGGGGGCGGAGCGGAGCGTGGCGGGCCGGGCCGGCGGCGATGCGAGTACGTTTGCAGCGCTCACTGGGATGCGCTGGCGGCTGTGGCGTGAAGTGCGGCAATGATGTCTGCTGGTCCCGCAAGGGCGTTCGGGTGTCGACCGCGCAATGCCGTCCGCAGCTGTTTTCAGGCGTAGCTACCGCCCTCGCCGCTACCGCCGCCCTCGCTCACCCTCCGCTCGCCAGCAGAAATGCGGGCGCGGCCCGCCGCCGCCGCCGCCGCCGCCGCCGCCGCCGCCGCCGCTGCTGCTGCTCCTCCTCCTCCTCCTTCGGATCTGACGCAGCTAGCCCTGCCGCGGCTGCGTGGCGATAAGATGGGGGCGAGCAGAAACCTGGCCATCGCCCGCCCGTCCTTCGCGTCATCGGTCGATATGCGACGACGCGCGCGATGCTGCCGCGCCGCTTGTCGATTCCGCCCGATAGGCAGTCGTCGTGCAGCGTGCGGCGTCCCAGTGCGGTTCGGCATCGCATCCGGCGCGGCGGGCGGCGGCGCCATCCGGCGCGCGCGGCGCCGAACGGCGAGTCTTTCCTCTCGGCGGCATTTCCTGCAGCGCGCGGCGGCAACGGCGGCTGTCGGCGGCGGCGGCGGCAACGGCGGCGGCTGCGCGACAGAAAGGCTGCGGCTGCCGCGAAATGCAACTCGGTGCGCGCAGCCGCGAGAGGGGGAAACGATTCCGCCGAAATGAAAATGGCTCGCTCGCTCCGCCGCCCGGCGGATGCCGCATCGCGCCGCAGTGCGGATAGTGTAGACGCCGGCGTGCGGCGGCCGGCGGCGGCGGCGGCGCGCCGGGGCGCAAGCTTAAGGCGAGAGATAGCGGGAGAGGACGCCGGCGGCGGACTTTTGCATAACGAAAGCCGGGTCAGACGGTCTGCGCCCCATCAGGTAGGTAGGCAGACGATCGTGAGAAATCGATAGAGAAAGGAGCCATCGACCGAAGCCGCCGCCTCGCAGCCGCTGCCGCTAGCGCGGCTGCTGCCGCCGCCCCTGGCATCGCTGCTGAGAAGGCGGGCCTCGCCTCTCATATTCTCGCTCCCCCCCCCCATCATTCCCATCTAGGCACCATTCCGCAGCCGCTCTCGTGTGGCACGCTGCCACTCTATAGAGCCCTACGGTACGGGCGGTCCGCTGCCGCCTCCGCGGCGTCGGGCGAGTGGTGGCGTCGGCATGCCGACGTAGACCTTGGCCTGAGGTCGACCAGAAAACGGAACGCCCTCCCCGCGTCCCCGCGCTCCGATGACTGGTAGCGAGAGCAGCTCGGGCGGCGGCGGCGGCGGACGCAGCGTGCGTCTCGCTCATCGCGCGCGCGAGTCTGTAAAAAGGCGCCTGCGATTTGGCTGACTCCGCCGCTGCTGTCCATCCGGGCTACCTTTCGGCAGACGGCGATCGCTCGACGGCGCCTATTGAGCGCACGCCCAGGAGTCGATCGTCGCGCGCGCGGCGGTCGACGTAAGGCCGCAGCCCGTTTGCGAGCGCGAGAGAGAGCTTTCGCGAAACGACTTCGGGGAGCTGCGGGCGGTGGCGTCGACGAGGTTCGCTCTCGCTTCGCTGTCGCCGCCGCCGCCGATGCGTCTGGTGCGATCTTTATAGCTCGGCTCATGCAGTCGCGAGTTGTCCGGCGGAGTCGCCCCCTGGCGGTCGCAGTCTCTTTAATGCTGCGCGTCGGCGCCGAACCGCCTTCCCCGTTTTTCGGGAGTGCGTGACGCTACGAGCGAAAGCCTCGGCCGGCGTCGGCGCGATGTGGCGGCGGCTTTGGCGATGCGATGACTCGCGTCGGCGAAGCGGCGAAGCGGCGGCGCCATTGCGCGTCGACTCGACGACTGCCGCTACGACGCCGCCGCCGCAGCAGCCGCCATCGAAGCCGCCAATACACTTTTCCGATCGGCCATGTTTTTTATAGACAGGCGTTTGGAGTGCGACCAGCGCTCAGACCGGTAGCGCCGCCGCCGCCGCCGCCGCCGCCGCCGCCGCCAACGGCGCTGCAGCAGCCGCCTCAGCACGAGTAATCCAGTTTAGCTGAGGTAATTGGCGCGGCGTCCGCGGCGTCGAGCCGACCCTCGCACGCCCGGCACCGCTCTCCCGGTGTAAGGGGGGGAGGCGAGAGCTCCTCCGTCGCGGCGCGCGCTTCCCCCTCTCTCTCTATCTCCTGCTTCTTCTCTCCTTCTGCCCCCTTCTCACTGTCGTTTCTCATCGCTCGCTCGATCGCTTCCTCTTTATTTCCGCCGCCTCTGACGTCCGCAGGGCGGCTCAAGTGTGCACGTTAAAGCGCAGGGGCAGCGGTCGCCAAGACGACTGCCATTCCTAATGAATGCCTTTAGTGCGAGACTCTTCTTTACGTTTTCCCCCGACAGATCATGAATCCGGAAGTCAACGCGGAGGTAGCCGTGGCAGTGGGCTTCATGCTGTCGCATCTGTACAACAAGCTGCCGCGTCGGCGAGTCGACGCTTTCGCCGAAGAAGTGGAGAAGGGCATCGCGTCCAAGTTCCAGGGTCACTGGTACCCGGAGAAGCCCAGCAAGGGCGCCGCGTATCGCTGCATCGCCGTGTCGAACGAGAAAATCGACCCCGTCATTCTGCACGCCGCTCGACACTCGGGTACGCTCGCCCGCTCGCTCGCTCGCCCGACCGCCCGCTCGCTCGCTCGCTCGTGCAGCGGCACGCTAGCGCCGGCAAGCTCGACATCACGTCCGGCTGTCCAAGCGGCGCTCTTTCTAACGCTGCCTCTGCGGCGCGGCCGCCGTCGCCGCCGCCCTGCATTGGCTGCCTGCATGCATTGGCTGTCCTCGAAAACCGCATCGCCGAGTTTTTCTGCTTTCAAAATTCGAGCAGTAGAGTAGCTGGCGGCACGGCGCCACGCCTAGTGCGTCGTGCCGCCGCTGACTGGATTAAGTCGCCGTAAGGTGAGCGCGAGCGTGCCGCTGGAGGAATCTGAACTCAGCAATGATGACGATGATAGTAATAATAATAATAATAATAATAATACTGATAATAATAATAATAACACATATTTGTCGTAGCACCCAGAGAACTCAATCTCTGTCTAGGCACTTTTACATTTGCTGCTAAGGAAGCGTGATCGAATGATTAGTGGGAGCAGCATGCTCCCATGATAAACGAAGAGCATGGTCAGAGGAGTTGAACGCCCAGAGTCGCGAGGGCTAGTGAAAAACTAATGGCTGAGCGAGCGGCCGGTCGCTAACTCCGCAGAGAGGGTGCGACAGAGAGTTTGCGACAGAGAGTGTGGGACTGAGAGTGTGGGGTGGTTCGAGATGGGCGTTCGAGGTCATCGGCATTTCTCGACTTTGCTAGGCGATGTGAAAGCGAGCTCGCCTCTCTGCGTCGGCCTACTCTCAGCTGCTTGCGGCGCCGCCGCCGCTGCTGCTGCTGCTGCTAAATGTTCTGTCGCCTCCACACTTGCAGTAGCTCAAGGTACGATTGCGAAATTGATGGCCTGTGGGCGAAGTTCCCATACGTTGGGTGCGGTTCGCTGCGACGTACGTAGCTCTCACGTTCTCAGCTATTCAATTCAATCCTAAGCTCACAAAGGTACAGCCGAACTGGCTCGTGCGGCCCGATGTTCAAAATAATTTGGGAGACTAGAGACTAGCGCAGAAACGAGGCGGGTCGTGACGTTGAGACGTAGGTCACGACAGTAGGTCGTGGCGGTGCTTGGTGCAAGCAAATCCGTACAATGTCTGAGCTTCCCTCCCGCAAGAGGAAAGGAGACAGTGTGCATAGAAGAGAAAGTATTACGTTTGCGAATATGCTCGCATATGCAGGCATATCGGCTACAAGTAGATGGATAATGTTTGAGCCTGTGGGCAACGGCATTGCGTTACAATGAAGTGGTAGCACAAAATGCTAAAGGCCTGTTTTGTTTCTAGCGTTACCTCTTTTTTTATTGCTGCGAGCCCCCCCCCCTCACCCGTGCTTTTGTGCTTGCCTTTGTCTCGTTTGTGTGTTAGCCGACGAATGCACGCGAGCGCACCTCAGCTACCCTGGTAGCTGGTATGTAAGGAAGCTTGCTGGTATGAACTCTGACCTCGTGAGGGCTCGTGCGACTCTATCCAGATGCCTCAATGAACCTGCAAAGATGCAGCACACGCTGTCGTCGTCGGCTGACGACCGTATAGCTGAATGTACTCCCCTTCTCAGTGATTGGACGAGGAGACCATGGCTGAAAGCATTCTCGGCGACTGTACCTCTCTCTCATTGTTTTCCCATCCTTTACTTTGCTTGTCATTGCTGCAGCCGTTCGTTTGCTAAGCGAAAAGTGCGGCTGCTGCGGCTCTTACGCTTTTCTACTCTAGCTAGCTTTATCACTACTTAAAACATGTTTACATTTGCTTGATTTTGGTGAAGTTCGTGACAAGAAATGGAAGGAGGGAAGGAAATGCAGATGCAGGGTGCAAGGTGGCCAAGCGAAAGCCGTCTGCAGGCCACCTTAGACAGCCCCTTCAGTCCTTCCACACGATTCGCTGACCATACGATTGCAAGGTCAACCCTCTCCTTGCTTCGATCCTGGGTATTCCTCTGATGGAGGGACACCAGTGTGCTAGAGATGGGAAGAGGTGGTGGAAGAAAGGGAGGAAACAATGAGAGAGTGCGTCTGCGTGCATGAAAGCGCACGCGTGTATGTGTGTATGAAAGTGTGTGTGCAAGAAAGCGCGTACGTGTGTGCGTGTGAGCGTGCGTTCGCGTTTGTGTGTGCACGCGTCTGTCGTAAAGGTAGAGAACATGTTTCTATGAGTTGAGGTGTGTATGTGTGCGTGCGGCCGTGTGGGCAGGGGGAAGAGAGAGTGAATGATAGTGAAAAGAGAAAAGAAAGAGAAGAGAGGGAGAGCAAGAAAATAGAGAGAAAGAGAGAGAGGGGAGAGAGAGAGCGAGAGAGAGAGAGCGAGAGAGAGAGAGAGAGAGGGGGGAGAGAGGGAGGAAGAGGGAGAGGGAGAGAGAGAGAGTAGATAGAGAAAGATAGTAGATGAGAGAGAGGGGAAGAGAGGGAGAGAGATGGAGATAGAGTAGATAGAGAGAGAGTAGATAGAGAGAGAGAGAGAGAGAGAGAGAGAGAGAGAGAGAGAGAGAGAGAGAGAGAGAGAGAGAGAGAGAGAGAGAGAGAGAGAGAGAGCTAAACTGCTCTGGAAACAGAGTGGCTGTGAGTCAGAGAGAGCTGATGGCCAGCAGGTGTCCGACTCCTAAAAACAGGTCTGTGTGAGGTGAGGCATCATCAATTGTGCACCAAGCATCCAGCTGCAGCGTTGCTATTAGCACTGCTGCCTCTGGTCAAAGCAGCTGCAGCTGTAGCTGCCTGCATCCGGTTAGTTGCTGCCCCGGATGGAAATCGAGCTAAATCCTTGGGCTGTCCAGTGAGTGTTAGCCTAAGCCGGGCTCCTTCATTAAGCTTGTTGTTTCATCGTCTCGCAAGTGGTAGGCGGATCGCGATCTAGCTGGCGGATCGCAATCTCGCAGCTACTGCTCTTGTAGGTCTGGACGTCGACGAAGTGAAGAGCTGCCTACCGGACGAGCTCATGCTCTGGATAGACCCCGGAGAGGTCTCCTACACGGTCGGCGATCGCGGAGGGGTCAAGGTCCTGTATTCGGACCACACAGCGTCGCTACGACCGCACACTCCATCGGCGTGCTCGCAGATGCCTCAAGCGCTGATGATCGATCACGTCGTGTCTCAGCTCCAGGGATGTCTGCATGCCGCCGCCGGCCTGTCGCCTGGTAAGTCCAGGCTGCAGCAGCTGCAGGTCGACTGCTGCAGTAGCTGCAGGTCATCTTCGCGGTGGGTGGCGGCGATTCGCAAAGCCCACGTTCTCCTTTTAGCTCGAGCCTTCACCCATAACTTTCCTCCCACCTGCACAGCTCTCCACTCTTATGCTTTCTCCGATGGAGCTGGCAGCTGCGTCCGCCTGACCGCCAATCCGTCGGGCTGTGTACCCCACATCTCAAATGGAGAATTCAAGTGAAACTGAAGAGAGCCTGTCGACCAGCCTCTGACGGTACAGCCACGTCTGGGGGCTGCTGCTTTCGACCATATCCGGGCGCTTCCCACGCACCTAATTCCCAGCACGGGCGTCTGCCACTAGAGATCAGGCCTCTCTTTGTCGACTTGGACTCGCCCCTGTCTAGAGCCGGCTTGCTTGCTGCACCTCGGATCCTGCAGCCGCGAAGTTCGATATCAATTAGCGAACAAAAGCCCCGCAGGAAGAGGTTCGCAGGATGGGGACGGGGAGGCAGGCAAACTGGCTGGCAGGCAGGCATGAGGAAAAGGGCTCGATAGGCCGAATATGGTGGCTGCCGGTCGGTGACGTTGCTGGTTCCCCTTTGAATGCACCGTCGGTGTCTGCCTGCGTGTCTCGCTCGGTGAGAACTCTCTCGGCAGGCAACTCCTAAGCGAAGCAGCTGACGCCATGACGGCGCCATTGAAAGTGCTATTGAACAACTTCACACACTCTTGGATGTCTGTCTGGTTATATAAGCGCCGAGCGAGCACCAGTCTGGTTACCCTGTCCAACAGTCGTATCGGTTAGCGCTGCTTAGTAGTAGCTCGTCGGCAGGCAGCTAGGTCGCTGGTGACACGGCCGCCGTGGAAGGTGCATGGCAAGGACAGACAGGGTGGCATGGTCTCCTCGGTGCTGGCTGTCACCAGACGACAAGCCAGGCAAAGCGGTCGTGCATGCGACTTCGCGAAGCCGATCCAGCTTCTTTGCGGTCTTTTGGTCTCGGTTCGACCTTGGCGGTTCGACCTTGGCCTCGCCTCACTGCCGGCCCTCAGCCATCGATCGACGGTCAGCTTGCCGAGCATGATCTTTTTTTTCGGCGAACCTGCCATCTGCCTCGTCGGCCGCCGTCGTGCGCGACCTGCTCGTCGTCAGGTCCCGTCCTGAACCGCGCGAGCTGCGCTCTGAACCTGCCTGCGGCTGCACAGCAGCGGCCGACTTTTGCTTTTTTGAGAGCTAAATTAGCCGGCTCATTGCAGCTGCAGCTCGGCAAAGACCGGGACCCGCCCGGCCTGCTGACTGGCCCCTCACCAGTCAGCTGATCGATAACCGGTGGCGTCATGCGTCGACCTGCAGATTAGTGGGCGTTCAGTTCCGGCTGCTCATTCAGCTGACACAGTAGGCTGCCTGCCCGTCTAGGCGATAACAGCCGTAGCTGGTCGCAGGGGCGGCTGCAAAGGGGGATCCTGCGAGCTTCTGCCTGGTGCGACGGTGCCGTTTCGACTGGGCTGCCCACTCTCTGTCTCTGTCTCTGTCTCGTGTCTCTGCCTGTGTCTGTGTCTGTGTCTGTGTCTCTGTCTGTGTCTCTGTCTCTGTCTCTGTCTGTCTCTCTCTGTCTCTCTCTGTCTCCGTCTCTCTGTCTCTCTCTGTCTCTCTCTGTCTCTCTCTCTCTTTCTGTCTCTCTCTGTCTGTCTCTGTCTCTTTCTGTCTCTCTCTCTGTCTCTCTCTGTCTCTCTCTGTCTTTCTGTCTCTCTGTCTCTCGGTCTAGCGGTCTTAATCAGCAGTGTTCCCTCTTTACCCCGAAGCACCTGTCGCCAGACGATCGACGCCCCTGGGCGGTTAGGGGTGAGAGGTGAAGACCGGGAGGAGAAGAGGATGCCCAGCGCCGGCTAGATATAGCGGCCGAGTAATCCGCCGTTAGTTTCGACGTGTAGCAGCTCGAGTCTTTTCAGAAATGGTTGTATTGGGTCGCCAGGAGCTGCCGAACACTCCTCCCGATATTTGCATTCTCGCGTTGGCAAATATGGCCGATCGACTTTTCTAGGATTGTCGACTCGCTCGGTAAATTATTGGGCACAGAGATTAAACTTCCGACACATGCTCTCAACTCGTTCGGGAGCAGAGGCTCTTGAGAGTTCTTTTCGAGTGTCTTTAATTTTGCTCACAAGCTGTGAGGACTTTGCTTTCTGATCTTTGTGTTCGCGCGCTCGCGCGCTCGCTCGCGCGCGCGAGAGAGAGAGAGAGCGAGAGAAAATCCACTCGCGCTGTGAAAGCGGTGCACTGTCTGCACGGAATCAGCTAGCATTGAGTGAATGCGAACACGGAAGGGCTTTTTTTTATTACACCGACCGTGCATGTCGGACTCGGTGGCGGTGCGAGCAAAGCAACACTTGTGACTCTGATAAATGCGTTCCTCCTCATCTATTTAAAACGAAGGAGGCGGCCTTTTCCTCGCAGCCTACCAATGTCGGCTCGCCACATCCGCGAGGAGATTCAACTTGGCTCGTGACAGCCGCTGCTCTGCCACTCTAACGGCAATCAAATTGCATACGCAGTCAGCGCTGTCAGGCTGTCCTCTCCTGTTGTCGCCTCTGAAGTTTGTCCTGCCGATACGGCTCGCGCCTCGAAGTTTCGAGTTCATTATTTCGCTCCTCCTCCGTAAGCTCAGCCGCTCGCTTTGCGGCGTCACATTGAGGAGTCGCAGCTCTCCGCGCAGCTCTCCCTCACGGGCGGAAGTCGAAGACGCAGACGCTAGCCCTCCGCCCGCGTCGCTCACGGATCGGCCGGTTGCAGCCAGTTCGGATGCAGGGCCCCCCATTACGAATTCAAGGCTTCACTGCCGCGCTATCGATCGCTTAAGTGCACTGCCGCCGCACTCCACTATACGCGGGGACTCGAAATACTGTAGCGATCTACCGCGACCGACGGCTAAACGAGGGCAAAAAACAAACGGCGACAGCCTGCGGCAGGCGTGTTCACTGAATCCTGTCGCATCCCGTGGGTATCTATCTGCTCGCTCGTTCTCGGGCCGGTCTTTCGAAAAGCTTCGGCTCGGCTTTCAAAGCTTCGGTGCGGCCTGCCACTCCGGCCTTTGTCACTTCGCCATCTAGCACTAAACGGCCGCTAGCAGCGCCAGACAGGTACAATAGCCGACAAAATGCTCCCATTTGCTAGGCACAATATCGCTAAACTTTCATGTGGCCAACCTCGACTCTCAAATCACAACTCTCTGGCCAACATCAACCCTCAACTCAAACCTCAAATCTTATTGGTAGCTGGCACATATGGCGTCAAGGTTAGATTGTTTCCTGTGCCCTTTTAATGACGTTGCTCGGGCAACGGCCGTACTATTTAATAATAATACTAATAATAATAATGTACTTTATAAAGCGCCCTCAGATAACTCAATTTCTTTCTAGGCGCTTTACATTTGCTTCAAAGGGAAATGCAATTGAATGGTGAGTAATATCATGCTTGATAAACAACACGACTAACATGGTTATTCCCGTGATAAAGAGCAGGGATTGATACCAAGGAATAGTTGCTCAATGCGCCGAGGTCGAATAGAGAGCATTGATTAAAGTATTGCATGCATTTTTTGCTCACCGCACGTTTAATTAACAATAATAACAGCAACAATCATGCATTTGTATAGCACCCTCATAGAGCTCAAATCTCTTTCTAGGCACTTTACATGTGCTGCAGAGGAAGCACGATCGAATGGCTAGTGGTAGCATGCTCAACGACAACAAGCATAACGTCGTTAGAGGTGATATGCACAGGGTCAGCATGCAAATAGGGTTAGAAGAAGCTAGCAGTGTCAGCACGCATAAGCGCACAAAGAGCGAATCGCACGAACTGATTAAATGCTACGAAAATAGTTCTCAGCGTACGGTGACAGCTTTAGGCGAAAGAGATTCGCTGCGTCGTCGTTTCACCCGCGTCCCGCGCTGGCGATAGCATTTCCGCCGCTTAACTTGCTCTATCGTATCAGATCGTCCTAGCTTCTTAGGTCTTTTGATGCAATGAACGGTAACGTGCTGTCATACTTCGATATTCCAAGTCTTATTGCCAGTCGTTGAAATGGAGCACTGTGCAAAGAAGCCAGCGATCCTTCGGAATGGACTTAATCGCACTGGAGTGATGCATTCACGGCGCTCAACAGACTCGCCAGACTGCGGCAGCTGGATTTTTTCATTTCTTATGCCTCATGCCGATTGGCCAGCCAGCACTATTCTGCCTCAGTGCCGAGGGGTTCCGGATGACATGGCAAGGCTTCCGGCTTAAACTTGAGAGCGTTTCTTGTTCCTGAGGCCCATATCTATACGCTAATGATGGCGCGAGTAAATCAGGAGGCCGCGGCTAGGTCCGCCTGTCCGCCTGTCCGGCGGCGCGAAGCGACGCGCTAAACAGTAGACGATGCGAGTTCGCCGGCGAGCAGAGTAGCGATTCCGAGTCCGATTGTCGTAGTTAAGAGAAGTAGTAGTCTGTATCGCGAGCATCGATCGCATTTGCCTTGTGTCTCGTCGCTTGCATCCTGTTTCGGGCTGAGCGAAAGGAGAAGTTTCGCACTCTTCGTTCGTGGAGTACATTGTGAACAGGGAATATATATATATATATATTACTGTAGAATACGTTCTTTGCTTTCACAGAATGTGCTCAGCTTTATGCGACCGCTCTCAGCAACGTTAGACTTACAGCAGCGATCGCTGCGAGTGGGGGAGATTGGCGGCCTAGCACCCAGTGCTCGCCCGCCCGCCCGCCCGCTCCCAGTCCGTCCGCACGCCGCACAGCAAAGAGCCGCAGCGAGGCAGCGACCTCGCTGCAAGGTCGCTTCAAGGTCGCTGCAAGGTCGCAGGCTCCTCGCAGGCAGCCGTCGGCGCTGGCCTAGTCCTCGTCTGGCGCCTCCCGAAGAGGTAGCCGGCCAAAACAGGCCGGCTACCTCTGGGCTACCTGGGGCGGCGGTTGGGGGAGTGGGGCCGATAAGCCAGCTACCGCCGGCTGGCCCATCGACTGCTCCGCGTGAGACGTCCGCTGGCGCTGGGCAGGTGGCGGTGGGAGGCCGTGTGCGCTTCCGACCTTTTGACCTCCGACGCCAGCCTGTATCGTCGCAGGCGGCCGCAAGGCGACGGAGACATCGCACTCGTTTGCTCTCTCTCGCTCCAAAGGGTGCGGCCGTTCGGAGTTTTTCTGGCCGCGCCAAGTTTTCCCCCAGCGTTCTCTCTGGCCGCGATGGGCCGCCTCTGAAGCCGTCTACGTCAGTTCCGGTCAAGGCGGACCTGCTCGTGCAGGCGTGTCGCGACCCTGCAGCTGTGCGCCGCTTCAGCCCGTTCGCTCGACCTGCCGCAATCTCCTCGCTTCCCCCCCCCCCCGTTGTAGCGTCCGGCTGCTGCGACCCTAGCGGCAACGACCTGTCGCCGTCTCTCGAGTCTCTCAGCTTGTCGCCGCTTCCGGGAGGAGCCGCCGGCGGGAGCGACTCAGGCGGGGGCGCCAGCCCGTGGTCGAGCGCAGTCCCGTCAGCTGCAGCCGATCCGTGGGGTCATCAGCTCGGCTTGACGTGGCCGTCGCCCACGTCGGCGGCGGCGGCCTCCACGGCCGCGCAACGCCTCCACAACCATCACCACCACTACAACCATCAGGTGTCGCTGTCACCGCCGACGACGACGGCTCAGCCGCCTAGCTCGCCGCGGCTGCTGCAGCACCAGCCGCCGCTGCCGCTGCCGCCCGGTCTCTCCTACGGAGCCTCGCCTCGCGGCGGCGCCGGCGGCGGAGTGGGTGGCGTGCCAGCGAGCGGCGCCAACAAGACGTTCACAGCCGCCATGTTTGCACAGACCAAGTTTGGATCCACGAAGCTCAAGAGCAAAGCCAAGAATCCCTCGCGCCTCTCGCCGTCCGCGGACGCGTCGCAAGCTTTCGCGAGCTTGCCGCCGGCCGCCGGCGCTCACGATCCAGCAGCCGCGACCTATCTGCCGTGCTCGCCGACCATGTCCGGCGCCCCGCTGCTGCTGCAGCATCAGCAGCAGCAGAGACGCATCGCTGGCCAGTTCTTCGACTGCTTCCACGATGCGCCTCTTCACGGTGGTGGAGGCATGGCTGCGTCGCACCACCAGAGCCTGGCCGCCGCGACCGCCCAGTTCGGCTCGCGGGATGGCCCAAGCTTCGGTGGCGGCGCTTTCGACGAGCCGCCGATGCTGACTCTGACGCCGGCCGCCGTGGCAGCGGCCGCCGACGCCGGCCGCGCCGCTCAAGCCTGGCTCGATCTACGCGGCGTCGCTTATCCAGCCGGCGGCGGCGGCGGCGGCGGGCCTTTCCGTCACGTGATGGTAGCCTAATCGCCTCCGCCGGTGGCGGGCGGACGGGCGGCAGCGGCTGCTGCGTCAGAAGGAAGCTCGGGCTCGCCGCTAGAGCGGGCGCGCGCGCGCCCGCTCTAGCGGCGGCGGCGCGCGCGCGCCCGGCCGACGCCCGTCTAGCCCGCCCTCCTTGTCTTCGCAGCCAGCCGCCTTCTGTACGGCCGACGCCTCGTCGGCGACGCCTCGTGACCGGCGCGGCGTTGGCATTGGCGCGGCGCGCGCTTCGGTCGTCCCGCGTTGCCTTGCGGTTTCTGCCTTCGATCCAGCCTTTCTTTTTGCAAGTCTCTCGCCTGATTCGTATCGCGTCGTCGGCGTTCGTATTCCAAAAGTGCCCAAGACGAGAGCCGCCTAGTCACGACTCGCCGGCCGGCTGGCGCTTCTGGTCTACCATCGCCACCGTCATCATAATTGTCGTCGTCGTGCTCGTCGTCATCGTCGTCGTCACGGTGCAGGCCAATTGCTACTTTTCTCTTCCTCGAGACGACGGCGGCGGTCGAGCGCTGCACTTCTGCTGGTGTGTGTGCGCGCGGTGTGTGAACGCCTGCGCTCGTGCGCGCTCGCGTCGCCGTCGTCTCTGCGACGCGTTTATTTTTGCACCGATTCGTCGAGGTGAACGGCGCCGCAGTAGCACGCTTCGCTACTGCACCGGTCGGACGCGCGGCCCGCCCCTTTCGCCCATCGTTTGTTTCCTTTTTTAGATTGCGCGCTCGCGACGACCGTATCCCCAGTCCGCGTCCGAGCGCGGGCGGCCGCGATCCTTTTAGCTGACGTGAGGCGGCCGTCGTATGCCGCCCTCCCAAGGTCACCCCCTCCCTCTTTGTCGCCGCCGGTTATCTGCGGCAGCTCGCGATAAGCCGCCGCCGCCGCGCACGCGTCGTCGACGGGCGTTCGCTCTTGTGCGCTTCAGCGTTTCCAGACTTTCGCGCCGGTCGTAACTGGCCGAATGCGCGGCGGACGCCGCCTGTCTTGTGCCGGCGCTCGCTGCGACTCGCGCGCTCGGACCGCCGCCGCCGCGGTCCGCTCCGCGGCTCTCCGCCGCGCAGGCGACTCTTCGCCGCGCCGCCGTCGCCGTGGCCGCCGAGGCGCGCGATGCCTTAGCTTGGTCTCCGCTCGCCTCTCCTCCCCGACCTGATGCGGTCGAGGTGCACGACGGAGGCTCGCGGCGGCGGCCGTCGAGCGCCGCCGCCAGCGCTGCGTCGCCGGATGCGGCCGGCGGATCGGACTCGGAAGAATTAGCTCAGCCGGCCGCCGCCGCCGCAACAGCAGCGGCGGCGGCCGGCTGCAGCCAGCCAGCACTCGTGCCGAGACCAAAAGATTTTGTACCCCCTTAGATGACGCTTGGAGTGGATATTTTTAAAAGTGTGCCCTCGCGCTTGCTGTTTGTACGCGGAGCGCGCGGCGTCCTGCGGAGAGCGACGACGACGGACGCTGTCGCTAATGACTATTCGACGTAGGACTTTCGTATCATTCAGTTCTGTTAAATTTCTCTTGATGGCAACGGTGCATTGTTATACATTTTTTCAGTTTGTAATAAATTGCACATTATCCATTATCCTGACACGCATACCGACGACAGGGGAGACGCACGCCATGGAGATTTTCAGACCGGCTAGGCCGGCGGGCGCGTCTGCGTAGACATCTGCGGAAGTGAGCTCGGGCGGATGCGGTAGGGCGCCGCGACGCCGACGATCCGTACGCCGGGTGCGGGGGAGCGCGCGTGCGCTTTCTGTAGCCGTTGCGAGAATGAATGGCGCGTGCGCGTTCTGCAGCCGCCATAGGCGTGCATTCGTAACGGGCCCGGAAGTGTATCGCAGCCGGAAATGCGACGCCTCGTGCACTGGCCGGTTCTTGCCGATTTCTTGGCTCAGTCCCGGCTGTTGACACTTTCGCGAACACCCAGCTTGGTCTGGCTCTTGAAGTGCGATGACATCTTGCTGCTTGCGCCGAAAAGTTCGGCAGCAAATGGCTAATTCATGCGAATGGTGCAGAACGGCAGTGCGGTCTGTCGCCTGCGGCTGGGCTGTGGTGGGAGTTACGCCCCCTTGCGGGTACTGTGCGTTCCGCTGCGGCTTTTAGTCTGACGAGAGATGTCGCAAAGCTCTGCGATGTCATTGCTTCCACTAGTGTGCTCGTCGCCGGAAGCCAGCTGCAACTCTCCGTCGAAGGCTTCGCGGGGTGGCAAGCGAGAAGAGCGAGGCGGCGGCGTAGGCAGGTGGCACCACTGGCAGAGAGCTGGCTGCACTCGCATGTACCAAGCTCCGCCGCATTCAATCAGTGTTGATGGTTCGTTTGCGCAAAGAACTTGTATAGTAAACGTCGTTAATTTTCAGAAAACTCAAAACCCTTAGTCGTGAATCCTGAACCCAAAGGCTTCGGCCTTCGCGATTACTACGGTAGATTCAATTTAATAGTTACTGCAGGAGGACTATAAAAAGCTTTAGGCTAAGTCTGAATATTCTTTTATTATCATCCTATCATATTTCAACGAATACTGCCGGAATATGTCTTACTGGTTATCCTGATCGCTATCAGTATCTGTTTGAGTGGGATAGCATACGTACGTCCGCCACCGTAATAATAATAATAAAAATATGTTTATCCCCTCAGAGAACTTTTATCTCTTTCTAGGCAATTTACTGATGCTGTAAAGAAAGTGTGACCAAAGGATTACCGGTAAAGTCATTAAGTATAGTATCATTTGATGCGAAATGCATAGGGCCAACATGTAGAAATGGTCAGGAGCAGCAGGCACCGTGTCAGCACGAATAGCACCGAACAAACGAATCAGGTGGACCATTAACTACTTTAATAAATATGTGCGGTTTAAGCTCCTTTTTAAATGTCACATCGCGGAAGATCATGACATCAGTCGGGAGTGAGTTCCAGGCTTTGCGAGCATTGGAACCAAAGGCACGGCCTCCAATGATTTTGAGGTTCGTACGAGGTATAGCTAAGCGATTTGAGTCAGAAGAGATAGCAGTACGGTGCTTGGCCTGGCGGGGGGATTGGTGGGAGTACTTTTGGTAGGTACGCTGGAGCCAGGGAATGAAAAGACTTAAATGCAAGTATGCGAGTGACAGAACCTTGAAGTCGATACGCTGCTTGATTGGGAGCAAGTGCAGTTCAATGAGTAGTGATGTGATTTGGCAACTGCGATTCTCACGACAGACAAGCCAAGCTGCACAGTTTTGCACCAACTGTAAGTACCTGATTGTGCAGGCTGGTAGACCAGCAAGCAGTGAATGGGAAATTTTGCTGCCATCTATATACCGATGTTGTTACTTCCAAGCAGCAAGTGAGTTGAGAGAATTTGAGTTGCTGGAAGGCTGGGAGCGATCAAAGCAAAGGTACAACTGAGTGTTTTCTGCATTGAAGTGAAAGCCTAGACTGTGCATGGCAATCACATCGGCAAGAGGAAGAGTACAAACCATGAAAATAACGGGATCAAGCATGGAGCTCTGAGATGCCCTGTACTTCAGAAGTTCGTCGGATGACCACTGTCTAGTTCTTTAGATGACCTTTGTCCGTTGACATCAACATCTCGAGTCTCCTGCTGAGATAAGATCTGAACTATTGCAGTGCAGTGCCCGTAATGCTCAGGCGAGATGAGAGACGCACAAGAAGGACTTGGTGACCTAATGTATCATCAAACGCTGCCAAAAGATCAAGCAGAGACCTTAGCCAAATCTGCACTCGTTAAACGAAAGTCATTAAACACCCAAAGCAACGCTGGCTCTGTGGAGTGATTAGCTCTAAATTTATACTGGAACCAGTAATAATAGGGGGTGATAGCTTACACTTGTGAGAGAAAATTCAATCTAGTACCTGACTTATATTGTAAATAGCGTCGAGCATAGGAGCTTCAAGAGAAAACGAGTCAGTGCACGGAATTCGGCACTGACTGTTTTTCTCTCAGCGCCTCCTTCGTGCTAATCTCTCCGCCTCTCTCTCTCTCTCTCTCTTCCCATCCTCTCTCTCATCTCTCTCTCTTCTCTCTCTCTCTCTCTCTCTCTCTCTCTCTCTCTCTCTCTCTCTCTCTCTCTCTCTCTCTCGATCGCACTCTCTCGATCGCTCTCTCTCTCTCGGTCGCTCTCTATCGCTCTCTTGTCCGCTGTCCAGACAGGTCTCTCCGCCTTTACATCCTTCTATCTCAGTCTCTCGCGCTCTCTGTATATACCCGTCCGTCGCCACTCTCCCTCCACGAGCGTCTCAGGATCTCAACTTTGCTCGACGGATTAGGTGCCCCTCCAGTTGTGGGACGATTGAAAGCGGGCTGTTGCCTGGCGACGAGCTCGCTGCCTCGGCGCTCGTGCTGCTCGCGCCGAGGCAGCGCTGCCATCCAGCGTGCACTTTACCAGCCAGCGGTCGGCTCCCGCCCGCCCGTCCGCTGGCCGCTGGCCGCTAGCCCAGCAGCGAGCGAACGACTGCCATCCGCCGCGGTCCGGCCAGGTGGGCGCCGCGGCGAAGGCTGAGAGCGAAAGTTCGCCGTCTCCCACGAGATTAGCGCCGCAGTCGCGCCGGACGCGCTCTGGCGCGGATCGTCTGCTGGCGGCGGAGTCGCGACGCCAAGGGGCGGGGTCGATGCTGCTGCCCGCAAGCGCGCGCGCCGCGCCGTGAGCGCGCCGAGGCTGCCGCGGCTCCGGCGCGCTCTGGTGCCGGCTTCTATCTCCCTCGAAGTCACAGCCCACCGAGGCCGGCGCACAGAGCAGGGCGCCGACGGAGCGTGCGCTTGCTCGGTCCGGGCTGGCTTCGTGAGACTGCAGCGCCTCTTCCGGCGGAAGTTTCGCAGAGTCCCGACGGTTCGCGGCCCGACGGCAACCGGGAATCGCCGTCGACGCCAGCTGGTGGCGTCCGAGAGCGTTCGCTGCGCCGCCTGCGGGCGAAGGAGCTGGCGAGCGAGCTGAACGGCAGTGGGGCCCCAAGCCCACCCAGCGCGCGCCGTGCACTCGTCGAGACGTGGCCATCGAGGACGCGCGCGCGCCGTCGAGGCGCTCGGCCGAGTCGCGAAGCGCGCGACGCAGAAGCGGCGAGCGCGCTGCAGCGCGCTGCCCCGATCGCTCGCTTCCGCCTCCGCCGCCGTCCGCGACGCTCCTCCCGCAGCGGTCTGCCAACGCAAGACCGCTGCCGGCTATCGACTCAGCAGCAACTCTGCCGCCGCAGAGATTGATCGTCAAGAATGCGGCTCGTCGATGCCTCGATCCCTCGCGTCCGCCGCGACGACGCGCCCTCGCCTCGCGCGCACGCTCGCGCGCCTGGCTCAGCTTCGCCCATCGGAACGCCCGATTCGCCATCGTGTCGCCTGTCGGCTTAGCGCTCTCGTCGCGCGCGCTCGCTCGCTCGCGAGGTGCCGTTTTTCCGCTCGTCGGCGTCGGCGCGGCGAAGGTCGAGCGCGCTGCGCCGGCGCCGTCCGCCGGGTCGCCGCGTCGTACTAGCCGCCGAGCCGCCGCGCGGCTTGCGCGCTCGAACTCGGCGGCAGCCGCGCCGTTCGCGGTGCGTCGAGCTCGCCGGAGATCGGCCGCGCGAAGCTGGAGCGGCGACCCGCGGCGCGGCGCGCTGCAGCGTCGGGAGAGCGCTGCCTGTCGGGCGCGCGTCCGTCCCGGTCGGCCGATATTAGTGCGCGGCGCCTCCGCCGCGCTCGCGCCCGCACCGGGGCGCCGTAATTGCGACTGGCAGTCAATATTGACAGGGCAGAATTAGCGAGAGCGCGCGCGCGAGCGGCGCACCCGACGGTGGCTCTCGGACGCTCGGGCGCGGCTAATCGAAGTCGTAATTGAAATGGATGTGACAGAGCGCATCTTGCGGCGCTCCGCCGCGGCCGCCGCGAGTCGGGCTTGCGCGCCCGAGAGCGCGCGCGGACGACCGCCGCGCAGACCACCGCGCAGGTCGTCCGAAGCGAGCGAAGCCGCGGCGATCCAATTATGCAGCTTTTTACCTCGTTTCAGCCATTCGCCGGCGCCGACGGCCGACCGCTCGCTCGCCGCGCGCGCTCCCGCGCCGCGGGCTGGGCTGCCCGTCGGTCGCCCGTGGCGACCGGAAACGCTGCCGTTGGCGAAACCCCCGGGGGGGGGCGGGCGGGGGTGTGCGGGTTGGTCGCACCGCTGCGCCGAGGCTGGGCGTCGGGCTGCCGCAGACTCACCTCCACTCCCCCCCCCCCAAGTCTCAGCTCGATGGCAGGTGCTCGCACCGGGCGACCCAGGCGTGTTGGCGGGTTTGAGTCTTGCTGCAGGACTGCAATCTCTTATTGCCGGCTGCAAACGGGGCGATGACCGCAAAGGCTCTGCTGCCGCTTTTTGTCTGAGGCAGTAGAATCGAGTAATCTTTAATTTGCATCTGCTGCTGCCGCTGGTCGCACCGCGACGACGCGGCCGCGGCTGGGCCGCATAGATAGACATACGAAGCTGCTGGAGCTCAAGGGCGAAGTGAAGCTGCGAGGTTATTGGCCGCAGCCCAGCAACGGCGGCGATGGGGCACGGAGGCGGGGCGTGCTGTCCTCGGCTGTACAATGCGAGCGCGAAGTGAGCATACGAATTATAAGTCGAAGGTGGCCCCCTGGGAGAGCTAAATTTCCACCCAGGCGCTTTAATAGTCGCTGCGAGAAAATCAATAAGCAAAGGTTACTGAAATGTACAACGCCATGCCTAGTAGCTAGCTGAGAGCCAGCTAGTAGCTCAGGACCAGCGGAAGAATGTCAAGGGGCCACCGAAGAGAAAGTCAGGGGCCATCGAAGTACAATCTAGTGGTAAGTAGCATGCCCAATAAACAACAAGAATAACATAGTTAGGGGTGACATGCACAGGGTTAGCATGCAAGTGTGGTTAGTGGCAGCATGCACAGTGTCGGCACACAAAGGTCGAATCAGAGGGACTCACTAAATTCTGTGATAAATAGATGCTCTTTTTGTTTCCTTTCAAATGTGGTCAAGTCAGGAGATGTTGTGACGCAAGTCGAAAGTGAGTTCCACGCTTTGGGCACATACAAACTAAAGGTATGGTCTTCAAAGGATTTGAAATATGTACGATGTATGGGTAAGCAATAAGATTCCGAAAACCAAGTGGTACGATGCTTGGCCTGGTGGGGAATAGATCTGAGAGGTAGGCTGGAGCCAAAGAATGAAGGGACCTGAAAGTGAGTGACAAAACTTTGAAAAATGCTTTGTTTGACTGGTAGCCAGTGTAGGTCAGCTGGAAGAGGCGTGATGTGGCAACCGGGACGCTCACGACAGACAAGCCTAGTTGCGGAGCTTTGCACCGGCTGCAATCGCTTGATCGCACATGCTGGTAGGCCAGCAAGCAGCGAGTTACAGAAGTAAAGACGGGATGTCGCAAATGCATGGACCAACTTTGATATAGTTTTCCTGTCTAAACAGCCCAAATTTTAGCAATATTATGCAGTTGAACGTATGCAGGCTTGACTGTGAAACTGATGTGGTCGTCTAATAAAAGGTCTCTATGGAACAGGACGCCTAGATTCCGTGCAATGCTACAGGAGATATACTGACGGAGCCGATTTGAGCGTTATATTTTCCAGTTTCAGTATTACACTTGGTTTGCCATAACTAGTAAGTTGGTTTCATCATCATTCAATTAAAGAAAATTCGCAGCCATTTATGTGCGGATGTAATCAGTACACGAGACAAGGGAGTTGAGAGAATTCGACGTGCTCGGGGGGGGGGGTCTGGGAGGGATCAAAGCAAAGGTACAACTGAGTGTCATCTGCACAGAAGTGAAAGCCTAGATTGTTCTTAGCAACCACATCGGCAAGACGAAGAGTATAAACCGTGAAAAGAAAAGGACCAAGCATGGAGCCCTGAGGTACCCCATCTTTCAAATGTTCCTCGATGATCTTTTTCCATTCATATATATAATAATAATAATAACAATAATGCACTTGATAAAGCACCCTAAGAGAACTCAATCTCTTTCTGGGCGCTTCACATTTGCTGCAAAGGGAAGCTCGATTGAATGGTGAGTAATATCATGCTTGATAAACAACATGAATACTATGGTTAGGGCTGACATGCAGAGGGTCAGCAAGCAAATCTGGTTAGTGGCAGCATGCACAGTGTCAGCACGCATAAGCACATCAAGGACAAATCACAGGGACCAACTAAATGCTGTCCTAAATAGGTGTTTTTAAGTTCCTTTTAAATGTGGTCAAGACAGGGGATGTGATGCAAGTCGGGAGGGAGTTCCAGGCTTTGGGAGCATACGAACTAAATGCACGGTCTCCAAAGGATTTCAGGTTTGTACGAGGTATTGGTAAACTGCTGGATCCCGAAAAGCGGGTGGTACGATGCTTGGCCTGGTGGGGGAGTGGATCTGAGAGATAGGCTGGAGCCAAAGAATGAAGTGACTTAAAAGTGAGCGACAAAACCCTAAAGTCGATCCGCTGCTTGACTGGTAGCCAGTGCATGTCGGCGAGAAGTGGTGTGATGTGGCAACTGCGATGCTCACGACAGACAAACCTAGCTGCGGAGTTTTGCACCAGCTCTAATCGCCTGATTGCACATTCCGGTAGGCCAGCAAGCAGTGAGTTACAGAAGTCAATACGGGATGTCACAAATGAATGGACCAACTTGGACAGGGTATCCTTATCTAAACAAGCCCAAATTTTAGCAATTCTTTGTAGCTGAAAGTAGGCAGACTTGACTGTGGAGCTGATGTGGTCGTATACATCAATTCTCTTGGATTCTCTCACTGAGAGATTGGACCTGAAACCTTGCAATGCAGTGCCAGTGATGCCCAGGCGAGATGAGATGTGCTCAAGAAGGACTTGGTGATCGATAGCATTAAAATCTGCCGAAAGATCGTGCAAAACAAACAGAGACACTCTACCAGCGTCTGCATTCCTAAGTAGGTCATTGCACACCCGAAGCAATGCTGATTCTGTGGAGTGATTAGCCCTAAAGCCAGACTGGTACTTACTAGCAAGGTTAGAAGTTTCAAAATATGAGTTCACCTGTTCTGCCACTACTCGTTCCAGTGTCTTTGATAGAAACCGTAAAATGAAGACTGGACGGAAGTTGCTCAAGTTCTCTTGGTCTAGCGATGATTTCTTGAGTAGTGGCCTGACTAAAGCCTTTTTGAAAGGACACGACCTGAGGCTAATGACATACTTGTGTTGTTAATTGTGAATGGCAGCAGCAGATCAACGTAACGTAGGAGCAGGACAGTGGGGATAGGGTCCAAAAGACTTGTTGTCTTCTTTGATTGGGATATGAACTTCAGGACGAGATCACTGGTGGCCTGCTTGAATGTAAACATTGAGGTGCTGCAAGGAGTCGAGGGACAGCATTCTAGAGGGATGCTGCCATCGCAGGGGTGGATTCCCTGATCTTGTCTATCTTTTTGACACTGAAGCTAGAGAAACAATCCGCTAGATCATAACAAGAACCAGCAGGTAAGGAGCTTTCCTGGGAGCGGTTGAGGAGATGGTTGATCGTTGACATCAGCATTTTTGGATTGTGCATCAGGGATTCAGCAATGTTTTATTGAAGCTAGACTTTGCGTTGCTAGGATTGATTGGTACGATCTACAATAGTCCTCATATGCCGGTCGATGGACAGTCAAACCTGATCTTTGTGTGCTTTTTCAAGCATGCGTTTAGTAGACCTAGCTAGTTTAATGTCGGTGGTCAACCATAGGCCGCCTGAGCGAGGGTGCACAGTGTGCTTAGTCAGAGGTGCAAGCTCGGCGAGCATGTCAGGTAGTTCCGTGTTGAAGCAATCTACCAATGACAGGTTGGAAGGAGGCTGGATCAGCAGGGGCGAGGCATGTTTGATTGACGATTCGTGGTAGACACGTTTGATTAACATAGCTTCAAAAGGCTTCATGTGCCAAGCAGATGCAATTTGCTGTGCGCGTCAACAATTTATCAAGGCAGGGCAAAAAACGAGCAGTGAAAGCACCTGTTTAGATTGAGAAGCATACAAAGCATGTACTTTGGTATACGTGCTGGGGTTTCAAGGCAAGCATAGAGCACCTGATTTCACACTTGAGGACGGCAAGAGAAGTCTTGTTGGTGAGTGGAACAGTTTCTGCTGAGCCGAGGCAATTTCTTCTACAATACTATGTAGCTTCTGAACCGTAGCTTTTGATTTAAATAATCCGGTATGTCTGCAGGCTAGTATTAGGGAGAAAAGAGAGCCGCAGCCGATTGCAATCCTGCAAAGTCACCGGGAAAAGAGTGACTACACAAGGAGCTGCCATATGTGCGTTGGGGACCCTTTCAGACGCTGGACTGGCAAGAGCGTACCTCTCGGCACGCATGCACGCATCCATCTACCGAGTACCACAGTGCCAAGAGCTGCCTCTCCCCGCTCCTTCAGAGAGGGCTCGGAATCTTCAGTAGATAGCCGGTGGTCATAATCTGCGTGTGCGATATCTTCCTCCCAGTCTAATTTCGCTGATGCGGCTGAGGAGGAAAAGACGACACCATACACAAATAGCACACAGAACACGAAAGCAAAATAGCACAAAAGTATTGACAAAACAGCCCCATCAGATTAGCTCCAAAAAATAGCTCAATGAACCGAATGTCGACGAAAGATCCCGATGAAATCACTCTATACTGGTATTTTTTTGGAAAACCATCAACTTGACGAAGCAAAAGCGGTGATGAAATCAATCACCGGGGCTTAGAAAGGGGTAAATAATGAGGTCATGCGTAAGTTCGACTTTTTAAATTTGTGAAATTCTGACATTTGCAAATGTATGTGGACAGCATTGAATCTCAGCGAAAAATAGTTGCTATGAAATGATAGATTTCTCCAACTAAACACGATAGAAATTCGGACGGACGTGCATCCAAATATGACATAATTCATTTCTATGGCACCAAAAGAGAACTTAATCTCTATTCGGGAGCTTGAAATCTGCAGCCGGGCTCGAGCCCACGATCTTGGCCGTCGAATACATTCACCTTGACCTTAGCTCGAGGAGAGCACTACTGGGCCAAACCAGCGCCAAAGTGTGTAGAGGCTACCTGTCGAGAATGTTGAAGATAGTTGATCGTGATCGAACAACAATCATAAAGCATGGTCATCCAGGGGCAAAATTGTAAAGAACGAAGCTGCGGTAGTCAGCAGTGGAGATGCTGGGACGAGCTGCCGATGAACTGCAAAAAGTTCGCCAGATCACCCTCAACGCAGCGACGGCGCAGTGATATCTCTCAGCGGAAGCGGCGTGACAACTGCCGTCCTACGCAGCATCTCAACGGGCCATGAAAGTAACATGGCAGAAAACCCAGGAGCTCCATCCAAAATTGACAACCATCGTAGAAATTGTCATCCGCCATGCTCTTAGAATTGCTCTGAGAAATTCGGGTTTCCATCTCTGGGATTCTTGAAAAGATTACGCCAACACATGTGCGATATTTGGAAAAGAAGAAAATCTTGAAATTCCGGAGTATTCTATTACCAATGGTTCATGGATGGTACTTTCGAAGTGGCGGCTACAAGATTTTTCCCAGAAAGTGTTTATCATTTACGCTTTAATCGATACGTCACCGGCTCCTTTGACCTAGGTCCTTCTACAAGCTAAGAGTGAGGCCTCCTAAATGCGTGCTTTCACGAAGTTGTGGCAGTTAAAACCACCTCCGAATTCACTAAGTATGATGGCATAATAATAACAAAAATAATAATGCACTTGATAAAGCGCCCTCAGATAATTCAATCTATTTCTGGGCGCTTTACATTTGCTGCAAAGGGAAATGCAATTGAATGGTGAGTAAAATCATGCTTGAAAAACAAACAAAATGAATAATATGGTTAAGGGTGACATGCACAGGGTCACCATGCAAATGTGGTTAGTGGAAAATATATATTTCACTTGTATAGCGCCCCAAGAGAACTTAATCTCTATTCAGGCGCTTCACATATGCCTCCGGGCTCGAGCCCACGACCTCAGCCAGACCATGGTCGGGGGCGAGCACCTAAACCGCTGGACCAAACCAGCTCGGCGGCAGACTTCAAGAAAGTCACTAAGAAGGCTAAAAGGCAAGATTCCTAGTCGTTAAACTAATCAAATCGACTGGTCGCATTTCTATGTCAATTTGTTTCGATGCTTATTTAATTAAGTAAAGGGGCTTCATCTGGCAGATTGCTATTGCGACGATGAAAACTTCCGTTCACATGTCAATGTGATGTTGGCATTGAGCTTCCATCAAAGTACTGACGCTTCGGATGCAATTGAATTGTTGGTGGAAAAATGTCCGGAGGTGGAGAGCCAGTCCAGTCCTACCAGACTAACAGGAAGACAACTAGACTGTGATATTAAGACAGAACCTCAGAGCAGCGCCTCTTTTCATCGTCCAACTTTGGCACGCCCGTGAACGCGTCACAGACAGTCTTCCTGAACAAATGGTGTTTTATTTGAAGCACGGTATCGCAGTTTCATGCCATCAAAAATCATCAAAAATCGCATGTCATCAATCTTCATCAAACTCATTGTAGAGTTAGGTAGCGAATACGATAAAGTGGGAACAGACATCGCCCGTTTCCAGGCGGGTAAACGAAAGCAACGACAAAATGGCCGAACGGAAGACAAATGAAAACATCGAAGGCGAAATGTGCGCGACTGAATTGTCTCCTTACTCTTGTTAAGACTCGTGACGACACAGCGTGCCTCGATTATCTTCTTAGAGTTGCCTACAATATGACGATTCAAAAGACCTTAAAGAGAATTTTTACATTTGATTAAAATATAAATATATTTTGTGTAGTAATCATATATTTTCTGATTATTTTAATATGATTAGTTTAGAAAATGAAAATGTGTACCCCTTTAAAAGCACGTAAATTAGTGGTGACTTTTGAATGCCATTCACTTTTAAATCATAAAGAACTAATAAATAGTATGTCGTTGTATTTATTACTCTGAAAGAAAAGTTACTAAAATAGTAGGTTTATACTTTTGTAAATGAGTACAATTGATGAGTAAAAATCTTACTTTTAAAAATTTAGTTCGACTGTGCGTATGACGGGCGATTTTGTCTTCGGCTAATTCTGGGCAGGCTATTTGTGGAGGCTATTAATAGAGTCGGGGAGAAAGCCGGACTATCCCAACAAGATATTCCTCAACAATCTGATCAGACACTTCGGTCTTATCCAATCTAATGCTGAGCTTTTGAAGTCCAGGCTAGCGGAGAGGAACTTTTTGGAGATTATATGAAAGTAACGGATCACAAAGAAAGCGCGACTAACTTTTTCCAACTTCTTCAGTCGGAAGGTGGGCTATGCAATTGTGACAATGTGACTGGTATATTTGAGGCTATTGGAAGTACTTGTAGCCAGATTAAATGGCACCTATTCTTTAAAATTTCATCCAGAAACATCAAAACCGTGCACCGTCTTAACGGGAACTCATCGGAGATTTCCAACAGGAAAAATTAATAAGAGGGAGGGCCTTTAAGGTCCATTTCATTCATTCCTTCGTTTTCTTTGCATACGGAACAGCTGAGACACTGAGGTGCATGACACTATCGCAAAATGGACTGGTCATAGCGGACCAGGTTCTGTGAAGGGAAAAACAAAATTAAGTGGACTGCTTAAGCTCTGCGTGCTGATACACGACATGTACAACAAATGTTGGCTAAAGTGATATCGAAACTAGAATGCTAGGAATGATAGCCGGTCGTCCATTAAGAGTAACGCCGAGATTATTACGAAGAAAGAAATTAAATATGCCAATGATATGAGCAGAAATCGATCTATTAGGGTTAATCTAGACGACGTCAATGGCTATAGTATGACAAACGTCGCACAGGTTAAGGCCGCGTTTGCAGCTCCACGTGATGAAGCCGGATGAATCATACGTGGCCCGGGAAGCCTGAATGTACGATTGCATGCGAGAGCACGAGCGGCCTGTTGCAGTCAACGTGCAAGTGTATAGTTTCCTGAACTCTCAACTGAGGATGTCACGAAGTAACTGATTTCTCCTTCCTCAGCCGGTTATTGCAGTTTTAGAAACTGCAGCTTGAGTCACTTTCTTCTAGACTGTATCACTGTAACAACATGCGAGGTCATAGACTGATATCTGACTGGCTGAGTGAGACTGATTCAAGCTGCTTCGCTTAACTTTGACCTTGTCAGCTTTGACCTTGCCGCTTAACTTTGACCTTGGTAGTTGTATCTCTGCGCGTCATGCGACTGATAGAAAGCCTCGCCACTCTCTGTGCACGAACTCCATCCGCATTTCGCATTTCGGTGAGGTGCAATGAAGTGATGTGGCTATGTGTCGTGTCCCGATCTCCTTGCGACGACTGAGAAGACTGGTCTTATACGTATTGACGCGATCGTGATTGTTACGCTTTGACGATTCCTCTTCGTATTTTCGTTGACTCTTTAAACCTCCTCCGCATAAACGATTGTGATGTCTGACTGACTACTTCCGTAATTATTCTATTGAGATTAAAACTTGGCGAAAAGCACGCCGCGACCTTCAACATTGCACAGAGATTTTCTCCTCCTTCTATTGTCGAAAACACGCATGCTCTAGAGGGGTCGATTCCGAGATCAATTACGAGATCGATTCCGGGAAGGAGCTGAAGCTACGCCAGTGTTTCCAGCGAGCGGAAGTGCTGTCGGAGACCGTACCTCCAGAGAAGCCGAGAGTGCAGTTATTGTAGGCTCTAGAAATGTAGCGATTACAATGAGGACAAATGATGTGAAAAGAGCATCGAGAAAATTCTCGGCAGAAATGTATGCTAAAGCCTGGTGAAGGGGCCAAGCAAACAGCTGACATCTAACTTAAATGGTCGCGTTGGGATCTTTCATCCTCCTGATCGAGGGCAGCCTTAATTTAATGCTGAGCAGTCAACTTTGCATAGGATTATTACCAGATTCTGATTTTTAACGGTTAGTAACCGGACATCTGTCGCTTAGACCGTGTAGCAGGCCTTCTACAAAATTACGCAATAATTCATTCGTTCGTTACAGCTGACCTTGACTTCAAGGTTTTGTCGCTCACTTTTAGGTCACTTCATTCTTTGACTCCGGCCTATCTCTCAGATCTACTCCCCCATCAGGCCACGCATCGTACAAACCGCTTTTCGGAATCCAACAGTTTACCAATACCTTGTACAAATCTCAAATTCTTTGGAGACCGCCCATTTAGTTCGTATGCTCCCAAAGCCTGGAACTCCCTCCCGACATGCGCCAGAACATCCCCTGACTTTACCACATTTAAAAAGAACTTAAAAACACACCTATTTAGGAGAGAATTTAGTGGGTCCCTGTGATTCGTCCTTCACGTGCTTATGCGTGCTGACACTGTGCATGCTGCCACTAACCACATTTGCATGCTGACCCTGTGCATGTCACCCCTAACCATGTTATTCATTTTGTTTGTTTTTCAAGCATGATTTTACTTACCATTCAATTGCATTTTCCTTTGCAGCAAATGTAAAGCACCTAGAAAGAGATTAAGTTCTCTGAGGGCACTTTATCAAGTACATTATTATTATTATTATTATCATAAGGTACACGTATAGACCATTTGTGGCTGTGGAAATATGCAGCTCCGCGTCGGATACTCCATCGCTTTGTTATTCAGACATGCGCTTTCTTGATTGCTGTCCTGCTTCAGGTTTTTCGCCATACCTGCATGTCTTGGTGCTGCTTGAACGACTCGGTAGCCGTGCTCTGGGGGAGACTATTCCACCTTTATCTTTCACGTATTAGAGAGTATCGGCGACCAGTTGCGTGCTCTGTGTTTGTATGACAGAGCATCGGTTCGGGAGCCGCTGCACGAAGCGGCTCTTACATTCTCGCCGATTGATGGGAGCCAGCCAGTGTAGATCTGTAAGGAGCGATTCAGTAATTCAGTATCTGTGACGTTGCTGGCCGGTAAAGCATAATCTGCAGACCCGGAACTGTACCGAGAAAGAGCTCGGATTCTTTCCCGTCAAGTATGCATCCTCTGCGCTCCGTCTCTCAGAGGACACTTTAGCAGATTGCCTGCAGAGGCGGCAATTTGCCGCTATAATTGCATGCAAGATTCGTCAAAAGGTCCGCAAAAGACGAGGGGCTGCCTTATCACCTTGGCTACACGCTGCGGAGCTCATTAAGTGGCCGTTTTACCTTGTTTGCTTTCGCGACAGTATTTGCCTCGCCTTGATTTATTGGCATTTCGTATGGCTAATTATGCTCGATCGTATCTCCTGGCGCATCAGCGAGCTGCGGCGTCGGTTTCTGCTGTTTCTGTTAGCGCGTGTGCTCGAAGCACTTTTTTGACTGGGCAGGAAAATCTAGAAAGTCGAGAAGTAGTGTCGGCTCTGTTCACAAAGGACAGCGATTTCAAGGAAACGGCATTGTGGGGAGTTCACATTGTATGGAGAAGACGCTTCGCATCCGGCGTCATCCAGAGCTGACTCATTAGACCGTTTGACCATGGAGACCGGAAGAGGCAACCGTGGTATACCCTGTCTATGGAACTACCCAGGTGGCCATCCTACTATGGCGCCAAATAAATGGCCAGTGCTAACAGAGCGCGAAGCGCAGCGCCTGTCAGCTCGCAAATGCGCTCAGCGAAATTCCACTGGAAGTTCGCGCGCGCTTCAGCGCTAGCCGCAAACTGCCGATCGATTCTAGACAGAGGAAGCCGACACTCACGACGCTTTAGAGAATTGCGTTTATTTGAAATAGTTAAACGTACGGCTAGTTCCAATAATCCAAACTTATTCAGCTAACTGGCAGACAGCAGCTCTACTTGTCTGCTTTCTTTAAATTTTGATAAAAGCCGCACTACAATCGCTCTTTAAGTCGTCAGCAGCTAGCTCGGCCTCATTCTTTGAATGTCGGTGCGGACTATTGTGTTACACTCAAAGATCTCTCGCGTCATCGGCCACGTTTTCGCTTCACCTTCTCAAGTGAAATCTAAAATGCCCTTTAGGCATGAATCCAGTTAGTCGCAGGAGCGGCGGCGGCGGCTCCTGCGGCAGACTAATGCCACCACGAGGACAAGAAGTCGCACCTGCGCATGCAGACTTCGCTGGCTTAGGCAAATGGCTCGATTGCAGGCGACCGAGGGTTTCGGCGGTTGGCATAGCAGCCGTCTTAGCAAGCGTAGGAGCATTGCAGCCGTGCAGTTGAAAGTGTACCCACCGGGTGCCAGCATTCTGCTCTTGTGGGTATTTAGCTACGTACAGGAGGCACACTCCGGCAAGTGCCCTGACGTATCCATTCCAAGCTGGTTTGGCCCAGTGGTCAAGGTGCTCTCGCCCCGAACCGAGGTCTGGCCGAGGTCGTGGGCTCGAGCCCCGTAGTATATGTGAAGCACCCGAAAAGAGATTAAATTCTGTTAGGGCGAAAAACAAATGAATTATCTTAATTATGTTATTCAATGCACGCTACTGACCAGGCTTAGAGCACCTGTTCAGGGATTTTTTTGAGACGCCAGACGAAAGACTTGATAGCATAATGATATTATCGTATCGTATGGGTTGGCCTTTGGTTAGTTGTACCGATTTAATTTTTCGTCAAAAGAACCCGCCGCAGTACTTCTAAAGTGCTCATTTTTGGAACGCGCACTTTGAGGCCGCAATCCTTCATTCATAGATGTTAATTATGATTTTAATGTAATGTATCTCCGTCTGTAACTCCACAAAGCCATAAAGACTAAGTGAGTGTAACGCAGGAGAGTTTTATATAGCGCACTCACAGCCTAAGTGGCTTTCGGTACGCATTCGGTAGCCAACAGACTTCGTCTCACGCAACAAAGTGGGAAGCATAGCAGAGTCAGGAGAGCAGTTGAGGTAGCGAGTAGCATGGAAGTAGCAGCTCAGCCCGGCTGAAAAGATGAGCCATAGTCACGGCAGCAGCAGAAGAGGAGTTGTCGTTGCGTGCCTCTGCTTTTCGGCCGCTTATAAGAACAACGAGCTGAGAATAGAGGGTACGATTCGTGCAGCTGGCTTAGAAACAATGTTGCTTAGCAACGCCGCCCCGCCTTGGCCCAAGGTTACGGCGCGAAACTTTTACGACCAAGTTCGTGGACTCGAGCCTTGCGTCGTGTCAAGCGCCTTGATATAGTTCAAGTTCTTTTGGGGCTCTATGCAAGTGTATGGGGAAAATATGACAGGCAAACAAACAAAGCTGACCAGAAAGAACAAAAACTTAACCGATGACCTCAGTCGCAGGTGAGGACGCTACGGCTACGACCACGCGTGCACCGGCGATGCCACTTTTGGGGACACTAATAATGCCCCTATGATTTGTTGGCATCCGTGAAGTCGGTAAAGTCAGCCTTGCTCTGATCCAGCGGGTTCGAAAAGTCGGTGCGAACGACCCCAGGGAGGATCACTGGTGGCTAAGAGGAGGCATCCGCTACTGGGTCGATCTGTCAATCGACTGCTGCAGATCAATCAGCCGGATTGTATGATTGCAGGATTTCATGTTTCCATGGGAGCCAGCCGCCGAAGCACGGATCTGAGCACGATGTTGCTCTAGTATCCGACGTTGACCGTTGACATGTTGACCTAAAGTACGGATACCGAACGTGCCCAGCTGATCTTCTGGTTCAGATGGCTTCCTCTCCGGACAATCGAGGTCCGCGGCGGCGGCGGAGCGGACGCTCGAGCTTCGCTGCTATTTAGCCTCGATCGCGCGCCGTGAGCGTCGTCATTGCGTCAGCTGAACTCGCGTCTGGCTTCTTTTAGAGTTGGCAGGCAGCGCTACTTTATTACGTCTGCATTACTCGTACGACGCAGACGCTTCTTTGGCGAAGCTCGAGTTAAATTTAAGAATACTTTGGTTTTTAAGAGGATTCACCTTCCTTCCGGCCTTAGGGCCCAGCGATGGGGCCCTGCAACATGAACTAGCCCCATCATCTTTCTGCGAACAGCTGCCTCTGAAAGGTCCATAATCTTATAATACTCTTTGCTGATTTAACAGACTCATTTTCATAGCGACAGAAGAGATTTGTCGGCCGGCTATCACCGCCGCTTGCAGATGGCAATATAGAATCGCCCAACTGCAGGATTCGAACCCACGACTTCGGTTGTGAAGAGCGAGCACCTTAAATCCTGTGCTATCACGGCCTTGTGAGTATGGTAATGCTGATCTACCACCAGCCCTTTCGAAGCCTAGATTAGCCTATCCGTATCCGTGATGACTTTGACTTCCAAAGCAAAAATTACTTAGGCTGCTTAAACGTAAATTAGCCGCGTAATGAAACAGGACCTTGCTGTTTGAGTACACTTTTGTCCCTAGCGTGCTTTAAAATTGGCGTCAGGGTGCAAGTTCAATGCAAATAAAAATGCCTGAGGAGTTGTGTGAGTGTAGTCCACCTTTGCTATGCAAGTTCAAGGTAAGTTGGAAGTGCTTGAAAGTATCCGCGATCCGCCATATCTACACACGGCGGTAAGTGTTGCTGAGTTCCGCTTATACTGTTAGTCGATACTCTCTATGGATTTTCGATGCTCGGCGAGCACACGTCATCCTTCTGAGAGATGTGGCCCAAGCAATTTCTCCCCAGATTCACCCACGTCGCAGCAGCTGGCTCATAGCTGGGTGACTCACACGCTTGACTACTCCGATGCGTCTTGTATTGAACTCATGAAACTGGCAAGTCCCGGCAATGTAACCCGACTTAGTAGCTGCCAGCTCTGAGGGTAAATGTTGGCAGCGAGATACATTCGCAGCTTCACTTGCTACCTAAGTAATAAAAACTTTTTAAGCAAGAGCGTTACGCTCGAATTTCTTTTGCAATGCGATGCGTCACGCAAGTCTGCCCCCACTTTTCAAAATATGTTGACCAGGCTATTCCACCAGCCTACCGTGTGGAACTTCCGAGTGGAAACACAACTCAACTGTCAGAATATTTACTTGTGCCGGTGTTTTACTCGGCGTTGCCCCAAATCTAAGACAAGCAGCCACTGTTGACTTTGACAAACCGTTGGCAGCGGCTACCATTACATCATTCACTTATTCGTTCATAATTCTGAATGATTGCACGGCTCGCTTTCTGGTACGTTCGATCAGTCAAAGGCAGTTCAATATGGTGCTAAACAGCAACATGCCTAGAGGCTATGAATAGCCCCAATTAGCTATAGGATTGCTGTACAAATCTGAGCCCATTCGTTACTCATTCGTCATTTAGTATCCCCGACGCAATGAGGTGCAACTCTATTTTTACGTGTGGCCTGGTGCAACAGCGAGCAGTCTTCATTTATTGCCTAGCATTTAATTAGTGTCATGGCTGAGTAGACCCTTCAGACTTGGTGAGCGAGGGTCCCTCCTTTGCAACTAATTAAGTATGGAGATCGTTAATCTGTCTAGGAGTTTCGCTTTTTATTGCCCATGAAAGTGACCCACCTCGACGAGCGGCCAAAGAATGTCTGTGCTTTTTGGATGAATCTCAAGTGAGCTCTTTTCGCTGGTTGTGAGCTACCGCTGTGAGATTATTAGTTATCGTAGACGCTGTCTGCTAGAAGAGTTCTGTCGCACACGGTTGGCGTCCGCGATTCCGAAACAGACAACGCACACGCTAGCAAGCGAAATCTCACGCCGATAAGGTTTATTGCGCCAGTTGTTGCAAAGAGCTGTGAAAAAGCTCTATGCCATGGCCAGTTCTGTACGGCCTACCGCCCTGCCGCCCTATCTCTACAAATTACCGAGCCAGAGAGACAGTTATAGTGCTGACTGAGAGGCAGTGGTCGCTGCCTTGTGCGACGCAGCACCCGTCATGGCTGAACCATCGGGACTCCGTGCTCTCGATTGGGCTTCCGGTCAGTTGACCGATCGAGCCACGAGGTACAGTCCGGCTACTCTGAGCCGGCACTAAAAAGCCACGCATTTTGACGGCAGGTTTGGCCGGGCGCTGAGAAATTAAAGAAACAGCTACGTGTGCCGCTACAAAATATTTGGCTTAGACCAAAGGCAGCACAAGTTTGGCTATATCAAATCAGCAGTCAAATATTAGCACTCTCCGAACACAAATCTAACATAAATGCGTGTCGGACGCTGGCGCGTCCGGTGGATGAAAGCGTTGTAGAAGTAAGCGCACGCATATTCGTATGAAATTCAATACACTGAGAGTGTAATACTATCTTCCAGCGCCGAAATTAAAAGACACAACAATTAGCTGAGCTTAGCATTCAGTGAGATTTAGTTAGCATTTCGAAATTGTTGCTAGTGAGCTCTGCAGCCCATTTCGCCATGCAGTAGCATTTGTATAGGCGGGAATGGGCACATGCTGTGCAGAACCAAGAAGGTGACGGCCGATGGTCGCTTAGAACATTATCAGCTTAGGGTGAAATAGGTTACTAGAAAAGTGATTTTTTATTATCAAAAATGTAGCCACTACTAGCCATTTTTAAAAGTATCAACACATCGGACAGCTGTCCATGTCCAGCGATAATTAGTCGATTCTCGGCACTGTTTCGCTTGACGCCTAGCATGTCGCTACGAGGCACACCAGCCAACCCTGCCGACGTTGCTGCAGACGACGAATTAACTCGGTTAGTTCATTCGCTGCCTTTTAGTGCCATGTAAACCCCGGCATACCTAGTACAACGACGAGCGCCGGCTAGCCGCAAGCAATTAGATAGTGCTCTGGGCTCTTTTATCTAACTACATTTCTTTACATTAGTTCGCGTGACATGAGCTCATTACCAGGTACACTCATGCCTTGGCTAGTCATTCTTCGATCCGAAGCTCGCTTGTTATTTCGTAAGTCAAACCAAGGGATAACGACGACGTAGGCCGTCGTGACTAGGGAGGTCGCTAATAGAAGTTGCATCCTAAATAGACTAGGCTTTAAGCGACCTTACGAATCTGACGAACCGCCAAAAATCTGGCAAACATTGAAATACGCAAGCCTAGCACTATACCCTGTAATCTGATTCAAAACTATGCTGACGGAAATCATTTGAACCCGCGACAGGATGTGGCTAAACCACGGGAGATTCGTTGAGCGAAAATACACATGCCACTACCTCGTGCATCTCAAACACTGAATTCCTTACTTTGGTAGTAAATATGTGCTCGCAATGAATCTTTAGAAGTGCTAGACACACAGTGCAGGTGCAAGTAAGCAGTGAATAATCGTCGTAAAAACAAGCGAGGTGAGTCAACCAGACTTCTCACCCTTCAGACTTATGCTCCAACACATGGCTACCTGTTGCACCATAGGAGTCGGACGCTTCCGATTTGGATCGGAAATCTTCCATTTCCTAGTGCCGATTGCTTAGGAGATATAAATGTGTAGATGTGCATCCTTAAGCTGCACTTCCAGGCTTGCTTTCTACCTTCATTGATCTCCGCCCCCCTGCACACAGGTTTTACATCAGGCCTTTCTCTCCCCGTCCCACTCCTGCCCCACACACACTCTCCTCTCCCTTGTGAATTCCCCCTTACCCTCTCCATCTCTTTCTTACTGCTACCTCCCATTCATCTTGCCTCAAATTTCTCAGTCTTATTCATCACACTGTCTCCAGCTCTCTCTTTCTGTTTCTCTTTCTGTCTTTCTCTCTCTGTCTCTCTCTCTCCCTCTCTGTCTCTCTCTCCCTCTCCATCTCTCGCTGTCTCTCTTTCTCTCTCTTTCTCTCTCTCTCTCTCTCTCTCTCTCTCTCTCTCTCTCTCTCTCTCTCTCTCTCTAACCTTCTCGGGTGCATGTCCCTGTTGTGTATCTGCCAGACAGCTGTGAAGGTGCATGTCGTCTGAATTTTTTGAATGAGAAGCAGCAGAAACCAGTGCCACCTGCTGCTGCCTAGCGCCTGTAGTAGCTTATCGTAACTTTCTGACGTTAATTACAGGGAAATAGTGAATGGATTTGTAGTGGCAAAGAGACATGAAGTACTTTACGCTTTCGCAGCCGTCGGTTTGGCTTTTTCTTCGTCGTGAATACTAAATATATACATGATATCGCCTAATCGATAAGAACTGGGTTGCTCTCTGAAAATGGCTAGCAGCAAGGCAAGCAAGCCCGAAGTAACTAGTTGCAAATTCTAGCTTAAATAAAAGGACCTGTAATGGCACCAGTAGGTCGACTGAGCAGAATATAAATGGTGGGAGCAAGCTCCGTGCAATAGGACCTGCAGAGCAAAGTCACCTGTCGCAGAAATTTGCCAGAGATAGCAAAATGTAGCAACCGGCGTATTATCCAATGAAAAGTGCTCTCAAGTCTCCAGAAGCAGAAGATAAGTGGCATGATGACTTGAACTTTGCTTCAGACTAAAGTGTTACTTGAATCCTAATCCTACTCGAATAGGAGAGCTATGGCAGCTTGCTGTCGTGAAGCATTATTTTGAGATTTCATAATATTTTATTATATTTGGGACATGTGAAGCTAAGTGACGACTAGTGAGGAATAGCGGCTACAGGTGAAAGCGGTCAGTTATACCGGTTAATCAGGCAGAGAGAGAGAGAGAGAGACTGCTTGGTGGTGCATGATTACATTTTTGCTTACAATTTTCTTAGCTGAACCTGTCCTCCAGATCCTTAATGAGCACTAATGCTTCAAATTCATGCTGCTTGCTGGTGAAAAGGCAGTAAAGGTATCAGCGTCATTTATATATCCGAAGAAGAGACAGGGTTTGTCATCATCCTCTCGTGGCATTAAAGGATCAGCTGCTGCAGGAATCACACACGCGACTAGGTCATGAATCACCTTTCCCCGAGTCCACATAGTCTGCTTCTGCTGCTGCTGCTGCTCTGCTGTCTGCTTCTGCTGCCACCATCGCAGCTGTATGCTGCTGCTGCTGCTGCTGCTGCCTGATGCCACTACTGCTGCTACTGTTGTCTGCTGCTGCTGCTACTATTTTCTGCTACCCCTGCTGCTGGTGCTGGTACATCTGCTGCTGCTGCTGCTGCTACCGAGCTCATGCTCGTGCAAGCCACCTTGTGTAGCTCACCTGCCACACATCCTAGTAGTCAGCAGCAAGTGTTGGTGAGGTCATGAAGTCGGTAATGTACGTGGCTTATGTAGATCGCTTATACAGATGGCTTATATAGGTACCAAGTAATCAGAATTTGATTCCGCTTATGCTATCTCGTCGGCTGTGTTCTGCGGCTTTATTTCACTTCCCTTGACACCACAGATGGCCAGCTGATCAACCAACGATTACAACTCCCTGCATGCACGGCTATCCAAGCACCCTCCTCCCTGACACGATGGATCCGCTTAGCTGTTTGCCTTGATAAAAGTCTAGATTGGCCGTGGTGGAGTGGGTATGATTTTCACTCTAACAGTGAGACCGAACAGGGCGTGTAGTCAGTGCTGCCACCGTGGTGGCATCCATTGCCTTGCCACTTCAGCAATGCCGTGGCACAATAGATGAAGCCACAGATCGCTACGAATCGCACCTGTCTGCGTGTGAGCATAGGGCTGTAGGCTTGCAGTAGGGACGTTCTCTCGAAGATCTGTCACATTAGCCAGAGTGGCCCAGATGCAATAAGCGCCAGTACGACTGCTGTAGTGCACTTATCGTGGCTTCTGTAATAAATAAATAAATGCTAGCTGATTTAACAGCCTCTTTTGTATAGCGACAGAAGAGCCTTTCCGGCTATCACCACCGCTTGCAGTGGTGATAAAGGATCGCCCACTGCAGGATTCGAGCCCACGACCTCGGGGCCGAGGTCGTGAAAAGCAACCGCCTTACCTAGTGACCATAGTGATGCACTTGCCTTCGGCCAGATGGCATGGCTGCAGCTAAATGATCAGCTTGCTGTCGCGAGTGCTTCTCGGCAGCTGCAATATAGCATCCAGTGCAATGCATGCAATGGAATATAGCCGACTACCACAAGTTATCTTTTCAATGTCGCTTTCCCTAGTCGGTGGATGAGCAGAGTGTCTTCGTGTCTGCATCAGGCATGCTCCCATCGGAAGCTCGACCGTATTAAAAGTAATAGTAATAATACATTTGATGTAGTGCCTTCAGAGAACTCACCCTCTTTCTGGCACTTTACATTTGCTGCAAAGGAAGCACGATCGATAGCTCTAGAATGTGGTAGCAGTGCTGCACAGGCAGCAGTGAAGTGTCCAATTCTGTCGCTGTACTTCTCAGGCATGTCGCTAAGCGGCCTCACCTTGACATTGAGCCTGCACCGTATGCCGAGGAGCTGGCGGCAATCGATGAGCTGCACAAGACCTTGTCGGAGCTGAAGGAGCAGATAATGCAGTGTAACAGTAAGTCGCTGGTGCTGCTGCTGTTTTGAGGCGCTGCTTGCTTGTCTGCCTGCTTATTCGCAGCTCTGGTGTTGGCACGTACAGGTTTTCGCATGCTGACGCGCATGCCGTGGGTTACTTTGCTCACCGGACGGCATCTTTAAAGCCATACGAAGTGAACATCATGCAGCCAACTTTTCATTCCATTAAGTGCACTCAGTCGAATAGAAATTCCTCACAGCATTGCCACAGCTGCTGTGGTGGCCTGCTACTCTGTTTGAGTAACAAAAAGATTTTCCACGATGACAGGCATGGTGAATTTGCGAAAGGCATGTGGAAATATGGAATAATAATAATAATATACTTGATAAAGCACCACCAGATAATTCAATCTCTTTCTAGGTGCTTTAAATTTGCTACAAAGGAAACACGATCGAGTGGTGAGTGGTATCACGCTTGATAAACAACATGAATAACATGGTTAGGTGTGACATGCACAGGGTCAGCCTGCAAGTGTGGTCAGTGGCAGCATGCACCAATGTCAGGTCAGTGATATGTCTGACACGGTCGACAATTCTCTCATTATCTAAACTGAATCGAAACCACATCGCCTGCCACTATACTTCGAGGATTTTTTGCATCTTAAACTAACTGAATAGGCCCGTATGTATATCCGTCTGCGACTCTGCATGGCTACGAAGAATAAAAGATTGCTATGCGTGAGAGTTTTATGAAGCCTACTTAGCACCTAATATACGGTAGCCAACTAACAGACTTCATCTCTCAAAACAAAGAGAAAGTGGGCCAGATCCTGGGTTCGAGTCCTACAGTGGTCGATCCTTTATTGCCCATTGCAGGCAGTGGTGATAGCCGGTCAAGGCTCTATAGTGTTTAAGGCTATATGACTAAGGCTGTTACACCGTAGCCGAGTCTGGAGGGCAGTCAAAGAAGTGAGTTGTATGGAAATACCAGCTCAAGATGGCTGGTGAGGATGTGCCACAGTCTTCAGGAGGAGAGTTGTGTTGAGTAAGAAATGGTAGTGAGTGCCACAGTCTGGGACCCAGATAGCAAAATCTTTTATCACCTATGGTCTCAAAAAAGAGAAATGGAAAAGCTAATCGATTCTTCATCGAGAACCTGAGCGAACGATGAGTCTGAAACTTGTGCAGCAGTTCAGCTAGATATGAAGAGGGGTGGCTTGTGGGTCGGTGTAAGACTCTTGCTCTATATCCACTGATCGAATGGAAGCTATTGCGGCTCCTTCAGCAAGCAGAAACGAGGCTAAACCTCTGAAAATTATTGACTAGCCTTGCAGCTACATTCATCATGCACTCTGAAGAGGCTGAAGGGCGTTGTTCAGTAGCCCACCCGAACTGCAATTGCAGTTGTCCTTCCCAGACTGAACTAAGCAGATATTCTATAGTGAAATGTTGCAAGCCAACTCGGTAGTCACTAATCTAAGACAATGATTGGATCTGATGGCTAGCTGCAGGGAGAGTTTCCTTAAATAGAGAAACATATTAAAAATCTTAGCCATTGCTGGACACATTTTGTCTGCCAGTGAAGGCCATAGAGGGAATGGTCTAGGATCGATCTTCAAGAGACGAGCTTCATTGACTCGACTGTGTTAAGGCAGCTACTTTTTTTTTTAAGAAACCTCGTACAATTTCTCAAGACAGGTTGTAGTTTGAGACTCAATTAGCATCAGCTTCAGTCCGACAGGGCTTTATAGAGGCACGAGTGTGCTCAATTTTATTGGAGAACGAGAGGAAAACTTCCTGACCAAACCGCTACAAAGGATTTACCGTTTTATAAGACGAATTTTAGGTGTGACTTTCAAGACTTCAGTTTTCTTGTGAAAAAGCCTGGCACTTTCAAGCTTCCATAGGCACGAAGGAAATACTTGAAAGGGGCTGCATCGTCGTAGACCCAAACATCTTAAAGTGGTGTCCTCGCCTGTGCATGACACGGGCATTCTTTAGATTTTTTGGTAAATTTAAAGGAATCTCCAGGGCTCTGCACACGGACTGAATGTAGGGGGAGCCTGCTCGTCGAGAGAATCCTGAAGTTTTGACTTTACTGAGTCAGTGAGGGTTTCGAGGCTGTCGGTAGAGCCTGGGTGCAGCCGATGCTGACCTGCATAACAAATTCCAGTCATCCTCTAGATAGCAAACATCCCCTCAGGACTCTTCAACCTCAGCTTCCTACTCATTGTTAGTGTCCTCTTGAAAGCTTGCCCATACTGACCTCCTTACTTATCTCGAAGTGCATCTCCCAACCCGAGTAGATTACATGCTAACCAGACCCCTTACCTACCTACGGCTTTCCTAATGAGATTCCTAGATTTGCTGCTGTCTTGCATAACGAACATAATAAAAATGCCTCCTACGTAACTACGTAATAGGTTTTGTTCGAGCATTCTTCAAAGAGCTGTTATCAGGCCACTCATTGCAAGGTAGAGAGAGAGAGAGAGAGGTAGAGAGAGTAACAAGCAGCTGCGAACATCTCGCTGCTGCTTTGGTGTGGCCAGTCTTAGCATTCACCTTCAAGTGCCTATTCCAGCACCGGGCAGCTTCTCGGTATTCAGATCTCAGGCCTATTTCCCATCGCCCAGAGGTTGCTGCCTCTGGGAGGAGCTGGTTTTTCAGACTCCCTCAAAGGATTCGTCTCAGCTGGCCTCAGCCTGTGGCCTTGAACAGGGGCTTGCTAGACAGGACAGGGTCTGACGATCGTGGCTCTCCTGAAGCACCAGCTTCGTGTCATGGACATGACAGTGTGGCCTCGGTCCGAGAAGCATGCCCGGGAGCTTCAAATATTATACACATGAAGCAAGTAGTACTTTTGGCTCTAGCTGCCTGGAAACGTGCCCCACCCCACCCCCCCTCCGGCAATTCCGCGATTCGCGCCAGACAGACGATGCGACCCACAAAGGCTGCTGAGTGGCCGTTTGTGGGACTGCCGGGGCCCACTAATGTACGATCCTGGGACGAACGTCTCGGTTTGGTTGTGACTCACGTTTGTAACGTGTGTGCCAATTTACTGTAGAGCCTGGGTATAAGGCATCAGGTATGGTAGGCGGACAACTGGACAATGCTGTCTGCAAGGACGGGACAGACTCTTGGGTTGGTTCATGCAGCTGGCACGTTAGGACTCGATGTTTGAGATCTGTATAGTAAAGACTGTAGCTAGAAGACACGGCTTTTGGCGTTCGTGTTGTGAAGATCAACTCTGTTGCTTTGCCATGCCATAGGTCTGACGAAAAGAAATGTGAACTGAGCTAGTCAATTACTTTAATGGTGGCACTCACAACTCTTCCGGCGACATTGGATGGAATACCAATCGCCCATTAAAAGCCTTGCCAGCATTTATCAACAGGCTGCATGAGCATTCTAAAAGGCCCACGTTGGTTCAGTCCTGTTTATTTGTCACAGTTCCAGGTAGAGACACCTATTCACTCTCATTAGCTGTGAATATAAACTCACATGCAGATGTAAGCAGATGTGAGCTTACACACGAAATCCGGTTCCCCCAAATGAAGCTACATGCTGCTAGGCGGAACCTATGACCTGTATAGTGGAGAAAAAGTATAACAGCAGGAACAGCAGCCTGTCATCAACAGCACACCAGCTCTTGGAATGGTCAAGTATGGGATAAGTAGCTTATCGAGTACAGGGAAGTTGTCTTATCAAGCCCTGCCGTGCACAGGTACCTGCTTACACTGTGCCTGCTGAATGCGACTGTTACTGCCAATCATTTGGTAATGCTTTCTATACAACACTGTACATTTCGTAGAAAGAGATTTAGCGCTCTGAGGATGCTATACAAATGTATTGTTAAGTACTTTTCTAAAAGATCATATGTCTCTATATCGTGCATGTAAGGAAACCACCAGTCTGAATCTCCTTGTTTTGACTAGTAAAATAAATTAGTAGCGTGAGAATATTTATGGAGCTCAGTAATATAATTTATTCAAATGTCTTAGCCGGACGAGCTATTATCCTTGTCACACTGCAAGACCCTGTAGATGGGCTTAATGGAGCAGCTACATTGTTCTTTGAATTCGAGAAATTTAGTTCGTTTTTGCTTTTCTAAACAGGCTGCGCAACAAGTCGCACTTTTTGGTACAACGTCTGCTTAGCTAAACAGGTTGTACTACTACTACTAATGATACTAATTACTATGCATTTGATATAGCACCCTCAGAGAACTCAATATCTCTCCAGGCACTTTACATTCGATGCAAAGGAAGCACGATCGAATGGTTTGTTGTAGCATGCTCAATAAACAACGAGAATAACATGGTTAAGGGTGAAATGCACAGGGTCAGCATGCAATTATGGTTAGTGGCAGCATGCACCGAGTCAGCACGCATAAGCACATAAAGGACGAATCACAGGGATCCTTGCCAAATGGTGTGATACTTAAATGCACTTCTATCTAGCATCTTTTTAAATGTGATCAAGTCAGGAGAAGCCGGGATTGAGTTCCAGGCATAGGAACCATACGAACTAAAGGCACGGTCTTCAGAAGATTTGAGATTTGTATGAGCCTTATTAACAGCCCGTGCAAGCCAAAGGACTTATTTTACCTGGAAGTTCTGGCACTTCGCATGCAGCTGAGCTGCAGAGGTTGTATCAGCTGACTCAGACTCTCCGGCTATAGGAATTTGTTCACGCCTTTCATTTAAAGGGTTTCGGCAAGTTTTGTATTTGCTTTGAGGCCCCTTGTACGTTGACCTCACTTCCATGTTTTTTGTTTAGTGGCGATGCCTTCTCTAATGCTGCCGTCTGAGTAGTTCTATTCCATCTGCCTCCCCCTTTGCCATCACTTCTTTGATCTTTTGTGCTCAGGTGCTGCAACCGGCAAGCAGGATTGTGCCGGACCTGTTAGCCGAGCAGAACGAAGATGCATCGAGCTCCTGCAGGACGCCAGTGCCAAGGCTAGGTCGGTGGGCTCTAGGTCGGCTTCGAGCATGCCACTTCCAGTTGCCTAGTCTTACCTTTGAGGCAAAGCTGGCGGAAGCTTCTGCTGGGCTCTTTCTGTCTTCTCTGAGTTCTTGTCTGTCTGAGTGATGCTAGAGAAGCTTGGACTACTTGAGGGACCCACTACACCGACACAGAAGCAACCCGTACTGATTAAATAGCGGCTAGCAACGTCACCTTCCAATCCTCGGTGAAAGCCCTACTCATATGGCCAAAACAGAGCGGATCCACTAGGTCTCCCGTGCACAGACTGAGGCGTAATACGTTCACGTTCCATGATCTGAGTTCTATGCTGCCGAAGATCGATTTCATATCGAAACATTAAACTCGGAGCAAACAGCCCAGCTCTTTAATGCAACACCGTGGCCACTTGAATCAATGTCATATAGAGTGAAAAAATGAGAAGTGCATATAAAACTTTGCTCGGCATCGCTATGTGGAGAAATTATCAACACGGGTCATCGGCAGATGCTGTCGCCTGATACTAGCCAGCAGCCTGAGAACTGAGCTGTCGTTTTTTATTGACGACCTCAGAGATTCTCGCCTGTCCTAGGCACTCGGGGTTGTAGACGTTGAGTGACTGCATAGACTAACCCGTAACGGTTTCCCTGGGTCATGGTGGTTGAATATTCAGCAGGGACTACACTGTTTGCCAACGGAATTACAGCAATTAGCGAAAATGCCGATGCTACGTAAATGAACATAAAATACAAAAGAATTGGTTTGGAGTTCCCTTTGAAAATGCACTTACCAGTATTCGATTAAGGATCTTGTATCTCTCCTGTTTCTCAAGATTGCACTGACCCCACGCGTACACTGGGTCAGCACGTGGTGACCAGCCGGGCTGATAGATTCAAAGAAAGCAACAGTCGTGAGTGCTAAGTGTATTGCAGTTTATTTGTATGTTGAATTGTGAACACTCGAGGATAAAAGCAAACTTTGCAAAACCAAATGACGAGATGTCTTATAGTTAGTTATAGGCAGACTTGGTGTCACTCGGAAACTGATAAGCCCACTTGCAAAACTGGCTAAGCCTCTATTCGTCTTGTAACATTTATTTATAACCCCTTGCCATCTTGTTTGCTGGTGACTTTTCCTTGGGTTGCCACATAAGTTAGCAGTAACAAAGCAAATATGTAAGCATCTGCAAATATGTAAGCGTTAGTCTAGATTTCTGTAACTCACTCCTTGCAGATTTTTCTGTAAGTTTTGCAGCTGGGCTCATTTGTTGGAACCAAGTGGCTCAAGCTGTCGTCTACTTCCGTATGCAGCCTACGTGTGCATGGTACATGTTTGGTTAACACTCCCTCTTGCTTAATGTAGGATGTCTGAGCTGAAAAATAGCTCTGCTTTTGGTAGCTGTCAGCCGATAATGCCGAAGGCTACTATTAGCTCGTGCTCGATACCGTGCTCGATGCCAGCTCCAAGCAATGACTGTAAAAACAGCCATGAGTCGGAAATTTCTACTGCCACCAACATAGCATATTGAATAGTAGAAAATTGCTAAGCTGCATGCATGCATGCTCTTGCACGCTTTCACAATGCAAGTCTAATGCAGATTTGCAAAACCTACAAAACACGTGAAAAGAGTCTGCCCCTTGGTTTCTCGTGTGACAGGTAGCTTCATCGGCTCTCATGCAGATGTCACACTTCTGTACTAGATCCTAAAAGCCTGCTGCATGCAACAACGACTACAGCAGGTTTGCTGCTGGCACGTATTTTAGGATGCATTGAGATTATCGTCTGCCTGTCTGCTCGTTTGTTGATCAGTCAAGGCATCCAAGTACCAGGCTAGTTTGTAACAATAGTCCTGTGCTGGCTTTGCTCTGTATCATTATGTTTGAGATGTTTGAGTATATGTTCGATTCATGAGTGCGATGGGATGTCAATTATTTAAGCAGAATTGTGTGCACTCTTATTTTCAGTAAACCTCATGTGCGGAATTCCTTGAAATATAGTAGATAAGCTCTTCTCCGAGTTCGGTGTACCGATGGGTAATCATTTAAGCTTAGTTGAGCTAATCCACTTCGAGTCGTGGTTATTCGTGTTATTTGAGCACTTGCCCAACTCATTGATATACTCTGCGACTGCTTTGGCCATCAATCCCAGAAGAATAAAGGCAGAGTATGAAGAGACGACAAAATAATAATAATAATAATAATGCACTTGATAAAGCGCCCTCAGAGAACTCACTCACTCACTCTCTCTCTCTCTCTCTCTCTCTCTCTCTCTCTCTCTCTCTCTCTCTCTCTCTCTCTCTCTCTCTCTCTCTGGGCGCTTCACATTTGCTGCAAAGGAAAGCTCGATTGAATGGTGAGTAATATCATGCTTGATAAGCATGAATAACATGGTTAGGGGTGACATGCACAGGGTATGCAAATGTGGTTAGTGGCAGCATGCACAGTGTCAGCAAGCATAAGCACATGAAGGACGAATCACAAGGACCCACTAAATGCTGTCCTAAATATGTGTTTTTAAGTTCTTTTTAAATGTGGTCAGGTCAGGGGATGTTCTGACGCAGTTCGGAAGGAATTTCCAGGCTTTGGGAGCATACGAACTAAATGCACGGTCTCCAAAGGATTTTAGGCTTGTACGAGGTATTGGTAGACCGATGGATTCCGAAAAGCAGGTGGTGCGATGCTTGGCCTGGTGGGGGAGTAAATCTGATAGGGAGGCTGGAGCCAAAGAATGAAGTGACCTAAAAGGGAGCGACAAAACCTTGAAATCAATCCGTTGCTTGACTCGGAGCCAGTGCAGGTCGGCGAAAAGTGGTGTGATGTGGCAACTGTGATGCTCACGACAGACGAGCCTAGCTGCGGAGTTTTGCACCATCTGTAATCGCCTGATTGCACATGCCGGTAGGCCAGAAAGCAGTGAGTTGCAGAAGTCAAGACGGGATGTCAAAAATGCATGGACCAACTTGGACATGGTATCCTTATCTAAACGAGCCCTAATTTTAGTAATGCTATGTAGCTGAAAGTAGGCAGACTTGACTGGAGCTGATGTGGTCGTCTAACGAGAGGTCACTTTCGAACATGCCACCTAGATTTCGAGCTGATTCAATGGGAGATAGGCTGGTAGAGCCAATTTTGAGCGTCAGCCTTTCCAATTTCTGAATCACACTGGGTTTGCCCATAACTAGTACGATCACAGCTTCGCTATCTGATGACACCCTCTTTTAAAATTGAGGATCGGCAGCCCACTCATTGGCTATTCATAAACTCGACCTCTTCAAAGTACTGCCGGCCCTGTACAAACCCTATTGCCTAACGTTGGCTCGGAGATCGACGTTGATTGCTATGATTGAGCTGTATAAGTTGTTGAACTCTTTAGAGCTAGCAAGTCTGGTAGATGATATAAAGGTCTGAAATTAAACCAGTTAAAGTACGAATTAAATACGACAGTGCTGCGGCATGTGCTTCGTTCTTTTGCTCCGACTACTGTTATTCTCTGCTCTAGGTTCGTGTCACCGATTGTACATCGACCTTGCATTGCAATTTGGACCTGACGTCATCGTCCGGGAAAGCAGGTTAACAGCAGTGTCCGAGAAGTGTGCGGCCCTTCTGAAAGCATGTGCCTCTCAAAGGACACCGTCTGCCATGCAGCACCCCAAGGAGGTGCTCGAGTAAGCATGCTGTCCAGCAGAGATATTGGCACCTGCACTATGACAGATGGCAGCAACGGCAGTGGAGGTTCCTGCTCTGAATGATGCTTTAGATTTTTGCGAACGTCAAACAGCACTTAAGTACTGAAAGCTGTTGCAATAAATGTTACCTGAACCGAAGCAGCAATACTTAGTTGAGCACTTCGTGGTAATTTATAACTGGCCATCAACAAGCCTGCTAGCTAGAGGCCGGCAGCCAGGTGAGTTGGAGGTTTTGGCTTATGTAATGCTAGGGAAAATGTGGCCTAGCCTAGGTGTCTGTTTGCAGCCATTAGCCGGCAATGGATTATCGTATGTGTATTCTGAGTGGGACTGCAGCACGAGTTTAATTCGGATCACTGATGAGAGATGCATGGCTGAAGCTGTCAATGCTAGCAGTTCGTCCGCCAGCAGACTGCTGTGCAGTTAGATAGATGCATTTCCAACCTACTGCTTGTGCAGCATCCGGTAAGGAAGTCTTGGAAGCAAACGGAAATGTTGGTTCAGAGAGCGAATGCTTTCCCTGTGGACCCCTTGGCAGGAGGGGCAGGTAGAATTGATTTAGGTGCAGGACCTTTATCGCGACTCGCATCCTTTTTTTAGATGTTTGACGCTGCCGAAAGTAGGAAAGCTGCCACTCTTGGATGAGTTAATGTGGGAACAACTTATAAGTAATTTCAAGTTATTAAAAACGACCCCAGAATCTGCTATTCCATAAGAATATATGTGTGGTGAAGGTTATTAATATGTTTTGCAGCACCGAATGACAATCGAATCTTTTCCTAAGCACTTTGTGCGAGATGCATTGCAATTAATTAGCGATAACTTGCACAATTGCAACAGGCGTCAAAATATAAAGAATTCTATTCAGGTGGAGGCAAACTCTGCGAGAAACGATCTTTAGCTTGTTTTAAATATCGAGCTCGGGGCTGTCGTGATGTCAGTCAAGAGCTGATGATGACAATAGTAATTAAACATTACTATTACAAAAATCGTTTAAAAATCGCTATTACTTCACGGCAAATATGCTGGATGAAGCGTGTCTAGTGATAATGGCATGAATTAGTTCGGCAGGCATAGGCAATTAAAATTAAGAGACCGTCCAAGCAGAAAAAGTACATCTAAAAGTAGATGAGTCTTTCAGCTTTTCCTTTTAAACGTCAAGTCGGAGGAAATACTTTGGTGTCATTTGCTAGTGATTCCTACAATTTGAAAGTCCGTTGACTTTTGACTTTTTTTTTATACTTGGTCGCCTAATGAGCTTAGGTTAGCTAGAGGTACCACGAATTTTTCTCGACTTTGGGGATTGCTTATTACAATGCTTGAGAGGTGCTTACAGGCTGTAAGCCTGAAGAGGCTTTAAATGCATATTAAACAAATGCACGGTCACGGAAAAATTTAATGGTGGTAAGAGGCACAGCTCAACAATGAGAGTCGTCAGAAGGGAAAGTAACGTGGGAGTCTGCTAAGTATTTTCAATTGGTATCAAAGAGCAAAAACAAGGCGGGTACTTAAAAGTGCTTGAGAGGACTTGGTAGTCAGCGAGGCGTTCGACTAACGAGTCGGTGAGGCTGGAATTTCGGTGCATTGTGTATTTTGGCAGTTTCGACAATACGACAGACAAGCTAAGCTACTAGTCTTATCAACTGTGACTGATTTAAGCCACGCTTACGCAGTTCCAATCTTCTATAGCAGTGGTTCTCAACCTTTCTAATGACCGCGACCCTTTAATAGTTTATCACTTTGTGGCGACCCCCAACCATAAAATTAATGTGTGCAAAATTTGAAAATGTGTTTTACGATGGTCTTAGGCGATCCGTGTGCAAGCGTCGTTCGACCTCCCAAGGAGGCGACCCACAGGTTGAGAACAACTGTACTAAATACACCCAACATGCAGGGAGTCAATGGTTCTCCAGCAAGTTAGCTGAAAACTAGGCACCTAAAATTTGGGCTTGGAAGGCAATAGCCGACGTCTTTCTGACCACTCGTACCAGCAAAGGAAAATCACCTACAACAATTAGGCTTCCTACCTGACTAGCAGTTAGCACTTTAGATCTTAATAATAGCCTATCTGTGCCGCAAGACATAAGCTTGGTTAATCTAATCAGGCATTTCCGTTCTCTATCGTTATGCCATTCTCTATCGCTATGCCATATGCAGTATTCGAGCGACAAACTCTCTTCGATACGTGGAACGTGCCCAGTAAGAAATGTATTCTTCTCATAGCGCAGAAGAAACTTCCATGCAATCATTATTTTGGCGAGCAAGATTCTCTAGTATTATTATTAAGTTAAATGGTATTTGATGAGCGAGAGCTGAAAAGGTTATGCAATCCTGTGAGTTAGCAGTTGCACGAGCTGTAATCATTTGTCTCTATCGAGCTTCTTAGCAGTGCAATCTATGTCGAAAAAACGATCATAATAATCATAATCTGTGTCCGTGGCTGAGGAGCATAAGCAACGCTTGAAACTCTTTATTTTTATTAAAACAATTCAGTAAGAATGCATACAGATTAAATGAATAATTCGCAAACGTATACATATTATTGCAGACTTAGCAACACGAGTTGTTGCAGAAATCCTTAACAAAATAAGTACTATGCAACACTTAAAAAGCATGATTTCTTAGGCTAATGAAAAAATACGGTGAGCTCAATCAAAAAGTGCTTCCTGAGAAGTCACCTTTGACTAGTGAAACTATTCTCTTAGATTGGAGACCCTTCAAAGTTGTAATGGTGCTTAGCTAGCAGGCAACTTGGCTGGGTCTGACTCTTAGGTTTTTAAATCGATGCCGTTTTCCAAACCAACAATCGCTGGATATTTTTTAACTTGCCATAAACAATCCATATTTAAGGTCAATTTCTTAATGTAAAAATGGAAACTTAAAAGCTAGATGCAGCCATTTCTTATAAAAGCCTGGCTTGATTACTTACAAGTCTTACACTTGAAAATTTTATACAGCAGCCTTAAAGCTTTTAATCACACACTCCACAGATGTATGCCTACACGAGTTTCTTTCTTCACTTGGAGGTGCTAAGGCGTATCGTGAGCTGTGGGTTGTTATAGAACACTCATTGCTATTGCTGGTTTGGCCTTAGCAGTGATATGTTTCTAGCAACCCTGCAACAGTTTATCGGGATTCACTAACTTAACCATTTCCATTTCTGCTCATCGTGGCAGCCTGCGGCAGGTATCTGCAGAATGCTTGCTTGACTGGGCAGTGCGTTGACATACTGCAAACAGTTCTGATATTCTGGCCATGTAAGCCATGTACCGCAGACGATGGTGGCGCCCGATACAAGGTATGCTGATGATCATATCGGGGCGTTCGTCTGGCCAGGGAGAGGCAGGCCAGTGCAGTCAGCACACTGGTCTTCTGCGTGTCGATTTTTAATACTCTCAACGGCTTGCTGCTGACTTTGACTTTCAATCAGGATCGCTTAGTCGTTGGCTTTGTTATCAGCAACAGTCGCAAAACCTGGCAGAGTGCAAAGAGCAGAATCAGGTTACCGGTCAACAAAGACGCAGCCAAATAATTATCGACAACCAGTAAAAAGCCACCATAATGGGTGGCATGCATGGGAAAGCCAAAATAACAGTACACCAGAAGCTGGAAGAAATCCTGCTATTAGGAACGGGAAACACAGGCCTAATAATAAATCTGTTGTATCTCCGTCTGTAACTCCACAAAGTCATACAGACTACATGGGTGTTACCAAGGAGAGTTTTATATAGTACACTCACAGCCAAAGCGGCTTTCGGTACGCATTCGGTGGCCAACAGACTTCGTCTCACGCAACAGAGAGAAAGTGGAAAGCATAGCAGAGTCAGGAGAGCAGTTGAGGTAGTGAGTAGCATGGAAGTAGCAGCTCAGGACCGCTGAAAAGGATGAGCCACAGTCGGCAGTAGAAGAGTAGTTGTCGTTGCATAAGAATTGTGGAAGCGAGTTCCACAGTCTAGGACCTGCAGAGCTCAACCCTCTGTCGTCAACGGTCTTAAAGCGGAGGAATAGAACAGCTAATTTATTGTCCACACAGGACCTGAGGGCGCGAACAGGCTGAAACTGATGCAGCAGTTCAGCTAGGTACAAAGGAGTCAAGCCGTGGCAGGCCTTGCGGGTCAGCGTAAGAACTTTGCTCTGTATACGTTGCTCAACCGGCATCCATCCTAGCTCTTTTTGCAAAGGAGACATGTGGTCAAACCTCTGGGAATTGAAGATTAGCCTTGCAGCCATATTTCTTTGCCTAGCTGCTTTCTTTGGTAGCCCAACCAAAAGGGAATTACAATAATCAAGCCGAGACAGAATTAAGGAGCTAGTCAACTTTTTTTGCTAGCCACTGTGGAAGATAGCTCCTAATCTTGGATAGGGATCAGACGTGATGGCTAGCTGTAGAAGCAGTCTTCTGAATGAAGCTTTTAAAATTTAGGCAGCTGTCGAAAACGACACCTAAATGTAGAGCACGTGGTGATGGTCGCACAACAGCATCACCTATTGGAAGAGCAAAGCCTTTTAATCAAGCCACACGCATAGGGTATCCCATGAGCAGCAGTTCGGTTTTATCACTCTAGTTTCAAGAAGTAATCCGACATCCAAGATCGAATGTCGGCAAGGCAAGCATTCAGTTTCTGAGTTGCTGCAGGAGATTCCGACGGTTTTAATGAAAAATACAGCTGAGTATCGTCAGCACAAAAGTGATATCCTATTCCATGGGCCTTAATCACTTTCCCCAGAGGTTGAGTATAAATGGAGAACAGCAAGGGACCGAGTACAGAGCCTTGAGGGACTCCACAGGTGACCCTTCTCGTGTGTGAGACCTGACCCCCACGCAACACGGATTGAACACGATCAGACAAGTACGATTTAAACCACGCCAGTGCTTCGTCTGCCAGACCGATCGTCGTTCTCGTCGTTTAGGTAGAGCATCGTGATCACTGGCGTCGAAGGCTACTAATAATAATAATAATAATAATATTGCACTTGATAAAGCGCCCTCAGAGAACTTAATCTCTTTCTAGGCGCTTTACATTTGCTGCAAAGTGATACGCAATAGAATAGTAAGTAAAATCATGCTTGAAAAACAAACAAAATGAATAACATGGTTAGGGGTGACATGCACTGGGTCAGCATGCAAATGTGGTTAGTGGCAGCATGAACAGTGTCAGCACGCATAAGCACATCGAGGACGAATCACAAGGACCCACTAAATGCTGTCCTAAATAGGAATGTTTTTAAGTTTCTTTTAAATGTGGTCAGGTCAGGGGATGTTCTGATGCAGGTCGGGAGGGAGTTCCAGGCTGTGGGAGCATACGAGCTAAATGCACGGTCTCCAAAGGATTTAAGGTTTGTACGAGGTATTTCTAGACTGTTGGATTCCGAAAAGCGAGTGGTACGATGCTTTGCCTGATGGGGTAGTATCTCTGAAAGATAGGCTGGAGCCATAGAATGAAGAGACCTAAAAGTGAGCGACAAAACCTTGAAGTCAATCCGTTGCTTGACTGGTAACCAGTGCAGGTCGGCGAGAAGTGGAGTAATGTGGCAACTGCGACGCTCACGGCAGACAAGCCTAGCTGCAGAGTTTTGCACCAGCTGCAATCGCCTGATCGCACATGCTGGTAGGCCAGTAAGCAGTGAGTTGCAGAAGTCGAGACGAGATGTCACGAATGCATGGACCAACTTGGACGTGGTATCCTTATCTAAACAAGCCCTAATTTTAGCAATGTTATGAAGCTGAAAATAGGCTGATTTGACTGTGGAGCTGATGTGGTCGTCTAACGAGAGGTCGCTTTGGAATATGACACCTAGATTTCGAGCTGATGCAACTGGAGATATGCTGGCAGAGCCAATTTTGAAAGTCAGCCTTTCCAATTTCTGAATAACACTAGGTTTGCCCATAACTAGTAAGTTAGTTTTATCATCGTTTAGTTTTAGAAAATTTGCTGCCATCCATGATCGGATGTCATCAATGCATGCAGCAAGTGAGTTGAGAGAATTTGAGGTGCTCGAAGGCTGGGAGGGATCAAAGCAAAGGTACAACTGAGTGTCATCCGCATAGAAGTGAAAGCCTAGATTGTGCTTGGCAATCACATCAGCGAGAGGGAGAGTATAGACGGTGAAAAGGACCGGACCTAGCACAGAGCCCTGAGGTACTCCATATTTTAGAGGTACTTCAGATGATCTTTGTCCATTCACATCAACACTCTGGAGTCTCCCACTGAGATAGGACCTGAACCACTGCAGAGCAGTGCCAGTGATGCCCAGGCGAGATGAGAGGCGCTCTAGAAGTACTTTGTGATCGATGGTATCAAAAGCTGCCGAAAGATCGAGCAAAACAAGAAGAGACACTCTACCCATGTCACTGACAGATCTAGCAGAGCTAGGGCAGTGACATTTTCGTCATCGTGGCCACGTAGAATGTCAATGTTTACACGGAGGAGAGCAGTTTCAGTGGAGTGCTGCCTCTTGAACCCTGATTGAAATGTTTCTGACATTCCATTATTTTCAATGTTCAACCAGCTGCTTAGCAACAATTTTTTTAATGTTTGACAAGAAAGGAAGGGGGAAACTGGGCGATAGTTTGCAAGGACCTCTGTATCTAATCCAGGCCTTTTGGATCATGACTGACAATTATTATTTGGGGTAAAGGCTAGAAACAGATCCGGCGATAATCTGTGGCCGAGGCCGAATCAACACCGATGCACTGCAACAGGCAGTAAGTCGTACTTGCGGACCTGGCATTGGCCTTAGAGCTGATTTGAGCTCAAGGCAATAGAGCCCTTTTTTATGTTGTGGCCACTGTTGAACACCTGTAACCCTCATTTGCTATCGAATAGACTTGTTTATGCTATAAATGTGGACTTGGAAAGCCACTTGGCATGATACTAGCATGTGTTGCCTGCCTGTGTTTTAGGCCTAGTTCTTTCTATCCGGATATGGAAGCCACACACAAAGTTTGTAGCAGCACTATGGACTCCTCAAACAAACCTAAGGCTAACTTGCAGCCATCTCAGGTTATGCCATTTCAGGGGTTAGAGATGGGGGTTTAGAGAGGTGTTTTTCGGTCAGCGGCTATACAGTCAAGCTTAGTTAAGGTATGCGAAAAGTTGCTTGTACACCCGTAACTCAGCACACTCACATGCATTCCTGTGCAGATATAGGTGGTTCGGGGCTAAAACTCTCACCGGCTAATTACTTGGCAACGAGTCAAACATAACTTGACTTGGTAACCCTCCGAGCAAGCACCGATGAATATCTGCAGTCGTCGCTTTGAACAACACGTGACTCCTGCTCCCATCAGAATTGCCTGATCCCGAGGCTCTGCTCACGAAAAATGTCTTCTCTGATCCAAAAAAATTGTGAAGAACGAAAGCTTAGCAGAATTAGCAGCCTCGTTTGTATTTCGGCTGCTGAACCTTAATAGCTATCACTACTGCTTGCGGTGGGCATTAAGGAATCTCTTACAGAAGGACTCAAACCAATGAACTGACTTTATATTAAATTGTTTGATATGCATTAAACATATTTTTAATCAGCGACTGGAAGCAAGTCAATCCTTTAACCCTGATTCTCTGGGGCCAAAAATAGTTGCTACAAGCAACGAATACTAGCTTTCAAAACTGCTCCGAGCAAGGCTCTACACACCTCTGTGGTAACACGATTAGTTCATGCCGACCCCTGACTAGTCCACTGAAGGCCAGAACCTTTGAAACAGCGACTAGTAGGTGGGTGCAGCACCAATACCAGCAGGTAAGTGCCGACAGTAACAGGTAAGCCGGCAGTAACAGAACAGGCAGGTAAGCCCGAAGGTAGGTGCCGACAGTACAGAACACAGCAGTATTGAAAGGTGTACAAGCCATTTAATTTACTTGGCTTACCATTAAAGTTGTTAAGCTGATAAAATCCCGAATGGTTCTAAGACTATCTTAAATATGCCAAATTGATACCAGGTACTCCCTCAAGAGGGCTTATCTGCCCCTAGGCTGTTGAGCTGATAAAATCCCGAATGGGCAAGCACTTCACCTAAGAGCTAGGGTCCAGGATTAATCAAATATAGTACTAACAATTATAACATTAATAGGCGAGCACAGCGTAGCAAAGAACTAAATCCCTGTCTAGGCACTTTGCTGTAAAGGAATCCCGACCACAAGGCTGGTGGCAAAAAAGTAAGGTGTCAGCACGGCTAAGCATACAAATGACAAATTATAAAGACTCACTAAATGCTGTAAGAAAGATGTCTTAGCTTTAATTTAATTTGCCACCAGCTCAGCGGATGTATCCACATCAGTCGGGCGTGACTTCGAAGCTTTGCAACCTGCTAGCTAAAGGCACTATCACCGTCAGATTTAAAGTGTATTCTATGCATAGTTAAGCGACTTTATTAAGAAGAGCTTGCAGTACGATGACGACTCAAGTAGGGAAGCAGTTTTGATTGGTAGACTGGAGCCAGATAGTGAAGGGACCTAACCACAAGGGACAAAAGCCATGCAATCTGTGCGCTGCTTGATTGGGAGCCTGTGGATGTGGGGCAGAAGTGATCCAAAATGACAGCTGTGACACTTACGACAGACAAGCCTGGCTGCCGCGTTTTTGCACCAACTGTAAGCGCCATTAATTATAAAGGCTCCAAGACCAGCTTGTGGCAAGCTACCTAGCAGACAGTTGGCAGACTTCCTAGTGGAGCTGAGATGTGGTCTCTAGTAAATGGTCACTTGAAGAATCGACACGAATACGTCTTGCAGATGCTGCGGCAGATACGCCGGCAGTGACCATTTTGAGGAATAGTGTTTCTACTTTATGATTACCACCAGGTTTAGCCCATAGCTAGTAAGTTGGTTATGTTGCCATTCAATTTGAGTGCTTTGCCATTTTAATCAAAAAGTCGATAACACTGACGGCAAAAGAGTTTGGAGCACTTGAAGTACTGGCCGGCCGGGACCAGAGCATAGGTATGCTGTGTACTTTCTGCATACAAATAGAAGCAAGGATTGTACTCTGTTATTACATTGGCACGAGAAAGAGAGAGAGAGAGAGAGAGAGAGAGAGAGAGAGAGAGAGAGAGAGAGAGAGAGAGAGAGAGAGAGAGGGAGAGAGAGAGAGAGATGAAGTAGACCGAGCACAGAGTCCTAGCATACTGCCTACTTTAGTTGCCATTGCATGATGAGTATTGCCCATTTAAATTATTGCTCTCGAGTCTCACAATGAGAGAAGGAGAGTATGTAAACCATTGCGATACCGAGCCAACGATGCCTAGGCTAGATTTAAGGCACGTGTGAGGGATTTATATTTTATGTCTGATTCTGGAGAACAATCATGCTAGTCAAGCAGAAATACTACCCGAACCTGCATTCCTGAGAAGGTAGGTTAACAACAGCAGCCATGCTGACTGTTGAAAAGCTCCAAAATTCCCGAGTCCTCCATGTGCGTTCAAGGTGTCGATGCTCGATGTGTCCTGCTATTCAAATTAATCCTAAACCCCAAATCCCTAAAACCCTAAACCCTAAACCCTGACTACAAATTGCTTGCAAAGATTTGAATGTGTATGTTAAAATCTAGCTGGTCTGCAACGACTCATTCCAATATATTTAGTACTAACGGCTGTAGGTCGAGTGGGCTGACGTTTTATAGGCTCTCCTAGTCTAGCTTTGCCTTCTTAATGAGTTGCCTAGCGATAGCTCTTCAAAAGGTATGAGGACAAGACCTAAGCCTAAGGAAATGTACATTACTAACCATTCATTTGATATTTACGCTAAGATAACTAATGGCTGTCTACAGGCTCGAAAACTACAGAAGTACACCAACCGATCATGGTTATCCGGCAAAATTTCAGTATGCTTCAGCACATAATGGAAGATTCGCCAAGGACATAGCAAATGCATTGAGGTGCAAGAGGGCTTGCAGTATCTTAAAAGATGTGAAATATTCATGGAATGCTATGAAATCAGTCGTTAGGTCGTCCCACATTTTTGGAAATAAGAGCAGAATGCATGCAGAACTCAAAGGATGACGAGATGGGTCACTGACTCATTTTAGCTAAATTCCCGGCCGAGGAAGAGCTGAAGACTGAAGCAGAAGTCCTGGGAATTACTGGCACTGAATTGCAAGTGGTTCTAGAGTGGTCCGATTTCCAATTTTCAGGTCCGATTTCAGCCGGAGACTAGAGCATTGATATGAATTGACAGAAGATCATCCGATGAACCTCTGAAATATAGGGTACCTCGGGGTCCATGCCAGGTCCGGTTCTTTTCACGGTTTATATTCTCCCTCTTGCCGGTGTGATTACCAAGCACAATCAAGGCTTCCACTTCGAAGAGAATGACACTCAGTTGTAACTTGGCTTTAATCCCTCCCAGCCCTCCAGCACATGGAATTCTCTCAGCTAACTTGCAGCATGTATTGACAACATCCGGACATGGATGGCCGCAAATTTTCTTAAATTGAATGATGGTAAAACAAACTTACTAGTTATGGGCAAACCATGTGTGGTTCAGAAATTGAAAAAGCTAGCGCTCAAAATTGGCTCTGCCATCTAATACCCTGTTGACTCTGCACGAAATCTATACGTCAAGTTCCGAAGTGACCTTTCATTAGACGACTACATCAGCTTCACAGTCTAGTCTGCCATTTTCAGCTACGTGACGTTGCTAAAATTCGAGATTGTTTAGACATTGATACCACATCTAAATCATTCAATGGATTTGTGGCATCCCATCTTGACTTCTGTAACTCACTGCTTGCTGGCCTACTGGCCTGTGAACTCAGGTACTTACAGCTGATGCATAACTCTGCAGCTAGGCTTGTCTGTCGTGAGTGTCGCAGTTGCCACATCACACCATTTCTCGTTGACCTGCACTGGCTACCAGTCAAGCGAAGCATCGACTGCAAGGTTTTGTCACTCACTTTCAGGTTCCTCCATTGTTTGGCTCCAATCAACCTATCGGATCTAGTCACCCACCAAGATAAACACGTACCATCTGCTTTTGGGAATTTAACTGTTTACCTATACCTGGTACACACTTCACATCCTTTGGAGACCGTGCCTTTAGTTCATATGCTCCCAAAGCTCCCAACTCAGTACCTTTGTACCTTTGCTTTGATCCCTCCCAGCCTTCGAGCACCTCAAATTCTCTCAACTCACTAGCTGCATGCATTGATGACATCCGCACATGGATGGCAGCAATTTTTCTAAAACTTAACGATGATAAAACTAACTTACTAGTTATGGGCAAACCCAGTGTGATCCTGAGATTAGAAAGGCTGACTCTCAAATTTGGCTCTGCCAGCATATCTCCAGTTGAATTAGATCGAAATCTAGGTGTCATATTCCAAAGCAACCTCTCGTTAGACGACCATATCAGCTCCACAGTCAAATCCGCCTATTTTCAGCTTCATAACAATGCTAAAATTCGGGCTTGTTTAGATAAAGATACCACATCTAAGTTGGTCCATGCATTCGTGACATCCCGTCTTGACTTCTGCAACTCGCTGCTTACTGGCCTACCAGCATGTGCGATCAGACGATTGCAGCTGGTGCAAAACTCTGCAGCTAGCCTTGTCTGTCGTGAGCGTCGCAGTTGCCACATTACACCACTTCTCGCCGACCTGCACTGGCTACCAGTCAAGCAACGGATTGACCTCAAGGTTTTGTCGCTCTTGTAGGTCCCTTCATTATATGGCTCCAGCTTATCTCTCAGATATACTACCCCATCAGGCCAAGCATCGTACCACCCGCTTTTCGGAATCCAACAGTCTAGAAATACCTCATACAAACCCTAAATCCTTTGGAGACCGTGCATTTAGTTCATATGCTCCCAAAGCCTGGAACTCCCTCCCGACCTGCGTCAGAACATCCCCTGACCTGATCACATTTAAAAGGAACCTAAAAACACACCTATTTAGGACAGCATTTAGTGGGTCCCTGTGATTCGTCCTTGATGTGCTTATGTGTGCTGACACTGTGCATGCTGCCACTAACCACATTTGCATGCTGACCCTGTGCATGTCACCCCTAACCATGCTATTCATTTTAATTGTTTTTCAAGCATGATTTTACTTACTATTCAATTGCATTTCACGTTACAGCAAATGTAAAGCGCCTAGAGAGAGATTAAGTTCTCTGAGGGCGCTTTATCAAGTGAATTATTATTATTATTATTAACTCACTCTTGGCTTGTGTCACGATATTTTCTTACTTGACCACATTTAAAAAGAAACTAAAACGTGCCGATTTATTACAGCATTAAGTGGGTCCCTGTGATTTGTTATTTATGTGCTTATGCATGCTGACACTGCATGCTGCCACTAACCATACTTGCATGCTGACCTTGTGCATGTCACCCTTAATCTATTCTTGTTGCTTATTAATAGTAATAATAATGTTACACTTGATAAAGCGCCCTCAGAGAACTTAATCTCTTTCTAGGCGCTTTACATTTGCTGCAAAGGGAAATGCAATTGAATGGTAAGTAAAATCATGCTTGAAAAACAAACACAATGAATAATATGGTTAGGGGTGACATTGAGCATGCTTCCGATAAACATTCGATCGTGCTTCCTTTGCCCCAAAATTTAAAGCACCTAAGAAGCCATTGAGTTATCTGAAGATGCTTTACAAAAATGTGTTATTATTATTGCCATTAGCCAGCAGTACCACGGTGAGCCAAGAGACTAAAACAATTCAGATAGGTTGTAATGGAGTCCGAGGTACTTGGGTAGTTTCTGCCCTTTCGTATTGATTGAAATCCTTAGGCTGAGCAACTCCATCCACTAAATATCACTGGCCTGGATCAGTGCCAGGATGAAGACCGGGACAAGCTGCACAGGATCACGTGAGCCAACTTTAATTTAGGCGAGGCCCTAAATGAACCAACGATACAATGGAGCAATAACTGTCATCGGATCTCACCTAGTTTTTCCGCGCACTTTATTTTCAGCTTCAGTAATGACTTTGGCTTGAACAAATAGCTTCAGGGCATCACCATCAGATTTGTAGTGGCATGCTGAGGACAGCTGTGGCAATAATCAATTTAACTTTTGCGTCCTATTGAGTTTTCCTTTCGCGAGTTGATTTCTCAAGTTAGTTTGATTAGATTACATGTAAGGACACAAAGCACACTAGTATATGTAAAATAGATATACTTACTGGGACCAAGGAGTGACTGATAGGAGGAAATCCATTTCCAGCTGAGACTTAAAATATGCAAGGTCATTGCCGGTTGTGACCATAGCTGAGAACAGGTTATAGACTTCCGCACAAGCAAGCTCAAAGCTCGATCACCGAGAGACTTCGATGCAAGGGACGACCAAATGTCTGTATGCTGACCAGTAAGCAGAGCGAGAGCTCACAGTAAAGGAAGGCGGAGGTCAAGGATTGATGCAAGCAGAAGTGAAAAGTCATCTCTGTACGCCAGAGAGCCCGATTCAGCCAGTGTACCTTGCCACGGAAATTACTGGCATGGATCCCAGTTGAACAACGAATGCTGAGCAAAGTTCTTATCCTACCCAACATGGCCAGTCACAGCTGTATTAGTAGTCTAGCTTACTAGTTATGGAAAAACCAACTACGATTCAGAAATTGTAAAGCTTAAAGCTCAAGCTCAGCTCTGCCAGTATATCTCATTGTTAAATCTGAATAAAATCTAGGTTTCCTGTTCCAAAGTGACTTTTTATTACATGATCCCATCAGCTCCACAGTCAAGCCTGCCTACTCTCAGCAAAGTAACATTGCTAAAATATTGGCTTGCTTAGACAGGGATGCAACATCTAAATTGGTCCATGCATTTGTGACATTCCGTTTCGACTACTGTAACTCACTGCTTGCTGGTGTAGGCAACGTGTGCAATCAGGTGGTTATAGTTGGTACAAACCTCTGCAGCAAGGCTTTTTGGTCGTGAGCCTCAAAGTTACCACATCACAGCCACTTCTCGTCGATCTTTCCTAGAACCCAGTCAAGCAGTGCATTGAATTCACTGTCCTGTCAACTTACGTTTAGGGTCCTTCATTCCCTGGCTCCAGCCTACCTATCAGAACTACTATACTTCAGGCTGAGCATGGCACCACCGGCTTTTCTGAATCTAATCGTTTAGCCACACCGGATACGAACCTCAAATCGATTGGAGACCGTGCATATAATTCGTATGCTCCCAAAGCCTTGAACTCACGTATGTGTGTGTGTGTGTGTGTGTGTGTGTGTGTGTGTGTGTGTGTGTGTGTGTGTGTGTGTGTGTGTGTGTACACGTGGGTGCACGTGTGTGCGTAGCAATGTCTTTACCTGCACATACACGGATAAGTTGCACGAGTAAGTAAGTTGGCAAGTACGTGTAAGAAGATTAAGCTGAGGCTCTATCTATTTGAATCCATGCAGAGCAAAACTTAGCAGAGCCCATATAAAGAAGGCAGAGCTCCCCCCCAGGTGCTGGTATAGCCTACCTGTGCTCGCGGCTACTACCTCAGCAGCTGCGCTCTCCTCTTCCTCCGAATTCGCTGCTGCCACTTCTCCGAGGTCGTGCTGCAGGCTGAGAAGGGTACTGCAGCTGAGGGCCGAGCTCGCTGGCAGTGCTGCTCGAATCTGGCGGTGACGATCGCAATGGTGGCTGCTGCAGCAGCTGCTCCAGTCACGTGGTGGATGCTGTCTCATCAGCAGCTGGCTGGGTCTGGCGGCTGCCTTCGGCAGGCCAAGAGCTGCAGCAGCAGCAGCAGGCCCAGGGTCCGCCGGTCCAGAGCAGCAGCCACCTGTGGCTCCGAGTGGGTCGAAACTCAGTTCAATCAGACCACTGCCCGTGTCCCGCCTCGCATCCGGTATCATGTCCGGTATCGTGTCCGAAATCGCGGTAGGTATCAGGTCCAGTATCTCGTCCGGTATCGTTTCCAATTTCGATCTGGTGTTCGGTCCACCAAACGCTGGATAACCAACAGAGCAGTTCACGTCACGGACGAAACCGTTACTTCGAGCATCGGCGTTCTCGGAGGTTCGCGGTTCGGGTGCCCCTTCAGGTGATTCGACCTCCGCCAGGCCACGCCCACAGTATGCCGGCTGAGTCTCGGGACTGCTGCAAGAGGTAGTGTAGCTGCTGCTGCTACTGCAGTTGTGCCGCTGATGAACAGAGCGCGCAGTCGGCACCACGAGTGAGACTTCGCCGAGGTCGGCGATCTTGCCACAGTGACGTTCACTGCTGTTGCCATGGATGCCCGGGTCATCCTCAAGAAGCAGTCTCTGCATTACGGCACCGAGGTCTGTGTGGTCGCTTGGAGGCTGGGGGAGAAAGCATTCGATACAGACATGCCAGCACGTGGCGCCGGCCATGCCACCACTACTGATCTTCCCTGCTGTTAGCCGCTGCCCAGCTGGCAATGCATTCGCCGAGATGGGCTGACCGTCGACAGAGGGGCCAGAGCTAGCACTCCGCCATGCTAGCAGTGCCTCAGCTACGCAGCTCCTCGCACATGCAGTGGCCCTTAAGATGACTTCCCTCGGAAAAGCGAAATTGACTTCCCCCGGAGGAATGGAATCAAGCAAGCGCCCTTCCACAGCACGATACAGCTCGCGGCCGTCGGCACATTCGAACCTCAGAAGTATCCGCTCGCCGGAGCCTGGGCGGCCAATTTCGAGGATGAAGTGTCCCTTGTCAGAGAAGCCGAAGAGGCCGATGGAGCGGAGCGGCCACTCGATCAAGCGTATTTCGTTTCTTCGAGCTCCGTCCAGGTGACGCAGCTCGAGCCGGTCGACTGCAACCTGCAGGTAGCCCCTGACCAGCGGAACACTGCTGCTGCTGCTGCTGCTATCATCCAGCCAGTGCACAGAGAACACGCTGCTGCTGCCGCTTCTGTCGCTGCGGCTCGAGGATTGACCTCTGCCGTTCTGGTCCCTTCGTCCACCAAAGAGGCCGCGGTATTCTTTGTTGTATTCACTCAGTGCAGCCGCCATGGAGCGCTGCGGCTGGGCAACGTCAGAGTTCCGGGCGTCGGCAGACAGAGTGCTGCCCATGCATCCCATGACTCCTGAAAAGAGCAGAGACAGTGGGTCACGCGAGACCGTTCGGAGCAAGAGTGAAACTCTCGAATCGCAGGCTCGTCAGAAACCGGGAGCAGCAAATGTAAAGACAATATCGAAATTGTCATAGGATTTGGTAAAAGCACACAGTGGGCGTTCAAACCCCTAAAAGTAAAGCACCTAGGAAGAGATTGAGTTCTCTGAGGGTGCTTTATCAAGTGCATTATTATTATTATTAACATATGTTGAAGACGCAGCTGCATTATGGGCAGCTTCTGGAGCAAAAGCACTGGAGAGTTGGGGGTCCTCCTCGGATGAAAAGGATCTGTGGGAGGGCCAGTACTAGAGGCAAGCAGCTGACAGACAGGGCTGAGAGAGGAGCCAGGAGGGCGTGGAGGAACCGCAGCCAGAGCAGCAGCACCACCAGAGGTGGGAGCAGCAGGAGCAGGTGCAGGAGTTGGGGAGAGATGCAGCAGCCGGAGCAGGAGCACCTGGACCAGCAGCAGCGTTTTAATGCATTAGATCTCCCGGGCTGGTGGTCCACAAAGCCGCAACGACTGTGTGGGTGTTGAGGAGGAGGGTTTGCGTTGCACACACACAGCCTAAGCAGCATTCAGTAGTGTGCAGACTTCATCTCCCGCAACGAAGAGAAAGTTGGAGGCATAGCTGAGTCAGGAGAGAGCAGTCGAGGTGGAAAGTAGCATGGAAGTAGCAGCTCGGGCAGCTGATGTGCCGTAGTCGGCAGCAGGAGAGTAGATGTCATTTCATAAGAACTGGAGATGAACATTAAAAACTGTGGGAGTGAGATAAGCAGTCTAGTAGGTCCTGCAAAGCAGAAGGTTTTGTAGCCAGCGGTCTTTAACTGAGGAAAAAAAGAAGCTACTGTAAATGACCTTGGAGAGCCTGATCTCACGAGAAAGAGGGTGAAGCTGGTGCAGCAGTTCAGCTAGGTATGCAGGAGCCAAGCCGTGGCAGGCCTTGTGGGTCAGCATTAAAACTTTACTCTCTTTCCGTTGATCAACCGGCACCCATCCAACGCCTTTCAGCAAATATAGACCATTTCTGAGACAATTTCTCAAAGCTCAGCAAACGAGACAATTTCTCAAGGCTTTGGGATTTGTAAACTAGCATTGCAGCCATATTCATCACCAGCTGCAGAGGCTTAGTGTTCTTTTTTTCGGTAGCTAAGCCAAAGGGGAGTTACAATAATCTAGCCGAGACAGAACCAGGTAGCTAGTTTGAGTTTGTGCATGTCACCGTTGTAGACAGTGCCTAATTGTATATAGGAATCGGACGTGATGCCCAGCTGAGGAGGAAGTCTTCTCAACGAAGCTTAAAAAATGCAGCTTTCAAAGACGAAACTTAAATTCCGATCATACAGAGACAGCTTTGAAACAGCATCACCTATTATAATAGCTAAGACTTCATATATAGCCACACGCTTGTGGTTTCCTATGAGAAGCAGTTCTGTTTTGTCGTTTAGTATAGGGAAATCAGCCCACATTCAGGATAGACTTTCTGCAAGAAAAGCATCAAGTTAATCAGTTGATACACCCGATTCCGACGGTTTGATTGAACAATACACCCGAGTATCGTCACTGTAAAAGTAAAAGCCTATTCCATGGGCTCCAATAATTGTTTCTAGAGATTCGGTATAAAAGGAGAGTAGCAGAGACCGAGGACGGGCCCTTGTGGGACTTCACAAGTGACTGCTCTGGCTGATGAGACCTGACCCCTACAAGACACGATTGAACACGGTCAGATAAGTACGATTTTAACTAGGCCAGTGCCTTGTCATCCAGACCCAAAGTTGATCTCGGACGTTCAAATATGATATCGTGATCACAAGTGTCAAAGGCTGCTGATAAATCTAGCAGTGCCAGGGCAGACATTTAAAATACAAATAAATATAATAAACACTGGCTGATTTAACAGCCTCGTTTGCATAGTGACAGCAGAGCCTGTACGGTAATCACAACCCCTTACAGCGGCTATAAGGGATCACCCACAGCAGGATTCGAACCCACGACCTCAGTGACCGAGGCCACGATCCGTTGCTGCATAGGATCTTAATGGCTATATGGAGGAGAGCAGTTTCAGTGAACTGGATGTCTCTTGTTTCCCGACTGAAATTCTGGAAATTAGTTTTTTCAATGCTTGCTACAAGCTGCTTATAGTGACAATTTCTTCAAGTGAGAAAAAAGGAAGGAAAACGAGCGACCGTTTGCAAGAACCTGTTGAGTATCTAAACCAATTCAGTCGCTGCAGCCGCTGCAAGGGAATCAAGTTGGATGGTGAGCCAGCTCTCTAATCTATGGGGTATTAAAGACGATGCTAATTCCAGAGACCACTTACAACTTGTCCCCTCAAGATATATAAACAAATCCTAGCTGATTAAACAGCCTCTTTTTGTAAAGCGATAGAAGAGCCTTTCCGGCTATCACCACCACTTTCAGTGGCGATAAAGGATCGCCCACTGCAGGATTCGAGCCCACGACCTCGGGGCCGAGGTCGTGAAAAGCAACCGCCTTACCTAGTGTGCCATCACGGCTCACCAAGATGCCTACTCTTTGGGAGTCACCATTACACGCTAGCTTGCAGCCAACAAAAAATCAGTCTCTGACCTCAAATTTAACTCATACTTTCCGTTCCCTATGAACGAACACAGCTTGCCTGCAACTAACGCCTGCAGACGTTACGACATCAGTCACTGTATTATATTTTTAAAAAGAAACTACACATCCGCTTGGTCCTCAGCGTTTGCTCAGTTCTCCCGAATTGTCCTTTACTTGCTTATTAAAGCTGGCACTGAGCCCTCTATAGCAAAAAAAAAGTAGGCAATTTTCCATCCATCCGGCATTTGTAAAATGAATGGGAAGTGATCAGGTTCTCTAAGGGTGCAAAAAAAAATTCTTATTAATTTTCACTATTTATGCTATTACTATTACTAAAATTCAGTGTTATGCTATGTCTAAACTAGAGATTCCTAAACTCAAGGTTTTGTCGTTCTTTGGCTCCAGCCTACCTATCAAATCTACTGCCCCACTAGGCTAAGCATCGTACCACCAGCTTTTTGGAATCTACAAGTTAACCAATACCTCGTACAAACCTCGAATCATTTGAAGACATTTATTAGTACGTTTATTTCATATGCTCCCTAAGCCTGGAACTCACTCCCGACTTGCGTCACAAAGTCCCCTGACTTGACCACATTTAAAAAGAAAGCTTATGCCTGTTGACACTGTGCATGCTGCCACTGAACACACTTGCACGCTGACCCTGTGCATGCCACCCCGAACCATGTTATTCTTGTTGCTTCAATTATGCTTCTCATTGGAGCAAATGTAAAGCGCCTAGAAAGAGATTAAGTTCTCTGAGGGGGTTTTATCAAGTATTTTATTATTGTTAACATTATTATTATTCAGGCTCTTTAAGTGATATATACTAAGTATGCATTTAAGTAAATACAGTAGACTTCACTGACAATGTGTTCCTCACCAAGGCACTCTTTGATAATAGGAGCACTTTCACGAAGGATTTCTAATTTGCAAGTCTATAGGCTAGAATCGCTGCTAACAGGAACAAGTTTACCTATTTAATGCTTCAGGATTCTACTATAGGCATCTCACTTCTTCCCTACTTGTGTACCACATTGTGCTAACAGGTGGCAAACAAGCAGTGCAATTAAGTTACTACAACAGAAACGCTAGGATAGATATGACGTGAGTGTTTTAGTTGCTGGTCTACGCTGATTATAATGACACACTCCTGGCATGGATAACTTCGTCAGCCTCCAAGGTGAGCGGTACTAATCTACAGGCCGGATTTCCAGTAATGTCACGATCACGTGGTTCTCAAGATAAGGCTTGGTAACGCTAAATGAGCATTCACTTTTTCGAAATTATAAAGCTGCAATGGCCGTCGGCATTAAACAAAATCCTGAAAAATGTTCCTTGAGCTAGGAGCTTCCACAACTCCAGATTTTTTTTAAACCCCCGTCTTCCTCTCTTCCTCACTCTCTCTCTCTCACATACACTCTCTCTTCTCACATACACTGTCTCTCACACTGTCTCTCTCCCTTTCTCCCTATCTCCATCTCTCCCTTTCTCCCTTTCTCCCTTTCTCCCTAGCCATCTCTCTATCTCTCCATCTCTTCCTTTCTCCCTAGCCATCTCTCCTCCATCTCTACTCCATCTCTTTCTCTCTCTCTCTATCTTTATCTCTCTATCTCTTGCTCCATCTCTCTTCAACTCGTCAGTTCATTCAGCTATCTCTACTCACGCTGGCATCAAAATGCGTTGCTGAGGGTTATCAATGAGAGACAGCTAGGACCACCTGCGACTAAATCCAAAATTATGTGTGTAATCAGCAAAGCCTATATCAGGCCTCTGAGATTAGCGTAGGAGTGCACAATCATTTCCTGACCTATCGCTGACCATTTTAATTTAGGCGCCTGCACGCAGCCAATGTTTGCTCATTGCAGACTAACTATAGAAGACGGACGACCTGATTCATACTTTCGCTTTTAACAAGAACTGCTAGCGAGGTGGCGATACAGCTCTGGCATTACTGCAGCAGGCAGGTTGAAATAGACACGCGGCCACGAAAAATACATACGAATCGGATAAAATTATATGGAGCTACGAAGACGTTTGGGTAAATTAGCGGCTTTTTAAAAAGTGAGTATAAAAGCGTTTCTCGCTAAGCAACTCGTTACCTCGGCGATGGCTCGGCTACCAGGGAAAACACCGGCGGCACAGCCAACTCGACCAAATACGCACACGGGTATACTGGGCTAGCAGACGACTCCTGTTAAGCGTCAATAACCAGCTTGGAAAAAATGCAATGCTGGTGCACAAAGGCTGCTAACAATGGAAGCAGTTGCAGCACTGTGAGAGCTGCTAATCTTTCGAGAAACCGCATGCGTATTGCTCCTCGCGCAAACAGTTCGGGCGAGGAACAGGGCTCCGCGACTGCGCGACTGACGCATCGCAGGAGCCGGCAATAATAAGAAAAATAATAATCATGCACTCGATAAAGCGCCCTCAGAGAACTCAATCTCTTTCTAGGCGCTTTACAATTGCTGCAAAGGGAAATGCAATTGAATGGTGAGTAATACCGGTAGCCACGAAGCAGCCACTTACCTCACTACGTTGAAGGCTGTGTGCCAACCGAGCGACGCAGAAGCAGAAAGCTGACTACCGAGCGACGCAGACGCAGAAAGCAGCCTATTGATGTCTTCACGTCCTCTGACGCACGGTGGCTCTGCCATCGTGCGTCAGAGAACGTGGCAGCGCGCGACGTGATGCTGCCGCCGCTGCCCCGCGCCCGTCACTGGATATTTGCGCCGCGTGCCGAGCTCGCCAGCGTAGCGTCGGCCGCTCTCAACCCACGCTCAGGACTGCCTGGCCCCTCCTTGACGCAGCATTTCCTGCCCTTGATGGTCGGGCTGACCTTGGACGTTGCGTTACCCAACCTTGACTGAGAGGCCGGGCTGAGCTCGGACTGGCAAGGGTAATTGGTACTGGGGGGGGGAGACAGAGGAGAGGCGGAGGAGAGGCGGAGGAGAGGCGGAGGAGAGGCGGAGGAGAGGCGGAGGAGAGGCGGAGGAGAGGCGGAGGAGAGGCGGAGGAGAGAAGTCGAGGAGAGAAGTCGAGGAGAGAAGTCGAGGAGAGAAGTCGAGGAGAGAAGTCGAGGAGAGAAGTCGAGGAGAGAAGTCGAGGAGAGAAGTCGAGGAGAGAAGTCGAGGAGAGAAGTCGAGGAGAGAAGTCGAGGAGAGAAGTCGAGGAGAGAAGTCGAGGAGAGAAGTCGAGGAGAGAAGTCGAGGAGAGACGGAGAAGAACGGTCAGCTTGCCGTCGAGCTGGGAGCTGTGCAGTGCAGACCCTGCAGCCGGATACACGGTTGTTGAAGCAGCCGTCGGTTTGCACTCCGTCACTAGTGTGGCAGTGCTACATTTCAACTTCAGCTTTAACCGTTGCAGCCCACCGATGGGTATGCGACTAAGGAGAGGGGGGTATATAGGGAGTATATAGCATCGCATCATGTACGGTGGCGACGGCTTCACCATTTTCGCCACTGGCCTGTACTATCAGGATATTGGCATTACTGCAAACAATTTCCGAATTGTAGCACGCGTGTGCATTGGCTACTCGAGGGCCTATGCTAAGTGCCTATGCCTAGCTATTTCTTCTTAAAATACAATCAGAGTCTTGCAATCATCATAAAGTTATTGAAAAGCCGACGACCTTTTCGAGTCAAAACTCGCCTTTGGGTTGCGGCTTGGGCTCATTAGACGGTCATCCTAAATGAATAAATCGACAGAGAACCATGGTTTTAACAGACTTTTCTCACCTCCGCCATTCGGTAGCCATCGCGACTGTGACAGCTTGACATTTCAGACTGAATCGTACGGTAGCTTCAAGATTCTGGAAGGCAGGAATACAATAAAGTGACAATAATAATAATAATAAATAATGCATTTGATATAGCCCACTCATAGAACTCAATCTCTTTCTAGGCACTTTGTATTTGCTGCAAAGAAAGCACGATCGAAAAGTAAGTGGTAACATGCTCAATAAACAACAAGAATAACATGGTTAGGGGTGACATGCACAGATTCAGCATGCAACTATGTTTGGTGGCAGCATGTGCAGTGTCAGCATGCTTAAGCACATAAAGAACGAATCACAGGGACCCACTGAAAGCTGTCATATATAGATGCGTTTTTAGTTTCTTTTTGAATGTGGAAAAGTGAGATGTCGTGACGGAAGTCGGGAGTGAGTTCCAGGCTTTGGGAACATACAAACTAAAGGCACGGTCTTCAAAAGATTTGAGATTTGTACGAGGTATGGGTAAAAAGTTAGATTCCGAAAAGAGGGTCGTACGATGCTTAGCCTGGTGGGGGGAGTAGGTCTGATAGGTAGGCTGGACCCAAAGAATGAAGTGACCTGAAAGTGAGTGACAAAACGTTAAAGTCTGTGCTTTGCTTGACTGGGAGCCAGTGCAGGTTTTCGAGAAGTGGTGCGATGTGGCAGTTTCGCCGCTCACGACCGACAAGCCTAGCTGCAGAGTTATGCACCAGCTGTAAGCGGCTGAGTGCACAGACCGGTAGACCAACAAGCAGTCTGTTACAGAAATCAAAAGACGGGATGTCACAACTGCTGCATGGACTCATTTAGAGGCGATATCCCAGTATAAACAAGCCCGAATTTTCAGCAATATGATATAGCTGAAAATAGGCAGACTTGACTGTGGACCTGATGTGGTCGTCTAATTAAATGTCACATTGGAACATGATATATAGATTCCGTGCAGATTCAACAGCATATATGCAATCAGAGCCGATTTTGAGCAATAGCCTTTGAAATTTCTTAGTTTTACTTGGTTTGCTCTAGTAAGCAAGTGGTGACTTTGACAAATAGTGACAACGCACGGTTCAGTGCACGTTGCTACCAGATAATATACAACAAGGTAGCATTGAGTGTGTCATGTTTTTTGCTGTAGCATGCTGGCCTAAGTGCTAAGTTTGTTTGCTGTTGCATGATTGTCTAAGTAAGATAGCTTCCAAGTCAATATTCTTTGGTTATTATTTCTTTAGCAGTGACTATTACTGCACATAGACAGCGAATTTTCTTTTAGGATGCTATATAAACAACGTTTTATCATTGCTTTTTTAAGGAAATTTTCCTGCAATGAAGCACTATTGTGATTCTATTTTTCTGTCATTTGGATAAAATTGGAAACCTCTGCATTCATTCGCACGTGAAGAAAAAGAAAACTAATTCATGAATGCAGAGTAAGTAATGGCAGTGGCAAAGTCGACCTTAAGATTAAGGACTTACGCTTGAAATAAAAAATTATAGCCATTTTATTTGCTTGTCGCTTGGATAATGTATGGAATCTCTGGGATACATAGAGTAAGCCGGTGTTATGCAGGAGAGTTTTCTATAGCTAACTCAAAGCCTTAGCGGCTTTCGGTATGCATTCGGTAGCTAACAGACTTCGTCTCTTGCAGTAAAAGGAAAGTGCGAAGCATAATCAAGGGGTGTTAGTGGCATAGTGAGTGGCATGGAAGTAGCAGCTCAGGGCTGCTGGAAATGATGCACCATAGTCGGCAGCGATGTCGGGTGTCGATGTCGTTGCTCAAGAGTTACGGAAGTGAGTTCCACTGCCCAGGACCAGCGGAGCAAAAGCTTCTGTCTCCAACGATTTTAAGTATGACAATGGAAAAGCTAATTTATTTCCATAGAGGACCGAGAAGGCTGAAACTGGTGCAGCATATAGGCTAGATTTTGAGTAGCCCAGCCATGGCAGGCCTTGTAGGTCAGCAAAGAAACTTTAATCTGCATTCGTTGATCAACAGGATGCCATCCAATCTCCTTAGTATAGAAAACACACGGTCGAACCTCAGTAATTGTCTAACTAGAATACATTCAGTTACATTCATCACCAGCTACAGTACTATAATGGCTTTTTTTGGTAGCCAAGCCAAAAACTAAATGCATTAATCTAGCCTGGACAGAACCATGAAGATAACTAAATTGTCTAAAAGCCACACCGGCAGTATTAGATAAGAGTCGGACTCTATGGCTAGCTGTAGAGGCAGTCTTCTTCATAACATTTTCAAATTCGGGAAGCTGTCAAGGACGATGACTAATTCCAAGCACAACAGCATCACTTATTAAAAGAGCAAAGTCTTCTAGACCAGCCACACGTCGAGAGCGTGTTATGCATAGCAGTTCAGTTGTATCGTCATTTTGATAAGGATTCGGGGGCGCTAGTAGTTATAAAAAGGAGAGGTAATTCGTAAGTGCAGATTTGCCTAGCCACTCACAGCAGCCTAAGCGGCTTTCGGTACGCATTTGGTAGCCAACAGACTTTGTCTCACGGAACAAAGAAAAAGTGGGAAGCATAGCAGAGTCAGGAGAGCAGTTGAGATAGTGAGTAGCATAGAAGTAGCAGCTCAGGACCACTAAAAAGGATGTGCCATAGTTGGCAGTTGGAGAGTAGTTGTCGTTGCGTACGAATTGTGGAAGCGAGTTCCACAGTCAAGGACCTGCAGGGCTAAACCTTCTGTCGCCAACTGTCTTTAAGCAGAGGAATGGGACAGCTAATTTATTGTCCACACAGGACCTGAGGGCGCGAACAGGCTGAAACTGATGCAGCAGCTCAGCTAGGTACGAAGGAGCCAAGCCGTGGCTGGCCTTATGGGTCAGCGTAAGAACTTTGCTCTGTATCCTTTGCTCAACCGGCAACCATCCTAGCTCTTTCAGAAAAGGAGACACGTGCTCAAACCGCTGGGACTTGAAGACTAGCCTTGCAGCCATGTTCATAGTCCGCTGCAGTAGCCTAATAGCTTTTTTGGCAGCCCAGCCAAAAGGAAATTACAATAATCAAGCCGACACAGAACTAAAGAGCAAGTTAATTTTTTTACAAGCCGCCGTAGTAGACAGCTCCTAATCTTGGATAGGGATGGGATGTGATGGCTAGCTGTAGAGGCAGTCTTCTGAATGAAGCTTTTAAAATTGAGGCAGCAGTCGAAAACGACACCTAAATTTCGAGCACGCGCTAATTGTCGCACAACAGCATCACCTATTAGAAGAGCAAAGCCTTTTAATCCAGCCTCACGCTTAGGGTGACCTATGAGCAGCAGTTTGGTTTTATCGTCATTTAATTTCAGGAAGTTTTCCGGCATCCAGGATCGAAATCCGGGCTTAATGCAATACTAGGATTCTCGGATCGGCTCAGGGGTTAAGGGGCTCGTCTCTAATGACCGAGGTCAAGCTCTGCACCTTTGACGACCTAGGTCATACGCTCGAGCCCTGTGGCAAACGTGAAGTGTCTAGATAGAGATTAAGTTCTCTTGTGGCGCTATGCAGATGGATTTTGTTTCGGCATGTGAACAACTGTTGCGTGCTCCAAAAGTGTCTATCTGCCATCTGTCATATGCCGTGGCTCCTGCCATGCACTCTGGTGACAAGCATGCTATCTATTACTACCGTAAATGTTGTTCTTGGAGTTGAAATTGGAAAGTGAACTTTAGAGGTGATGCTGGAAAATCTTAAGCGGGCTCATTATTCGTGCGGAGCTTCAAGTTACGGTCTTGCTCAAGATTAAAATTTTCTGGTTAGCTGTTCCCACGGGAAACAACTGGTGGTGAAAAATTATCAGCTAGCTTTATTTGAACGTTTATTCCATTAAGCTACCTACTCTGCTAGTTGCCTCAAGATTGAGAGTGATTGGTCTAGCACAACGGTTCACAGCCTTCCTAATGCGGCGACCCTTTAATACAGTTCCTCATGCTGTGGCGACCCCCAAAAACAAAATTATTGTAAATGTGTAAATGCGTGTTTTCCAATTGTCTTAGGCAATTTCCTGCGAGGGCGTCGTTTGACCTAACGGGGTCGCGACCCACAGGTTGAGAACCGCTGTTTCATAGCAATGCCTTAAACTAGCAAGACTATGAAAGGAACACGTTTTTTACGATTACCGTGGCAATTTGGTCATTTTGTCCTTGCGAAATTTGGAGTCTGTAAATGAACACAGCAATTATTTAGATGGCAGATTTACCTGTAAAACATGGTTGGGTTTTTTGAACTTGAAACTTTGAGTGTCATAGTCAACGAGCATTTATTTGTTTACATAGTGGGTCAAAATAAAAAAGCATTAACATTTTTGGAACTCTATTTATGAACAAGAGTATGAAAGTCTGTTGACAAAGTTAGGTGGCTACATGATAGCAGTGATACTTTAAAAAGCCATTCCCGCAATAGGGATACATTATATATGATTCATTTGTATAGCGCCCCGAGAGAACTTAATCTCTATTCTGGCGCTTCACATATACCTCGGGGCTCGAGCCCACGGCCTTAGCCAGACCTTGGTCGGGGCGAGCTCCTTAACTGCTGGATTCGGCTAGCACATCTCCTGTAGCCTCTATGCGAGGTGTCGGTGCCCTGTTCCAAAATAGTACTCACCTAGTTAAGCACATTAGCTTAGCAGTAAATTCCAACTCATTTCAGCGCTATAACATTGCACAAATTTGATTTTCCTTAAAATTCATACCACAGCTAGATAGTCTATACAATTTTGACAAACAAGACACTAATTCTAATAGTAAGGATATTTTAATTACATTTATATAGTACATCAGAAAATGTATTCTCTCTTTAGGCACATTACTTATGCAGTAAGGAAAGCATTACCAAATTAATAATAATAATAATAGTATATTTGTATATCCCCCTCGGAGAACTGAATCTCTTTCTAGGCACTTTATATATGTATGCTGTACAGCAAGCATTCCCAAATGATAAGTAGTAACATGTGCAGTTTCAGCTCGGATAAACACGCACAATTTATCAAGCTTGATATTACTCACCATTCAATTGCATTTCCCTTTGCAGCAAATGTAAAGCGCCTAGAAAGAGATTGAGTTCTCTGAGGGCGCAACCAAGGTATTTACCTTTTAACATTTACATTTTAAGGTTTTACCGAGTACATTATTATTATTATTATATTATTACAAAGAACGATTCATGATAACCCTAGCAAATGCTGTAAAGAAATTAGGCATGTTCAGCTTCTTTTTAAATGTCGTCAAGTAAAGGAATCTCGTGATGCCAGTGGGTTCCAGACTTTGGAAACAAGCTTAAGGTACAGCATTCAAAGCATTTGAGGCTTGTTCAAGGCACAGCTGAACGAGTTGAGTCAGAGGAAAGATTGGTTTAGATGTTTAGCCAAATTCAGCCGTAGTTCTAATAGGTGGGTATGGTAGAGCAAGAGAACGAAAGGACCTGAAATTGAGTGACAAAACCTTGAAGTTGAAATGCTACTCGATCGGGACCCAATGCAAGTTGGCGAGAAGCGATGTATTGCGGCAACTGACGCTCCCTACAGACAAGCCTGGCTGCAGAGATTTGCACCAACTGTGGGTGCCTGATTGCGCCGGCCTACCAATAGGCGAATGATAGCAGGAGCTGAAGCAGGCGGAGCTGAGATCGAGTGGGTGCACCAAGTAGAGCCACTAGCCAGAGAGTGCACATGCCTACGGACGTACACCGTCGAACTGCATCGTTAGCACATTTGGTGGGAATTATCTTACTACTTAGGATCAGTGTTTTTTGCTTGCCTTTATTCTTATCTACTGCATAATGCAGGCGCGCGCTGAACGATAAAGACATATTTATTCCGCTGAGCGTCCTACCGTGGAACAGCCACGCTAGATTGTTTTGAGGCATCAAAATGCTGTGCGATTAAATTTTTTTTAGCGTCGGTTAGACACTGATTCAGTTCCTTTTATTGGCTTCATTCCGTTGTTACGTCTGCGTCCTCAGAGAAGGGTCTCAGTCATTTTTTAGTTGCCGTCCTGTTCCTTGCCGCCACTTTTCAGCCGATGGTCAATTGATTTAGCCGCTACGTTCCGAGCTCAGAGTTCGCAGCAAGTTCAAACAAATCAAAAGTTACGATTTTGAAAAGAATCACTGCAGAGCCTCAAATATTTGGCGCCGGCATCATTCTTTTAATTCTATTTTTTAAGTAGCACAAGGCTCTCGATTATAAGAACCTTTTCATGCAGCATGCCTGCCAGCTGTACAGCGGAAGTGAAGCGACCGCTTTCAAACGGGAGCCGCAAGCAGGTGCCAGCAGCAGTCTCCCGTCTTGAGAGAAGTATGGGAATTAAGGCCTCGGTTATTAAATTACTCTTTCTTGCATTCTTGATAATCTGTTGTCTTTCAGATGCTTCCTAGAAATGTCTTAAGCTCCACTTCCAAACGGAGTATCAGCTCGCTCCACAGAAGACTTAGTTCAATCCGATATCTTTGCCGACTATGGGATCAGCCAATATGTGGGGTGCTTGTGCAAGCGGCATACTCCATGAATATGACCCGCTATTAATTAGCAGAATTAGGTATCCATAAAAAGCCTCAATTTTTCATAACCCATAAATTGACATGTTTACACGTTTTAATGGCTCAAAAAGAGGCTGCAGCTGCTATCAGTTTCTCCCGGCTCTTGATCAATCCTCGCTTATTGTTCCTTGAGTGTTCGTACCAGCTGAATTCGTAAATGCGATACGTGAAAATTTGTGAAGCTTTTTCAGTATATGTTGAGTAACAAGAAATATACTCGGTTCTTTTAGGGCGCTAAAAAAGATTCCTAACTTTTTAACCTAAACAAAGAGTTAACTATTGAATCATAACTATTTAAAAACCCATTAATAAAATAAATGATAATGTAGCTTCACGAGAGGGAAATGAAATTTTAGAAATTATCATTAAGGATGCTTGTAGGTACCTTACGATCTTTAAGAAATTAACAGCTAATGGGCAAGTACCGAATGCGTACAGAAAGCCGCTTAGGCTGTGAGTGCGCTATACAAAACTCTCCTGCGTAACACTCACATGGTCTTTATGACTTTGTGGAGTTACAGACGGAAATACACACAAGCAGCAACGAATGACTTCCTTCATTGCACGGACTTGTTCTGCCGATCTCCAAGTTCAGAAAATCTATCAATGTATGACTACCAAAATTCAATCTCGACATAGCATAGCTATTATTTTGCTTGAGAAGATTTCTATCGGCTATGCGCGTTGAAATAGGCAAGTACTTTGCTCATGGAAGACGACTCGAAAATGGCTCCGGGAATGATGGCCAGAAAAATCGAAGAGTATAACCCCGATAGTTGTCTTAAGAGTACTTTTGCAAGCACTTTTCGCACTTGAATTTAAGCAGAGGTCCTCCAATTGAATCAACTTACTGTTTAGGAACCAAACTATTTATATTTAGAAATTTTTGACATTGGAAAGTTGAACCCTCAAAATAAGCTCGGCCAACATATATCCTATACTCTGTGCATGCTGTCTTTGTGACTCATTCCAAATCACATTTCAATAAACTGCTACATTATTTTAGTAGTAAAGTCGGTCTACCTTCAGTTACGTAGCATTTCCAATTATCGGACTGCTCAGATAAAGATACCACAGCTAAGATGGCCCGTGCATTTGTTACATTCCATCCTCGACTTCCGTAACTATTTAAACGCACATGTCCCTGCGCATGAATTTGGAAAGCTTTCAGTTAGTACAAGCCTTAGTTTTGTTTGTCGCGAATTTCACGACTAACATGTTACACTACCACTTATTCACCTGCACTCGCTTCTTGTGAAGCATATACTTCAATGAGTCCAGCCTATCTATCAGAACTACAACCCCACCAGGCCAAGAATCGTGCAATCCGCCGTTCTGACTAGAATCGTATGAACCTCAAAAGCGTCAGAGACCGTACCTTTAGTTACTAAGCTCCCCAAACCCAAAATCAATACCGACGCACGTCATCGCGTCCCCAGATATGGCGACATTTAAAAAGAAGCTTAACGTGCGCCTGTTATTAGAAGATTTGGTGGGTTTTTGCGATTCGTCTTTCATGTGCATGTACCTGCTTATACTGTGCCTGCTGCTTGCGAATATTACCACCAATTATTTAGTAATAACTTTTTGTACAGCATCTGTAAAGTGCCTAGAAAGGAATCAGTCCTCCGGTGGCGCTATACAAACGTATTATTATTATTATTATTATTGAGGTTCTTTCCATCGCATTCAGGTTCTTTGATACGACTTCCGACCTAAGTATGAGGCATAGTTACTAATCAGGTTCCCACTGTAACCATTTTTCCATTAACTCAAGTCATCAAAGGGTGTCTCTAACCGAGATAAAATTCTATGGCGACCAGGCCTCCAATCGCTATGCTTCAAAGGCCTGCAACTCATTACCGAATGACTTCATGACATCCCCTGACTTGACAAAAAAAAAAAGCTAAAATCTAAATTCCTCTCAGAGAATTCTCTGCGTAAGTATGCATTACGGATTGCATGCCGTTTCGCGTTGAAGTATCGGATTACGGATCGCAGCAGTGAACGGCGTACTGCCGAGACGTTAACGCATCAAGCACGAGGCCGGTACTGAGGCGGTCCTTTTTCGTGCTATGAAAAGCTGATAGCGGGTTGACAAATTGGAATATAGTAGCATTGCAGTGAGGATTCGTGGCATTAACTAGCTCTGCCAGCAAAATGAATTGCACTTATTTAGATTGAGCGCCGCGTGCTCGGCGTCTGCGAAAAGGGAAACCTGTTCATCGCTTCCCGTGGCATAGACTAGCGCAGGACCAGAAATTGCAAAAGAGGAGCTGGGCTGTTTCAGTTCCAGTCTTGCCCGATCGTACTACCAACTATGAAAGCCTTCTTCTCCTAAAATTGATCTTCTTAACTTGAAAATATGTAGAGCAATCTACATTGCCGTATTTCACCGTAAGCCCGCCCTTTTTTTCTCTCCAAAACTTGAGGTCAGATAATGTAAAGGGGTTTTACACATGGGGGGGGGGTACTTTTTTGCTTTAATATTGCTCTGTACAACTTACCTCCGTTTGAATGCCACCCAGCAGAGATTCATTGCATGCCAAAATATGTTCGATAGGCTTGTTTATCAATACAAATTCAACATTACACGGACTCAAAAAGCCCTCACAATGAAGGACGAATATGACGGGTGTCATTGAGATCAACGACTGCACCGACGATGCAGTCTATGAATAGAGCGATGACGACAATGACGATAATGGAGTCTCCACCACATTTAAAGCCTGCGATATGAATGATGAAGATGGAAATATTGTCATCAGAATTCCTGATGCAGAAAATGACCTGAGTGATATCATGAGTCTTGAGATTGTTCAGTTCATTCAGTTATTGAATCAAAATGTTTTCCAAAAAATGGCTTCACATATTGGTGGGGCTTTTACATCGGAGAGTGGATTATACACGGCAAAATACGGTAACATCGAGCGCTCTTATAAATATCATTCGACCGTCCTTAGCTGATGAAAGAACGCTTCTCGAGCTCTTTGGAATCATATTGATTAACAGAAATCTCTCGTAGAGTTGGCATTCTGGGCACAGGGGCCTACAATAGGAACCCATTGGGGCCACCTATTTATAGCTTAACTACTCACAAGATGCGTTTGCGTCAAACTTTCCTGAAATGAACGATTAACATATTCAGTATAGCGGCGGGCTACATTGATAGTAGAAATATACTTGCACATTAGCGCCGTCTGAACTACATTTCTTTCAGGCACTTCGCATCGGCACACGCACTGGCCAGCGGCGGAGCCGCTGGCCACCATTAACTGGCTACAAGCGGAGTGTAGCGGCTTCTACGTCCGAATCAAAAACAGGCTGCACACGCAGCGCCGGTTACGTTCTCAGCCGACGAGTCGACAAATCGACCGGTGAAGCGCTGCGCCTTAGAATCGCGACTCGAGACGAGCGGCAGGGGAGCTGGGGGGAAGGGGAGAAGGGAGAGGAACCATCAACGCACGAAGGTGCGTGGACAGCGGCTGGAGAGCGCGGCTGCAACGAAAAGCACCAGCACCACAAGGGTTGCATCCGCGGCGTAAAAGAGTCCGTTTGACGGCGACGGAGGATTGCACGCGTTCAAGCAGCGGCCATGACGAATGCCAACTCTCTCGCATTTCGGCTCACATTGGCCTGCAGCGCTCCTAGCTCCAACGCCGAGGCATCGACCAACTCGCGGAGAATCGCAACTCAGTTCCAATTACGCGGCTTTAGCTCGTATGCTGCCGCTTCGGCTATAGATTGTCGCACAATCCGGTCCCAGCCTTTCGATCGAGCTCCGCGAATGATGAATATCGACGATCGTCTGGCTGATTTAGCACGCTGCCGTTTCAAGATGCAGCAGAGTAAATAGCTCGAGTTGCTTTGCGCGAAGGGGCGTGGGGATATTCACGCGCCTCTTAAGCTTTGAAAAGTGCGAGCTACGTGCCAAGCACGCTCAGCTCGCGGAAGAGCGGACCCAGCCGCGCCCGACGCCGCCTGTTACCCAGCAGATGGCGTCGGACGGTAGCGGAAGCGGCGGGCAACTGAAAGCTGCGGACTGATTCTGCGCGCAAACGCCCGACCGGCGCTACGCGGCCGTGCACTAACGCCATCGCCACCCTTTAGGCCTACTAGACCGCGCGACCGATTGCGGCAGCCGCCCACGGTACGCCCCTGGTCGCCGGGTAATTGAACGAGGGTCACCGGAAGTTGACCTCTGCTAGGTCGTTGAGCCGCATTGGCCAGCCCTAACGCTCGGTCGGCAGTCCTCGATTAAAAGCCATTCCGTCCACTCCGATTACGTCGTCGTTTACCGCTGTCGACATCGCGCCAACGCGTTAAAGACCGTCTTCGAAATGTCAGGTGAACACGCGTTGCTGACTGCTCGCTCGCTGAACGCGTCCCATCGCTGTAGCCACGCGAGCAGCAGACGCCAAACAGCACGGCGGTCAGTCCGCTAGCCTCGTAAATTCATCGACGCCGCGTTGCCAGCTGACCTTGCCTAAGGCCCCCCACGCATACGGGCCGGGGATTTTTTTTTAATTGACTACTCATTCATTTTAGTATCGCAAAGGACCGCTGACTGATTGACCTATGCCGGTTAGCAGCATAGCTGCCCCTGTCTCAGCACGATAGTCATCGGATGTGTCGGCGTTCTGCTGGCGCAGGCCCGAATCTTCCCATTCGTGCGGCGGGCGACGGTACACTATTTGCCATGCTTTCGCTCTGTTGCAGCGCCCGAGAGGCCTCCGCCACCTGCAGCCGGTAAGGTGAATCACCACTCAATTGAGCTAATTTGGGAAGAAGCGTTGGAGAAAGCAAACGAATTCGCCGAAGGAGATGGCAGAGTGCGAGTGACGCTTCAGCAAGAAGACAAGGGCGGCCAGTGGATTAATGCATACGTGTAAGATCGCGTTCACAGGTTTCGTTTCGCGGCCGTCTGCTTGTTTCCCCCCATCCCCAGCCGAAGCTTTCATAAACGGCGCTGATCTGCGAGCCGTTGCACTTACTGCCACTAGCCTCGGTCGTGTGGCTGCATGCCAAAAGCTAGAGCTTCTTGGCTGCACTAATTCGCACGATCGTTAGATTGGGCATTTGAGCCGCTCTCGCACTGGGTCCAGCTCGAAGCCGGCTAGTACTGCTAGACCTGCTGACAACGGTCGGCAACCGATCGACGCACTGAAGTTTTTGCCGAGTACGACAGCCATAGCCACGAGTTTCTCTAGCTATTTATTATCGGACGCCGGCCACGCCTTGGTTGCCCCATCGAACAGGAGGACACCCAGACGTCCTAAAAGGTTCTCGGTGCTGACTAATACATACGGCTTGGACTGACGGTATTTTGCTGGAGTGTTCGATGAGCTAGCGATCGGTACTGCTAAAAAAAAAAGTACCGGGGCACCAATCTCATCCTCTGTGCCGAGGCAGCCGTTCAAGTACAGCATTTTCACTCCGTGCTGCTCAAATTCGCAGAGCGTCGCCGATCGACTGGTAGGTCTGCAGCAGCAGCAGCACCCCATCCTCTTTCCTCCCTCCCCTTCCCCAGCTTGGAGCCGCTAAGTAAAGCAGGAGCTCATCACAAAGGCGGCATTCTTAGTAGCCCTCCCTCTCTGGCTGCTAATGCCAGGGTAGCATAACCATGGTCAGAGCAGGACCTGGCGTCGGTCGTGTACATCCACAGGGATTGTTTTATAAACCAGCTTTCAATGGGCGTCTGAAATTAATTAAACTCTTTATTGTCGGGGCTGAATAGAAGTCAGTCGCCTCTAGGGCTCCCCTTTTTAGATCGGTGTTTGCTCAAGCAGCAGCAGGTCTGTGCTTGTTCAGTGCAAGGCCCAGCCCTGCCACTGAAACCTGCACTGTAACACTGCTGAGCTTTGTGGAACCATTGGCAACATGCTGTTTATACCAGCTCACCATCACGTGTGTGTAGCGTGCCTATTGGTAGTGTCTATGAACGCCGTTATTGTAAGAAATGCCTTTCGCAGCAGTTCCCCGAGGCTTGTTGCTCAGAGGGCGGCCATTTCAGCAGTCACTGCATTGGTGCAGTAGCCACGCAAAACTATGGTGATACGGTGAATGCAGACAGTGCCAAAATCAGGGTGCTTTTTAGCAAGAGCGACATTTGAAACCGAGTTAATGCTCGATTCCTGTGCAGCAATACTAGCATGCTAGCACCATGATCAGCAAGGCACTGGCACTGCCCGTGTGCCGTTTATCAGGCGTCAACATTGGAGTAACTAAAAACGATGGTGCGGCTTGGGCGGGCACTCATGAAGATCCACTTACAATCCAATAATAATGATAATGCATTTGATAGCAGACTGTAAGAGAAACTGTAAGACAGACTGTAAGGGAAGACCAAATCGAGGCATTTGAAATATGCTTTAAAGGAAGAATGTCGATTGGACAACATGTGGCCCTAGCAAATGCTGTCAGATACAGGAGGATTTTCAGCTTCATCTTTTGTCGGGTGTATTGTGACGTCTTTCGGGATTAAGTTCCATAAATTGGGGAGCATGCCAGCTGAAGGCATGATTTCCAAAATACTTGAGGTTGGTTGGAGTTGCAGCTAAACGACCCAAGTTCAAAGAGCATGTGGTAGGGTGCAAAGCCTGTTTAGGATGTTTTTAGGATAGGTAATGTTGATCAAGAGAACTGAAGGACCTTAAAGTGAGTACATCGAAGTCGATTGGCTACTTGATAGGCTGCTTGATAGGGACCTAATGCAAGTCGGTGAGATTTGGCGGAATGTGGCAGTCGTGACATTAATGGCAGAAAAGCTTAGCTGTACAGTATTGAGCCAACTGTGCGAGTCCCTTAATGCTTTGACCAGAAGACATGTGACTAGTGGGTTACAGAAGTGAAGATGGGATGTCACAAATGCATACACCAAGCGGCTGCTGTGGTATAATTCTCTCAGCATATCCAAATTTATGGAGTATCGCCTTTTGAAAGGATGCAGACTTGATTGTGCAACTGATGTGGCCGTCTAGTAGATCATTTTGGAATAGGGTGCCCAGATAGAGTGCATATGCTAGTGGAGATTTGCTGAAAGTACTTATTTTGAGTGTCGTGTCTTTAAATTTCAGATTTTTCGTAGGTTTTCCCAATGCTAGCAAGTTAGTGCTATCGTTATTCAACTTAAGAATGTCTGATGAAAGGTCATGGAAGGGCTACGGTCAGCGATACCTGGGGCAAGGGATTGACCACGTGTCTTCTTTGCTAAAAGAGCTAGGATGGCTGCCGGTTGATCAACAGATACAGAGCAAAGTGCTTCGCTGACCCACAAGGCCTGCCACGGCGTGGCTCCTCCATAGCTAGCTGAACTGCTGCACCAGTTTCAGCGTGTTCGCGCCCTCAGGCCTTACATGGACAATACATGATCTGTTCCATTCATCCACAAAAGACAGTTGGTGACATAAGCTTCTGATCTGCAGGTCCTAGACTGCTGAACTCACTTCCACAATTCTTAGGCGACGACAACTACTCTCCCGCTGCCGACCATGGCAATCCTTTCAAGTCGTCCTGGGAGACTTCGTCCATGCTACTCACTACCTCAACTGCTCTCCTTACTCAGCTAGGTTTCTCACTTTCTCTTTTTTCGTGAGATGAAATATGTTGGCTAGTGCATGCATAGGGAAAGCTGCTTAGGCTGTGAGTCCGCTATACAAAGCTCTCCTGTGTAATACCCCCATAGTCTTCGTGGCCAGACGGAGATGCATTACATTAAAAGAGATTGGGGTAGATCCCCCTCCGGAAGGCAGGTAGTAATAAAAACCCAAGATGTACAGCAGCTGTTTTTCATCTATGTAAAAATGTAAAGGCTAGATTGTGCTTGGCAGCAACCGCATCGGCAAGAGCTGGTGCTGGAAATTTTTGAGAAAAAGTGAACCCATCGCAAATCGCTGGTGTGGGAGAAGTATGCTTTACTTCGAAGTCTGCTCGATGACCGCTGCCCCGTTGATATCAAGCCGAGTGCTGCTGCTGCTGCAACTGCTGCCTAGATTTTTTCATTCGGATTCGGATGTATTCCCGTTGTGTGACCTTCGGCACCATCCAATTTTTTCCCTGACTTCTCTGTGCCAACCGAGACCCCCCCACTCCCAGCATGCCGCTGCAGCAGCACTTCTATCCGGGTGGTGCCCCCCCCCCCCGTCCGATGCCGGCCGAACTGTGGCAAAAAAGGCTGCAGGTTTCATGGCCAGTGACCCACTTGAGCAGCTCGAACTGCTGCGTAGAGCTGCAGCCAGCAGCAGCAGCAGCGCCAGCCTGCCTATGCACTGCTCAGATCCACGTGCCCGGCTGCCTGCAAGCGAGGCTAGATCTCTGCAAAGGTAGTCTCTGTCACTCTATGAATGGCCGTGCAGGCTTAGGGAAGGGAGAAGCCTGCGGATGCCTGACTTCCGATTCCACTCGTCAGAGGCTAGTCGGGCGCCTAGGCAGCCTGATTCGATCCTTCGCCCTCCGAGTGGTTGGCTGTCCAAGGCGAGATCAGTGTTTCTTACCGAAAAATAGCAGGTTCACCGGCAGAGTTCTAGTGCTTACGCTCCAAGCCTGGCTATAGCTCCAAGCTGTGGCTCTTCCGGTCCCCTCGAGTTACGCATGCAACCTGCCACTATTTTCTCGTCCAGAATGCTGGCAATGTTCGGTTGATCATATTGTCCTGTGGCTGGCTTGCCGTCTCGCTCGCGTGCAGCACAGGTCTCAGGTCACGAAAGCACTACTTAAAAGCACCACTCACAGGTGGTGCTATGCCGGGGCAGCAGCTAGGCTCGCCTGTCGTGGGCGTCACAACTTCCGAGTTACATCGCTTCTCTCATACGTGCACGTGCTCCTTGTCAAGCAACGCATAGCTGTCTCTTTCAGCAATTTGAAAAGCACGTGGACAGATTGTATTTAGCTCTCTTTGGGTGCTATAAGAAGGAACTGTATCACTATTAGGGCTCTGTCACTCGCTGTAGAGTCTCCTTGAGCTCTTGCTGTGGTCTGCCTGTTAATATATAATTAAGAAAATATAATTCATTTGTGTAACGCTCCAATAGAACATAATCTCCATTCCGGCGCTTCACGTATGCCTCGGGGCTCGAGCCCGTGACCTCGAGTCCGCGACCTCGGCTCGAGTTCTTGGTCGTGGCTAGCACCTTAACCGCTGGACCAAACCAGTTTGAAGTACTTACTCTTTTGGCGGCTTCCCTTGTATCGCCCTCTCCTCGGATTCTGGTTTTTCACTTTTGCTACAGGACTTAACCTTTCTTACCTTTTTTTACCCTACTTTACCTACTTGGCCTTCTGCTCGTGTGCCATCAAAGCGGTGGGAAATCGCTACCCTGACTTCGATGGCGACATCCTTGACGTGACGAAATCCAAGAAAGAAGCCAGAAGCCCTTGCTGTTCCTGACAATAGTTCCTTTGTCCACGTAAATAATCCTTCATATGATTTCGCGTGCTGCAACTGCAAGCGCTGCTAAGCTTCCCTTTGATATGCTTTGACTGCATATCTAAAGTGCCCAGCGCATCGATTCAGTCGTCCACAGTGCCATACAAATGTATTATTATTATTGCCAATATAAGTGGCAGCAGCAGCAGCCACCTCCAGCAGACGGAGCCAACTGCTCTGCAGAAGACAAGCTTGCCATCGCAGGCATCTGCAGCAGCTGCTGCTACCAGTGATTATCGTTTAGGGAAGCCTCGAAATGTCGGCTCGCTGTCTGGCTCTCCCTCGCCATGAGTCCTAGCCCTTTCTTTGTGGGTGGCTCCGGTGGTTGGGAGGAAAGCAGGACCAGACAGTTAGCAAACCAGGCCGGCCAGGTCTGGCCCGGCTTCGGTGGCTTTTTCTAGCTTGGGCAGGACATTTGGCATGTTATTGCCGACAACCGACCCCGGGGTGGTGGTGGTGGTGGTGGTGGCACAAGCAAGCATCTCAGCAGCAGTGGTGAGGTGAGTTGCCCGGGCAGAGTGCGGCTCGGCCGCCGCGGCGGTCAGGGGGGCTGCTCAATCCTTCGACGACTTGCCGAAGTTGAAATAAAGCCAGCCGACTCGTCGTTGGGCATTGTCGCAGCCCTGACCTCTCCAACGGCAGTGCCACGTGACCGTTCGCCCACTGCTGAGCATCGACTAGTGCTTCGACTGTTCATTGCCGGCGGCAGCCGGCGGCCCGGGCAACTCTGCAGAATGTTTGACACGACCCCAGTCGCGCCTCGGCCGGTGAGTGGAGCACTCCACACGTTAACATGACAGATTAAACTGCTAATCGCGCTGGTTTTCGGCTCTTCCGCTCGTGTGTGCTTCCGAAATTCCGTGGCCTGTGCAAGCGGTCGCTTTTGTTCGTGCCCTGTTGACTGTGGCCTAACCTGGTGCACACGAGTGGAGAGCCACCGTTTCGGTGCAAGAGCCAGTGCCGCCTGGCTGCTTGGGTGGCTGCGAAAAAGCTGTCAGGCGACGCGAGCTTCAACGGCTGCCGCCATTCTCTGCCACGCAACCTCGAACTGCCGGGTCATACAGCTCAACCCGGCCCCCCCACCACCAGCCCCGAGGTCGCCTGGTGCACTGGGAACCGGGCAGACGGCGCCATGGCTGCCATGGCAGCCATGGCACCGTCTGCCCGGAGCTCCTGTGTCTCCTGGTGGCAGCTGCGGCTTGCACGAGAAGCCGCCTGCACGAGACTGAGAGCAGAATGAGGCCGGTTTGCTGACACTCTTTGCCCTCCGGCAAGAGCACACACTGAACTTTGGGCAGTTAAGCAAGTGCCTTTCATAAACCCATACACAACCTCACTTCTTCATAGGCCGGTAGACTTTGGTCGCAAGAAAAATTATGTAACTATGTGCTGGCCACATTGCCAAAGATCGCACGAACAGCCAGACAGTTCACGAAGTTTATATACCCATATATATCTGCATAACTATAACTATAACTATATATATATATATATACTATGTATACATGTACATGCGCGTACCTATTTTCCCCGTATAAGCCTCTCTCCTGATGTTAAAGACCCCCATTTGGGAACCAATTTTTTGGAAAAAATATTTTATATTCAACAACTGAATGAACTGCACGATATAAAGACTCATAATAATAACTCGTGTCACTCTTACTGTCCTCTGCATCAGGAGGGAAATTATACCCTCTCTAACTTCTTCATCGATATCGCAGGCTTGAAGTTTCGTGGAAACTCCCGTTGTCGTCATTATTATCACCACTCTCTTCAATGATTGCCTCATCGTGCATTCCGTCCCTTGCATTTTAAATGTAATTGTCCATCGAACACATTTTGACGAACAGTTAATCTTTTTCGGGTGGCATTAAAAGCAGATACGTTGCTTAGCGAAATATTAAAGCAAAAAAGAAACTCCCACGTGTAAGCTCCCTCTTCATTATCTGACCCTAATTTTGGAAAAACAAGGGGGTGGCTCATACTCGGTAAAATACGGTATATACGCAGCACGTGCGTGCTATAAGTCTTAGCCTAAGGGCAAGGTGCTCACACTTCCCAAGGCTGGGGGTTCACCAGGCTGGGGGTTCAAGTCCGGCAGCATGCAGTCCTGCATCGTCTGCTACAAGAAGTGCGATGACAGCAAAGGCTTTTCTGCTGCTACTTAGATGAAGATGTTGGACGAGTCAACATTTAATTTATTTTCTTTACATGGTTCACAATTTACTGCATGTGCTCACACATCCGGGTACTAGAGAACTCTGGGAAGGAATGACGACTAACTGAGCATGTACTCCCCCACCAGGCCCAGCATCCTACCACCCGCTTTTTGGAATCCAACAGTCTACCAATACCTTGTACAAACCTCAAATCCTTTGGAGACCGTGCATTTAGTTCGTATGCTCCCAAAGCCTGGAACTCCCTCCCGACTTGCGTCACAACATCCCCTGACTTGACCAAATTTAAAAAGAACTTAAAAACACACCTATTTAGGACAGCATTTAGTGGGTCCTTGTGATTCGTCCTTGATGTGCTTATGCGTGCTGACACTGTGCATGCTGCCGCTAACCACATTTTCTTGCTGACCCTGTGCATGTCACCTCTAACCATGTCTTTCATGTTGTTTGTTTATCAAGCATGATCTTACTCACCACTCAATTGCATTTCCCTTTGCAGCAAATGTAAAGCGCCTAGAGAGAGATTGAGTTCTCTGAGGGCGCTTTATCGAGTGCATTACTATTATTAGTATCATTGTTATTATGTGAAGACTGGCTGTTGCGTGTCGCGCCCGGCGGCCATTTGCGTCAAGGTGCGAGCGAAAATAGGAAGAATCGCCCAGCGGCACGGCGTCAACGAGCGCCGTGCTTTTACACTTTGGCATTTGACTTGCTGTTTGGCTCATAGGATTACGAGCTAGCTTCTTTTTCGGCGTACAACCTCCGCTTTGCTGCTTTGCGACTGACCTCCTCTTTGCTTTGCGACTGTCGGCTACACGAGTCCTTGCTCGATTGAACGACGATTGAAAGACGAACTCTCCAAGCCGTAAGGTTAGCTTATTTAGCGGCCTCTTTACATGGCGGTAGAAGAGTCTAAAAGGCCGTGGTCACGTGCTCGCGCTGCCGGCACTACTCGGAGTCGTCCGCTGCAGAGCTCGAACCCACGACCTGTGGAGTGAAGAGCTTGCCGCCTTACTTCCTTCCTGAGCTGAGCTGAGACGCAGCAGCAGCTCCGCTGCTGCTGCGTCTCAGAAAGAAGAGATGCCCCGTGAACCTGCTTGATAGGCTGCTGCGAAGGGCTTAGCCCGATTATCTCCAAGGCAAAGTAACGTTCAAAGGTAGATTTTTGGCTGATTCGAAAGTCCCATTCATATGTGGCATCAGAAGAACCTCGACGGCCATCATCCCAGCTTTCAGCTTCAGTGATGAGGGATTGCACGCTTCAGCACTCACGCCCTTCTTCTTCGTGAAGTGCTGGCAATCTCGGTCTTGGGCAATCACTCGGAATCGTTGTAAGATGGCACACTAGGTAAGGCGGTTGCTTTTCGCGATTTTTTTTTCACCTGAAACAAATGTCAAACGATGCACAACGAGGAGTGTGTTTGAGCATGGCGAGTCCAGGTTTTTCCTCGGAGCTCCTGATCTGCTCAAGATCCGTCTTGATCGACCATTGTCTGGGGATGTCTGGTGGTGCATTGCAGCAGCATAGATCCTGTCTCTTTGTGCCATTTTAGAGCATTGTAGTCATCAGGCAACAGTCATCCGATGGGCCTTTAAAGTCCGCGTACCCCGAGAATCTGTTCTAGGTCTACTACTTTTTTGCAATAACCCCCTTGCAGATGTACCCCACTGACTATCCAGCTTAGAGCCACTAGTTAAGGAAGCAAAACCTGTATAGGAGAAAAGATTTAAACTTATTTCCAAGTTGCATGATTTTTTTTTAAATGGATGTAAATCTACTTTTATTGAATTAGTTATGCCGTGCTGGTTTGGCCCAGTGAGTAAGGCACTCGCCTCGAACCAAGTTCAATGTGAATGCATTCGATGGCCGAGGTCGTGGGCTCGAACCCTCTGGCGTACGTGAAGCGGCTGGAAAGAGATCAAGTTCTCTTAGGGTGCCATACGAATGAATTATATTCTTCGAGCGTCACCTCGTTAGGTGGCGATGAGGCGTCGTCAACAAACGAAGCAAATCGTAGCAGCACGATTTGGAGCTAGACATTCGAAGCCTCGATTCCGAGACCCTTACCAATAGGCCACCGGATATGAGCGCCCGAGGAGTTCCGATTGAAGCTCGGCAATTGTGGACCTCGATCGAAACTCGCGCGCTGCGGCTGAGGTGTGAGGCAGTCTCGTCGATCCCGTACGGTGGCTTTCGGCCATCTTTCGGCCATCTGCCCTTGCGGGTGCCTACTCCAAGGCTTGCTAAAGAACAAGCGTGGGCGCGAGCTTGTGAGTGCCCACGCACACGCCTCGCCTGAGTTCGCATAGTCTCTGCTTCGCCGCCTGCCTCTCAGGAAGCGAGGCCGAGTGGGGTTGAAGTTCGAGGCGCCGAGCCGACGCCGCCGGGCATGCCGCTATCGTTGTGCGGGCTCCATTTGCTAGCTTGAGGCGCAGGGCGCGTTGCCGAGGCGTCGCTCGTCAATGGTGATGCTAAGCTCACGACGGCTGAGTGCGTGCTCACGCCTGCGTTAAGCTCGGCCACTGTTTCGGCAGTAGCATTTCTGAAGCGGCCCACCCATCCACTCACCCCCCTTTATGCTCTTTGCTTGCAGTGGCTACGCCGGGCGTCATCTGGCCGAGAACTTGGATGCTCAGACTCAGTATCACTTTCGGCTCCGCTTTCAAAACGAGAACGGCACGAGCGATTGGAGCTCACTGTCCAGCGTCTCGACAGCGAGTGAGTAGTGGCCAGGGACGTGGGCGGGTGCGTTGGAGGGCAGGGGAGGGCAAGATCGTTCGTGCTAGTCGGCCGCGCCCACTTTCCAGGCTGCTGGAGCCTACCGCAAACGATGAGATCCACCCTGGAGAAATGCCCCGAGCACGAATCACCTTCAGTTTTTCCCAGAGTTCCACGCGGCAGCCAGATGAACTGAAGGGGGGCATTGGGAGCTCAGCATTGCATTTCAGGCATACCGACGACGGCTGGTTTGGACCGCAGAGAGGGCCTATATTAGAGCACCCGATCCGGCCTTTAATTGCTTCGACCTTGCCTTCCCCATCGCCCGGCAGTAGTTTCATTGAGGTTGGCTTGCTAGGCCCGGTTACTACCATAACTGCATAATAACATGCGATGCCACGCTCGGGATATCGCTGTCTTTATACTAATGCTCCTAAGCTAGCTCTGAAAGTAAAGTTGATTTGCGGCATTTTTCCGGGTAGGGACGGTTCCTGCACCCATGCAGGCACACAACCCCCAGTACGGTGCAACTTCGGCTGCTTCGCTGCCTCTCCTGAAACGCGTCACTCAGCTTCAGCAGCGGAAGGCAGCCAAGATGAGAAGCCGCTGAGCTGACCATGAACTGCCACCAAAGCACTGGATCCAACGGCTCATCTTGCTCGGGTCTTGCAGGATACATCGTTCACAGTTTCTAGATTTCGTTAAATCTCGTTCCTGGGCGTTTTCAGTGAGCACTACCAGCTTTAACCGCCCCCTTCAAGGTGCATTGCCGAATTACGGAAGTACTTAAAACGTACTTGATACCAAAGCCCACGCAAGCTGGCGATCTCCTTATTTTCAAAACTTACTAAAAAGTCAGTGGTAGAGTCTGCAGTAAGCGAACGCTCGGCTCTAAACCCGCCGGTCTCGATTCCGGTCAAGCTCGCCGAGCCAGACAGATATGCAAACACTGAGTTTCGGAGTGCATATCGTGCATATGCATAGCCAACATTTTTCATTAAAAGCAGCAGCTATTACAATTTGAGAAGCACTATTGAGTCACGAGGACTGCTGCAGAAGATACGCCCCAGCCAGCTGGATAGCTACTGCTGTAGTGTAAGAATTGAGAGCATATGTCACTGTCTTGGAATTCTGAGACGTCGTTGCTTAAGAATCTCGAAAATGAGTTCAGTTCCGAGGCCTAAGACCAGCTGATCAGACGCTTTAATCGCCAACGGTCGTTTAAGTAAGTGAGTGGATCGGCTAATCTAAGGCCACGAGAGGACCTGGGAGTAATAATAATAATAATAATAATGTATATTTTTAAAGTGCCTGAGAGAACTTAGTCTCTCTCTCTCTCTCTCTCTCTCTCTCTCTCTCTCTCTCTCTCTCTCTCTCTCTCTCTCTCTCTCTCTAGACACTCTTCACAGGCTGCAAAGAGAGCATTACCATTATAGGGAATCGTAGCATGCAATTTAAACATGCATAGTATGGTTAGTGGTAACAAGTGCAAAATGTGTCAAGAACGTTGAAGTTGGTGCAGCAGCAGGTAATACTGACTCGGTTCTTAGTGGGCCTTATGGGACAGTGTAAGAATATTGCACTGTAACCATTAACAATTGGAAGCAATTAAAGCTGGTCTAGCAATTTGGACATTTGACTGAATTTGTAATACAGCTTCTTGATTAATGATTTGTAGCTCGTGATAATTCATACGATCGTCGAGCAAGTGTTATTGGTAAAAACAAAATGCAAAACACGACCGTTTCCGACTGTCAGTGTGCAGATCGCCGTGCTGTTGCTGGCAGCCATGCCTTAGCTTGTTTGAGCAGCTAAAATAATGATTCCTACCTTCTACCTCTTCCCTGTGCGCAGGTAGCACTTGCTGGCGATTTTTTGCCCTCCATTCTTCACTTGACACTAAAATTTTGTCACCGCGATGTACCCAGGGAAGCGAAAACCATAGCACCTCATTTGTGAGGAATTTGTATAGAGTAACTCGTTATGGTTTCCGGCTGACTGACTTAAGATCCTCGGACTTGCACATTTTTTGGAACGGTGTATTGAGAGAGAGAGAGAGAGAGAGAGAGAGAGAGAGAGAGAGAGAGAGAGAGAGAGAGAGAGAGAGAGAGAGAGAGAGAGAGAGAGAGAGAGAGAGAGAGAGAGAGAGAGAGAGAGAGAGAGAGAGAGAGCCCTGAGGCAGCTTAGAAACATAGATCTTTTGAACTAGGTTAGCTAGCCTTTGAACACTCTACTGAAATCTGTACTGTTACATCGCTTGTTACTGTACAAATCCAGAGTGCCAGGGATGTGATGCAATGTTCCGGAACCTGCACTGGCCAGGAAAGGGGTATCCAAACATACAAATCGATACAGCCACCGATGAACTTCACAGCTCGCTTCAAAGCAATCGCTGTATTCTTTATGTATTCTCTGTATTTCTCACATTGACTTTGACTTAGCTGAAAATCAAACATACGATTGGGCATTTTCTAATTGTCGCCCCGGTTTGGCGAAGTGGTAAGGTGCATGCCTTTAACGACCAGGGTCGTGGGCTGAGCTGTGCAGCATATGTAAAATGGTGCAAGCAAAGCACCTAGATATAGATTGAGTTCCTTTTCAGCCCATGTAAAATGGCACATGCAACGCAACTAGGTATAAAATAGCCCATGCAAAGCACCAATATATAGATTAGGTTCTCGTGCGACATTATTCAAGCTAATCTTTTATTTTAATAGAATTTTGCATTTGACTTCCAGTAAACCGAGCACCAATCTTCAGTCGTCCGGTGGGCGCGGTCACTTATTTAGCAAGGCTGCTTTGTAATGGAAGAGCAGAATACCATTAGCGAACTCACCGTGCTACTCAGCCTACGGATTGCTGCAGCTGCAATGGTTAGAGCCCGATCGACAGGAGAAGGAAAGAGGCAGCTTCGGGAAGCATCTTTTATTCTCTCGTGCTCTTAAAAAGTTGAACGTTAGGTTCACTGCTGGATTCTTAAAAATCCCCATGATTTTTGAAAACGGGGGATTTACGAAATTGATCAATTCTGTCCATGGCTGAAGGCATACCTCTTCCTAACAGCATTTGAGTTAGACTGATGCCAGTGTGCATAATCCTGCCCATTTCAAAACCTGTCCCTAGTTTTTAACCTACCCAGTATTTGAGCCTTGGCAAGCCCTGGAGCCTCTTAACATAAAGCGACTAGAAAGAGATTGAGTTCTCTTGGGGGCTTTATCAAGTGTATTATTATTGCTATTATTATTCTTTGTTTACACAAGGCTTGACTAACCTTTTACCTTCCTGTCGTGTAGATCTCAATGTATAATTTCACTTAATGCCTCTATAAAGCCATCTTTGAAAGTAAGAAATTTATTTTTGCATACTAAAACAAGTTGTTCATCGTGTACCGGGATTTGATATAGCTTTCACTGAGATGAGTTAAAAATTCAGTAATGCCAAAATATTAATTATGCCAAATGTGACATACAATTTGCTAAACTTGGACTCCGGCGTTAGCGAATTTGAAAATTAATTCCAATGCTGCCCATTTTGCATTATGACATTATGACATTATGACATTATGCATTATTAGTTTAATCCCTGAACCATTCGTAAGCGAGTTTTACTATGTTAGTTTCAACGCAGCCCGCCTGCCTAATCTGGCGATTCATGTAAGAAACTAGGCTTAGTGCTATATAAGCACTATCAGACTTGCTTGACGCAGAGAATCAGGAACAGAATGCATCTTCGACTGACCTCTAATTCTTTTTAAATCGTTATCATGGGTGCCAGATGATTACGTTCGCAATGAAGCTTATTAAAAATGTCCATTTGTAGTGCTTGAGTGCCCTAGCTCACACTAGACGATACATGCTTACCTAAAATTCAATGCTGCAGACACTGCCACAGCTGTCGCCTCGTCTGAGAAAGTCTTTTTACGCTTACCCCTGAAGGCATTCCACTGCTTGGTTCCTTCCCTCATATCTAGCTTAACTGCTGCACCAATTTCAGATTTCTCACGTCCTCAGGTCCTGTATGGACAATCAATTAGCCGTTTCGTTCCTCTGCTTAAAGACCATTGGCGACAGAAGCTTTTGTCTGCAGGTCCTAGACTGTGGAACTCGCTTCCACGATTATTATGCAACGACAGCTACTCTCCCGCTGCCGACTATAACACATCCTATCCAGTCGTCCTGTGTTACTTCACTTTACAGCAAATGTAAAGCGCCTAGAGAGAGATTAAGTTCTCTGAGGGCGCTTTATCAAGTGAATTATTATTATTATTATTGTTATTACTTCTTCCATGCTACTCGCTACCTCAACTGCTCTTCTGACTCAGCTATTTTTCTCAATTTCTTTCTGTTGCTTGAGATGAAGCCCGTTGGCTACTGCATACATTACAGAAAGCTGCTTAGGCTGCGAGTAGGCTCTATAAAACTCTCCTTGCTGCACCCACATAGTCTTTGTGGCTTTGTGAACTTACAGACAAAGATACTCACGGTCTTCATCAGAAGCAGCTCGAAAGTTGCCATTCTTAGTAAAGTTCTTCATAGCCTCGATTCAGCTTCTGTCTCTAGGGATTGTTATCTATGTGTCTTTAGGATCGATGTGTCCTGGAATTTTATACCTCGGTACTGCAGCAAAGAGCTAACGGCGCTGCCTCTTTGAGGTCAGACCCCTGCACGCCAAACCCCTGTTGCCGGCTTTATCAGGTTCATTACTTCCGGGCTCTTAGCTCAGGGTGCTCCCTCATCACAACGTCCCATGTCGCAGGTTTGCATCCTGTGACCTCGGCGACCATTTCTTTCTTTATTGCCAACCGCAAGCACCTGCGATAGCCGCTAAAGCACATCTGCTGCTCAAGAAATGAGGCTGCTTAATGAATGAATGAGCTGGCCTTTTGCTGCTGTATTGTTTAATAGGCTTAGCCTGCAGCAGCAGGTTTCTAGCTCCCTTTTGCTCACCGTCCGGCCTGCCTTCTGCTAGGCTGCGTCTTATTGGTCGACTGGTCAGCCTTAAGCCGAGGAAGGCCGCGAGTGAAGTAAGATCGACAGCCTTTGGCCTTTGGCCAATGAAAGCCACGTCTCATTCATTGGTCGCCTGGCTGGCCTTTCGTCAACGGTCGCCTGCTCAGTCCTTTCACTCAGACGTCTCAGATTTTATCTCAGATGAGAGGTGTTCGGGAGGCAAACAACCTGCACAATGGCGAAATCGGCCCCGCCCACCCACGCAGACCAGTACTGGTGCAGTGCTGCACTGCTGCTGCTGTATGCTGCGGTTTTTTGCCGCTCCTCTCTCCGGGGTCGAGCGCCGGGCCAGACTCTGGGTGACAGAGGAGGAGGAGGAAGAGGAGGACTCCAGTCTTGTTACAAATGAAGCATCTGCAGCATCCTTGTCCGGACTGAGGGTCATGGAGACGAAAAAGATAATTTTAATACTTTGAATGGCTCCCTAATAGAACTAAATCTTTTTCTAGGCATTCATTACACCGGGAAGTTTGCGTCATGCCGACTCTGCTGTAGCACGGCAGTATTCTTGGCTTCAGTGACTTGGATCCGATTTACATGACAGCATTCTGAAAGGTTGATGCTATTTTCTGCCGAGGGGGGAGGGAGCAAAGGAAGACGAGAGACGTGCAAACCAGAGCTTTCGGACCTCTTCCTGGGACGTGCTAGTCTGGAGCACGTCCCAGGAAGTATTCCAGCCCCTCGTCGGGATAGAGAAAACACCACACCCACGTTCTCACGGTTCTCGAACGATATCGCAGGCAGCCGACGAGTTGAAGCTCCGTGGCTGGTAAAATTTAATTTCGAAACTTCTCAGTAAATTTAGAACTAAACGAAACTTAAAAGTTTTGCTCGCCCAGCAGTGCTGCGGCCTGCCTGGCGCTCCTGCTGTTAGGTTCATAGCTGGCTGTCGCGCTGCATCCGCCCAGCTTGACAGCGAGCCTCGGCTTCGGCGACGCCATGGTCAACTGCAGCTGCATCCGGTCGCTCTCTGCTATTTGCATTACAGAGGAGCCTCTCACCGGCATCCATTTGCATCGAGCAGTAACTATGAACGACGTAATGGGCACCGAGCGGATACTGGAGGTTGGGTGAGTAGCATGGCCGACGCCCGACTCAGTTTCACGATGGCTGCCATGGCAGCCCCCACCCCCTTTCCAGCCACCTGGCGGGCGGTTCCCTTTGGCCGCCGTGTAGGTCTGGCCTTGCTGAGTTGCTGCATTTCAAAAGCATGCTCTTGGGAGTGGGGTGCTGAGGGGAACGGGACTCTAATCGGTTTTTTAATATATATATATATATATATATATATGAACTGAATTAATTGTATATATATATATATATATATATATATATATATATATATATATATATATGGCCAGATGGGGGAAATGCCTCCTGCCCCCTCCGGCTCCGAAACTGAACCATGCACCCGAAAAAAAGTAGCAAAACCGTAGCCTCTGGTGTTGCTCCTCACTAAAACTAGCATTCGTCGACGAAAGCCGACATGCGGCCGGCGAAGTCTCCGGAAATTTCGGTCGTGGTAACGGCTGAGGGGAGGCTGGGCTATCGGATACGTATCTGGCCTGCTCGAGCGTGCCACCGAGAGCCTGCTCGTGCTTGTCACGGCGAGCCGGCCGTAGCCGGATCTGGACAGGTCGGTTATCACAAAGAAATGGCCGCCGTGCTTCCAAAGAGGTGCTGAAGGGGGCTTTAATGTAATGTAACGTCTGTCCGTCTGTAACTCCACAAATACATAAAGACTGTATAGGTGTTATGCAGTAGAGTTCGTATAGCTCACTCGAAGCCTACGTGGCTTTCGGTATGCATTCGGTAGCCAACAGACTTCGTCTCACGCAGCAAAGAAAAACTGGGAATCATAGCAGAGTCAGGAGAGCAGTAGATGTAGTGAGTAGCATGGAAGTAGCAGCTCAAGACCGCTGAAAAGGATGAGCCATAGTCACGGCAGCCGGAGAGTAGTTGTCGTTGTGTAAAAATTGTGGAAACGAGTTCCACTGTCTAGGACCTGCAGAGCTAAAGCTTCTGTCGCCAACTGTCTTCAAGCAGAGGCATGGAACAGCTAATTTATTGTCCACACAGGACCTGAGGGCACGAGGAGGCTGAAACTGGTACAGCAGTTCAGCTAGGTACACTTTTTTAAGTAAGGAAGGCTGGAAACTTTTTGGCTGAGCCGTTAATATCCAGGGAGCCAGACCTCGCAGCATTGGCCAGTAAATTGTTTACTATCTTATGTGCCTGCGTAAAACTGACAGCCTTCGGTTAGTCATTCCAGGTAGGCTGTAGCCTCCGAACCCGCTTGTCTGCCTAAGAAATTTGCATACACATAGCTTGCAGGCCATGTCCAACCTTTTGCTAGGTGTGAAACCCACTCCTGCAGAGTTATCACAAGCTACCCAAACCGTCCTGTCACTTGTATGTGCCTATCTGGACACTGCGCTCGCACTGCGGACATTCCAAATATTAGAGCAAGTCGACGTATATGCTTGGCGTTCTCTAAACCCAGCCAGCACCTGAAGTGCAGCCACTGGCTGCCTTATCTGCGTCGGTTTCGACCGCCAGGGCAGGCGGGCACAGCTGACTTCGTTGACCTTTGGTGCATTTCAGACGAAGCTCAGGCGACGAGAGGTACCGTGTGCTGGCACTCGCTCGCTCGCTCGCTCATCTCGCAAGCCAGTCTGGCGTTGTTTGGTCGGTCGGTCGGTCACGTGGCTCATGCATTTCTTTTCACGCTGCCGCCTCGCTAACTCGTCCGTCTTCCTGCCGCTTACTCGAGTGCTAACGAGGCCACTTGAGTGCTAACAAGGCGAACGCAGGCGGCTCGCTGAACAATCCTCACTTTGTCACTGCCGTCGGCGCGGTTGCAACTTTCCGCTGCATTCGCACGGAAACTGTCGGCATGCTAGCTCCACGCGTGAAGAATGGCATCTCTGACGCTTGGGTGACGATTCCTGAGACTTGCTGACGATTTTCTCCGGGGGCGGGGAAGGAGGAGGAGGAGGAGGAGGAGGAGTAGGTTCGGCTGCTCAATGCAGCTCACCAATCCTGAGCTCCGTGCGCAAGCGCCTACTGGTGGCGTTCGAGCAAGCGGCTGACTCAGCATGAGGCTAGTCCGGCCGATGGGGAGGCTGGCTGGGTGGGCGGACGCGAAAGACGAGCTGCTACCTGGCTACAGCACTTTCTCTGGCGGCGATCTCGCGCTCCGATGACTTAGCGTCGGCGACGCCTAAGCATCCGGAATTGCACAATCGCTTTAGCGATGCCAATGAGGGCGTCGGCACCAAGCTTACCGCCTGCCTGCCTGCCTGCATGCCTGCTGGCAAGTTCCCAGCAGAGGCCCAATAAGAAGACTCTCCCTGGTGGGTGTGGTGGGATGGGGCCGTGCTAGCTCGATCACTCGCTCGTCCTCTGCCGACTGCTGATGCGAGGTCGCTCCCCTGCTTTCCGCTGAGTTAGTTGCCACTCTGGTTTTGCTTTCAGCGAAGTAAACGTCGAGGTCACTGACAAGTACGGGTTCACACCGCTGATGCAGGCAGCGCAGAAAGGATTCACGGAGTGAGTATCCGCCCTGGCTCGGCTCTGCCAGCTCTGCCTCGTGACTCACGGCAATTTGCCTCCTTCTCCTCCGCTCTCCGTCTCCGTCCACTGCTTCCTGTGGCTGCCTCGGCAGCCTCGCCCTCCAGCCCCGGCGTCTTTTCGCACTGGTCCTTCTCAGCCCCGCCCCTTCCCCATTTCCCCCCCCCCAAGTTTTTGCGAATTCCTCTCCTTAGTGCACGGCCGGTGGGTGCACGTGGGGGGGGCCAATGACCTTGAGCTACAACCGCTGCCACTGCTGCCGTTTCATCAGCCGTCGGCACCTCGTTTGAGATGGGCAGTGACGGTCGCCAGGTCGTAAAAGCTTACTGCAGCTTCGTGCGTGCGCGCTTGACAGTGGCTTGTGAAGCGAAAGATTCGAGATAAGCCGGAAGCGGTCGGTCAGTCGATCGAAAGCTGCTGCAAGAATGCTTGCCGCTGCTCTCCTTTGCCAATTCGGTGGCCGAAGGTGCTCAGCAGAGGAGCACACATTCCGCTGGCAGCTGCAGATGGAGACCGTAGGGACGGAGCTCAGCACGAGTAGCAGTGGGCCGGCCCTGCTGCCTACCGGAAGTGCCCAGCAGTGACCGGCTGGCGCCCTCAAGAGCTTGCCGGCACCACAGAGCTCGGTTCCGCCATCGATGGCCGCTCGAGAATCGATGTCAGGAAATAAAATAATAATAATAATAATAGCCCTCTGTGCATTGAGTGACTGTCATTTAAGCTCGAAAGTTGTTCTAGCATTTCGGTAGGGGCAGTGCCAGTACATTGGAAAAGTAGCTGCAATGTCGGCTGGATGTGTAGGTATCAGAGCAACAGAGCTACCGATGGGACAACGGTCGCAGGCATACAGGCAACTAGCCAGCAAGACGCTCGTGACCCACGTGTAGTTTCGAGGTCCCGTCGTGTGTGCTTGCAGCCGCCCTGCTCGGTTGCGAGCGATGGAGGCTTTGGCGCAGGTTCAGTGATTTATAGTGTGGGATGCCAGACCGTCTGGGTAGCGGGACTCTTTGCCTGTGAGCGGCGCCCTGGGGGCACCTCTGGATTTCCGCCCTAGCACGCGAGGTACTCGCAGCTATAAACGAGACATTTTCCACCGATGGAGTCACGTGTGTGGGAGAAACATTACTTACAAAATGCCGCAGGTTCTAGTCACCTGCCTCAATCCTTTTGCTGCAGGGTAGTTTTCGCTCCCTTGCGAAGTTCAGCAGCACGATGCAAGCTAGCATCGTACAGCATATTGTGAACCATAGTTGAAGTAGAAATGTATTAGAATTACCGTCTAGTAGAATTACTATCTAATTCTAAAAAGCACTCCCTATTTTTTGTCGCTCTGCTTTGAGCAGCGCTCTTCACGCCTTCTTGTTCTTGCCAGAACCACATTTTGCCCTGCTATTTTGCAGAATTATTGATTTACTCATGAGGTACGGTGCTGATGTCAACAACTGCAACGATGCTGGAAAAACTGCGTGAGTAGGCTGCCGAGTTAGAGGGCCGAGCTGTCGTGACCTTGGGTGACACTGGGTGAACCTCTCGTGACCACTTGGGTCTTAGCCCAAGGGTAAGGTGCTGCTCTTTACGACCAATACCATGGATTCTAATCCTGTGGTGGGCGATCTTTTATTGCCAGTGGCAAGCGTTGGTTTTAGTCGTTATGGCTTGTCTGCTGCTTTATATAAAGGAGTCAGAAATAAACCTCTTCTTTTCACACCTTTTCTCTCTCTCATTCGCCTAACCCCGTCGTGTACATCGCCCCCCCCGACGTTTTACCGCCAGCGCTTGAAGGCATGCCTGTGGGCAATTCCTTATTTCGTAGGACAAGTGTAGTGCAGGCTAGAAGTGCCATAGCGGATGGCCGAGCCACCCGAAGTGGCCGCCCACCCACCCACTGGTTACCCACCCACCCACTGGTCGGTTCGTTGGCCGTAGTTAGGGATGACGTTTGTTCGTAGTTGGGTTGCGACGTGGCTCGCGAGCTAATGCTTAGGTGCATGCCTAGCAATGAACGCTCGGCAAAGTGTGCGGGCCGTGCCATTGCTGTAGCCTACTGGCACAGCCAACTGCCGAACTCGATTTGCATGCAAAAAGTAAGTAGACTTGCCTATAGTAATTCTGGCGCTAGCGAGCTCACCGTTAGTAAGGAGTCGTGAGTTTGTGGCGTGAACCGGACTGAGATACAAAGCATGAATCTTACTGAACACTACTCGCGAGAGCACAATGTCACTTTCGCGGCTAGCTTAGTTTCATTCCCACACTCCTGGAAAGTAAAGGTGGGGTGGCCGTTTCCGAAGCTCGGAGATCTCGGAAATCGAGCAATTCACTTCAGCTTCGATCCCCAAGGCATCGAGCTAGCTAGCTAGCTAGCTAGGCAGCCAGTCGCTCGCTCCTACCGGCCAATTGCCCTTCCCAGCCACCGCCGGAAAAAGTCGCGTCGCCTTCAATCCATCCCGAAGGAACGTCTGCAGCGTTAGAAAGTGGCTGTCGCTGAGCCATCGGTCGTCCGGCGGCGGCAGCGCCGGGCAAGCAATCGGGAGCGATCGGGAGCAAGCGGGGCAAGCGATCGGGAGCGTGGCGGCCGCAGCAGCAGCAGCGGCAGCGGCTGGCGCTGGCTTTGCAGGCTGATGCTGGCAGCCTTCTCCGGTCAGCTGGGAGCAGTGCAGAGTCTTCGGGAGCATGGCGCCAGCTATGCCGTTCACGACAAAGGCGGCTCGACGCCGCTGCACTGGGCCGTGGACGGGCAGAACCTGGACCTGATCACTTTCATGATCGAAGACGGAGCTGAAGTCAACATACGCGACTCGGTGTCCAGCTGGACGCCTCTTCTTCGTTGTGGTGCGTGTGTCCGCTGCTGCTGCTGCTGCTGCTGCTGCTGCTGCTGCTGCTGCTGCTGCTGTGGAGTTGCCTGCTCCCTCCTGCACCTGAGGGGGACGCTTGCTAGCCGAGAGCTAGCTCTCTCCGAGCGAAATGTGCACCAGCAGCTGCCGATGAATGCAGACTGTGGGCGTTCGGCATTCGTGCGACCTTCGACCGGTTGGTGACGTCGCGGGGTCAATCAAACCGAGTAGTAGCCTGGGCGAGGTGGGTGGCTGCCTTGCCAAGGCTACTACCACCAGCCTTCGCGCCAAATCGGCGCCTCCAGCCATCGGCTGGCTGGCTGGCTGGCTTCCTTCAATGCCCGGCGCTAGCTAGACGTCACGTCCGGCTTTTCCTGCGTCGCCTGCAGCCGCTGTCACGGGCAACAGAGACGTGGCCAAAGTGCTAATCAAGGAAGGGGCCGAAATAAACGCCACGGACGTCGATGGAAAGACGGCTCTAATGACGGCAGTTCTGAACGGACACCATCTGCTGGTCGAGACGCTGCTGCAGTACGACGCCGATCTGCTAGTGCAGAGCGCATCCGGCAAGACAGCCTACGAGATGGCCATCGCGATGGAGAAAAGGGTAAGCGGCAAGCCGCTGTCTTGGTCGCCCGGTGGCGCTCTCGAGGCGGCTCTTCCTGCGGCCGCCGTAGCCGCTCTGCGGTGCGATCCGATCGGTGCACCTGCCGGCTGATAACTTAAGAGTTATCGTCTGCCGGGGGTGGTGGGGGGGGCCAGCGCAACAAACTTGCATCGCTGCCAAGTTTACCGGGGCAGCAGGTTCCTTTGGCGAATCAGACGTCGGAGCTTTCGAAGAAGTTTCGTCAGCTAGTGCAGCTTGGACTTAGCCCAGGGGCGAGGTACTCTTGCTTTATACTCCGAGGAGTCGCGGGTTCGACTCCTGCACTGTACGAGCCAGCATTGCCAGCACTGCAATCGGCGATCGGTATGCTATGCAATGCTAAGGCTCTTCTGCCCCTGTGTAAAAAATGACCGTATTGACATGCTTCCTTATCAGCATGTGCAAAATTCCTTTAAGTAGATTTAGTTGTATGAGGACACTCTAGAAATTTATTTTATTATTTGGCTCTTATAATTTGGTTCTTCACCGGCTTCCTATCGGCATCAAATCAATTTCAAGACACTCTCTCTGACTTGCAGGTTGCCCACCGATTCGACCTCCGTACTCCTCCACTGTGCTGTTGCTCCACGAGCTCATTTGCTTCCGTCGTGCTTTCGTCTCAGTCGTCGCACCATTCTTTTAACTGATTGAAATCTTGTGACGGTCAAGTCTTTAGTTCGCATACTTCAAAAGTCAGCAACTCACTTGTGGCGTCCGTAACACCTGCATTAACTTTACATAATTTTTGTCCCAACTAAGGATGTATTCCTTCTACTCAGCTTAATGAACTGGTATTTTTTTGTTCCTTTGTTTGCATACTGTGTATTCAGTGCACGTTGCTAACCGGAGGCTCTGAGGGTGCTCTGAAAACGATTTATTACTGTTTTTTGTATTATTATTATTATTATCTTTGGTTCATGGTTTTAATATCGGCATCGAGGACTCCGATCCAATCTTCAAGTTTTGCACTTCACAGTAATCGTAATGATCGGTCTCAAGCAACAGATCTCGAAGAGGAGACACTGATTCGATCCCCTCCTTACAAGACAGTTGGTGCCTGATGCAATGGCATGCAGGCTCGACTAATGCAACACGGCCTCCATGGACAACCGGAAAGACCTTTGGATCACAGCAGACGGTGCCAGCACCATGTTACTGGCCAAAATAATTTTTTTGGAAAACATCCCTGCGACTATGCCGGATGGGGCGTGCTAGGCAGGAAAAAGAGTAGAAATCCCACCGAGCGGCCGCCATGATTGGGAGAATTGTAGGCACTGCATCTTACATTCTGCACTTATGCTGCTGGCACTCTGGTTTTTGATCGGGTAGAGCTGCACTTACTTAAAGCTGCTAATGTCTGCACACTTAATAGCTTTATTGCGCAACGATCGTAGAATCAGCCACGAATAGCCACGGCAACGTCCAAGATGTAGCTGCGTTTTGATTGCAGTGAAAGTGGTGCAAGAACCACACACTCCACCTGTAGTGCAGCTGTAAGCTTCGAGGCCGAAAGAGTTAGACTACGTGTGTAGGATGACTGGGACTCGGGTAGCTAAATTAATTGAAAACTAGCCTAGTTGATCCAACACCAACTTTCTTTTGTAAAAGGCAGATGAACCTTAAACGGCTATGACCACTGCTTGCTCTGGACAATACTGATGGACTCGAACCTACTACGTGGGTCGTGAAGAGTGAGCACCTTTTCACTGTGATAAGACCTAGGGCTTATTAACAGGAATTTCGTGTAGTCCTTCATTAGTTGTTATTAGTTACAAACAGCAGCAATTTTTATTTTCAGACCTTGCTGATTGCGTATACAGCTAGGTGAGGCAACAACACTCTTAAGGATGGGCAGAAAAGCAGGAGTGCCTAGGACTGCCTGCGCTTTTAGTTGCTTAGATCTGCCGATGCCTCTAGTTGCTTAGTTATTCCGCCGGTGCATTTAGTTACTAAGGTCTACCGATGCCTTGACCTACCGGTGCCTTTAGTTGCTTAGATATGCCTGTTCCTGTAGTTACTTAGACGTACTAATGCCTTTAGTTGCTTAGATCTGCCGGTGCCTTTAGGCGATGGTCTGGCATATCGGCCGCTCACTGTTGGTGAGTGACTATTTGGTCTCTGGGAGTCTGCTTCTTGCAATTCGTTAGCACTAACTCGTCAAAGCCCTTCCTTGCTAGATGAATTCAAAAGCAGGCTCGCGAAACTCGTTTTTATTTTATCTTTGCACGCACATGAATATTTAATTTTTATCGCCGTGATCTGTCTACATATAAGACTTGCTGATTACTTTGTCCTCGTGCGAGCACTTACCGTGGCTACCAGTACAAGCTTATACAGTTCATTCACCTGGTTTGCCAATTTTTTCAGGCTTGCATTCTAATACTTTCAAGCTGTGGCAGTAGGCTTTCCTAATAGAAAGCAATATGCGTCAATGTTTGCACAGCATGCTGATAGCATATTTGGTCTTGCCGAATTGAAAAAAGTCGCATTCATTCCCTGATTGCTACCAGCTACTTCACAGAAACAGGATTGCTTGTTTTTGATAGCTTTGTCTTCCAGTCAAATCACTCATTTGCGAGTTTGGCATTTTGCTGAAGACGATAACCAAAGGTTTTTCAACTCTGTTGATGCATGTCTTGGCCAATAAAGTGTGTCTCTTGCTACGTATCAAAGTTGAAGATCGCTGGCTGGAAACCAAGCGAAGCAGATTGAATAGATCAGAGTTATCTCAGAGTAAGGGGATCAGATGCACCGTGGTTTCAGGATCCACGGCAAATATTTGAGTCGGTTAAGATGGGAGCCCTGGGCGCTGGGAACCAAGAGGGATCCAGACAACAAGGTCAGAATGAGCTGGCTCTTATTTACTGGAATCAGAAATAGACTGGAATTATAATTTAAACTCGGAAATAAACTAAAATGAATTTAACTAGAATCAGAAATAAACTTAAGGCATTAATTTGCAAGCAGAGCTAATCTCGCATTTAAAATTTCATTTCTATCCTTGATGCATTGGAAGAGTGATCGATTTTACAAGGCAGACAGCGACACCGTAAATAAAACCCTTTAAAAGTCACAAGCATGCACCTCAACAGGCTGGAAGGGTCTATTTCGATGTACCAAGGTTCAATAAGTTGGGACACTGGGTGCATACGATTTGGAGATAGAAAAATGTTAATCGGCAGATATTTTGCTTCCGGTTTACTTGCAAGTTAGACGTGATTTTCTGGATAATTTTTTCCTTTACTGCAGAACTCGTCAAAAATTTCTATCCTATTTTAATTAGTTTTTCTTTTGAAAGGTATATTTAAAAAAATCATTGTTTATATGTTTTCTTGATATTTACCCTCAACGTTTGCCACCGTCGTCTGGTGTGCTGAGTGAGCCGCCACTCTTTGCTTTAAAAAGTAATCGGCACATCGGTTGTCTAGCTGTTCATCGGCAATGCACCCACTCTGCACAGCTGCAGTTGGCATACTTGCTTGGCTGTTGCAGAAAGTAGCCAAGATCTTGGAAGATCACATGACGAAAATGGGAATGAAGATACCGAACTTGTAAAGATTCGACACCTGCATCTCACGTCACTCCACCGCCGATGGGGCTGAGAAAATATTCGCCCGTGGCAGTGCTTTATCCACTGCCATAACGTCCTGAACGCTCACTGTCGGACAGAGAGCTCGGCATCCCGCGAGCAAGGCTCCTTGGTCTCCTCCTCCCCGCCCCGCCCCCCTCCGTCTGGGGAACGACGTCCGGCTGACCAATAAGACCTAAGGATTTATTTCCCGACAGTCCGTGAGTGACGGACGCTCTCCCGTTTGTTTTCAGTGCCTGACTTGCACTGTTTCGAATTGCGATGTTGTTTTGTTTGCACACGCACTACCCCGACTCCCAGGGGCGGCCATTGACGAGTGGTCAGCCCACATCCCCGGTTTTGACGACGTCACATTCCTTTTGGTTCAATTAGAATGTTCGAGCGACAGCCGATATCGCAGGCCAGCTCCACATTTACGTCGGCGGGCCGAGAGCCTAGCAAATTCAGTATTTATTTCCTGTTGCCTGTTTGTGTAGATAATGCTGCCAAATAAATATGAAATACATTTTGCAGCAGTTCTGATTATGCAGCCTTCTTTTCCTAGTTTGGCTCTGCTTATGCAGAGTGCCCAGGCATTTGAGGCCGTGGCGACGGCGCATGGGCCGGCTAGGTTCGAACGCTGCCTCGTAAGCCTCGCTGTCACGTGCTTAGAGAGGTCTACGAAATCCACCAAGGCTCGTCTGCTTCTCTAACCTGGGACGCCGTGTCACCTATGCTTACATGCACATTCACCCACGCGTACAAATTTATTAAAATTAAAATAACAGTTTGTGGAGTGCTCTGAAAGAACTTAAATATATAATCCCTTCGCTTAACAACTGGCTGCTAGAGAATGAGCATTTCTTCTGTGGTTAGTGATGTGCATAGTTGCAAGCATGCAAACGTCGTTAAGTACCAATGCTTAGGCCGGTATGATAAAGCAAACATGGAAATACCCGTTGCTACGGCTATTGCCTGCTCGTCTAATGACACGCCGTTTAGGAATAATACACCTTGAATCTGGCCGGCACGAGTCGCGTTGGTGATGCTAGCCGAACCAGTCTTGTGGGTTAGATATTTTAACTTTCATATAGTACGCGGTTCGCCCATAATGTAGATCAGTCTTATTATGTTTAAGCTTGAAGAAGCTAGTAGCCATCCACAAGCGAATGCAATTTTTCGCCCACCACACGTGTGCACGTTGATGCTTACAAGGTATCAGCCGTCATTCGCGGTCGGCAGATTTTCCCCAGCCTTACTTTAGCATCATCCACAGATAAAGGCTCAGCTGTCGTAGAATAGCTTGCCGCCTGCAGTTGCGATGGCCTAAAACTCCCAACTCAGTGTGACAGGCAGTGTGGCTCAAAATTTTTAACAGGACTTGTACAGCCGTGCCTCTTTATAGTCATGTTCGGCCCGTGGAGCTGAATATGCGCCGTCAGCGACTACCGCCCAGGCCACTTACAGCATTCGACTGACCCCTGACGGATTTGATAGCGTAGTCGGCTAAAGTGCACAGACCCAAACTTCTCACTCATGTTCAAGCTGCTCCCCGGTCGAGGAAGCAGAAATCAGGCTGATTGGTCCTGTGTCCACCTCGATCGCTTTGAATAGGGCGGTACAACCAACTACCACGATCGGTGTGTGCAGCAGCAAGCTGTCAAAAAAACTCGTCTCGGATTGTTGTTAGCTAGCTGCAATCCTGAAGCAAAGCTGGCTGCTGTGCGGTCAATCGTGAGCCGTAGAGTGCTCGTTAAGTGAGCCAGTAGCAATAGATTGGCAAGTTTGTTTCAGTCGGTCATTTAGCTAAGTAACATAAGCGAAGAAGACGTACATTTTCACAACGGACTTGCCGGTACACACTCGGTCAGCCAGATGTACGGCTGGGGTGGGGGTAAGCCCCGAGGGACACGCAGGAGCTAACATGTACAATCCGAGTTCAGAGTTGTTGACAAGAACAGTGTAAGGCAGAGCAGCAGTCGAACTTGGCATGCAACTTTAGCATCAGACCGAGCTTCTGCTCTGGACACAAGTCGGCGACGGGCAAAGCTTGCGAAAAATGAAACATTGCCTCTGGAAACAGCTTCGGCGCTGGATGGAGCCTCGATATCAGAGATTTACTTCACAAATCTCTTTTAAATGAAAGGACCAAGTCTGTTAAAAAAAAAATTCAGTGATTGCTCCATACGAGATCGGCCTTGGGGCCGGATGATGCATTCTTCACTTGCTCACCTTTCGCTCACGGCTATACAAAGTCTTGGGAAGTAAATATCTAATTATCTCATTTTACATTCTGTCATACAAAACACACTTCGGCAAGCAAGGTTACAGTGGAAGCGCTGCTGCCCTAGGCGGTGATGCGGCTAGCCACGGAATCCATTGGGTGAGTGGGTGGGGAGGTACCCCCAGGCAGGCAAAGCGCCTGCATGCTGCTTCCGGCTGCAGCCGACGCATCGCTTCCGAGCTGCCGCTCTCTCAAGCTCCCACAGCATGGCGCTGTGGTCGCATACCATGCCAGAAGTGGTCGAGGTCACAGCTGGCGCTCACTGCGGAGCTTCGCCAGTGTCACGTGCTGGCTGCCAAAGCTCTTCTCTGACGAAGGAAGCCGTCGCTACGGTGACTCCCATCCTCCAGGAAGCTCCTGCTCCCATCTTTCTGCTCCCGTCCGTTCAATGCAGCAGCAAGTGCAGCGATCCTACGGGAGAAAAAGAAGGGATGCACTTAGCTGCCAATAAATGGACAGCAGGTGCAAGCAGCGAAAGTGACAGCGGCAGCAGAGGGAGGCATGGCACCAGCGGCTTGACTGTCACTTAGGCGTCTCTTGACAGCTCACTCTGGCGTTAGAGCCAGAACAAAGCAGTATTACAGACAGTGAAGCAATGCCGACACCAATCTTTCACTCAACGGAAAAAATTATCCACGTTGAGCGATCCCCACGACACTTATTCCAAAGCGACCTCTCGTTAGACGACCATATCAGATCCACAGTCAAATCTGCCTATTTTCAGCTCCATAACATTGCTAAAAATCGGGCTTGTTTAGATAAGGATACCACGTCCAAGTTGGTCCATGCATTCGTGACATCCCGTCTCGACTTCTGCAACTCACTGCTTACTGGCCTACCACCATGTGCGATCAGACGATTGCAGCTGGTGCAAAACTCTGCAGCCAGGCATGTCTGTCGTGAGCATCGCAGTTGCCACATTACTCCACATCTCGCCGACCTGCACCGGCTACCAGTCAAGCAACGGATTGACCTCAAGGTTGTGTCGCTCACTTTTAAGTCCCTTCATTCTATGGCTCCAACCTATCTGTCAGATATACTACCCCATCAGGCCAAGCATCGTACCACCCGCTTTTCGGAATCCAACAGTCTAGAAATACCTCGTACAAACCTTAAATCCTTTGGAGACCGTGCATTTAGTTCGTATGCTCCCAAAGCCTGGAACTCCCTCCCGACCTGCGTCAGAACATCCCCTGACCCGACCACATGTAAAAAGAATTTAAAAACACACCTATTTAGGACAGCATATAGTGGGTCTCTGTGATTCGTCCTTGATGTGCTTATGCGTGCTGACACTGTGCATGCTGCCACTAATCACATTTGCATGCTGACCCTGTGCATGTCACCCCTAACCATATTATTCATTTCGTTTGTTTTTTCAAGCATGATTTTACTTACCATTCAATTGCATTTCCCTTTGCAGCAAATGTAAAGCGCCTAGAAAGAGATTAAGTTCTCTGAGGGTGCTTCATCAAGTGTATTATTATTATTATTACACTTACAAAAGCAAATATGGTTAACTATAGACCTGGATTATCATGTACCTGTACATCAGCGGTTCTGTTTGAGCGGGATACGTAAAAGTAAAGGGTGGCTGATTCAACTTGCTACTTCTATAGTGGCAGGATGATATTAGCCGTGATGGCACACTAGGTAAGGCGGTTGCTTTCACGACCTCTGTCCCGAGGTTGTGGGTTCAATTCCTGCAGCGGGCGATCCTTTATCGCTACTGCAAGCGGTGGTGACAGCCGTAAAGGCTCTTCTGTCGCTATACAAAAAGAGGCTGTTTAATCAGCTAGGATTTAAATTTAAATTCCTGGCTATCAGCGCATCTTGCATTGGGCAATAAGAGATTGCCTGCTTCAGGAACCCATAACCTCGGCCGTGAAGTGCCAGCACCCTGGGCTAAGAACCAGGAGCAACTGCAAAGTCTAATCTCAATAGCAGCTGGTAGATATCTTTGGCTAGATAAAATTGTACACATTTGTGGCTATCGTGCATGCATAGGCCTTGGCATTATGGCTAGCAGATTTAGGATCACTCGGTGTTAAGGACATAATACAGAACCCGGGAGCCGCACTATGCTTATGGCCTGATAACCCTTCCAGTAGAGCTGCATTATACATGTAACTGCTAAAACTACCGTATGAGGAGTTTATCTTCTGGTAGAGTGAGAGCCGTGAAATTCACAATAACGAGGGATATCCAAAATAAAATACCAATGCAAACAAAATATATTAATGTAAACATAATAATGCAAGCAGTGAAAATTCTCTTGAGATTGAAGTGCTGAAAAGAAGCAAAAGGATTAAGATAAAAAGGCATCAGCAGATCCTTTTTTGCTTCGGCTTAGGACTGCTTCTTCAGCTGAAACGTTTGAGTGAGTGCGACTCAAGCTTCTTCTGTCTGGAAGTTGAGTATTTCACTCCAATAACGAGGCATGCGACATAATTAGTTCGTTAGGTGCTACGTTATCCCTTTTTGATTATATTAATATATAAGCCTGATTTTCGGTACGGCTAGCAAACAAATCTTTACTTTTAATAGATGGCTTGGTTACTATAGTATGAACTTATTAATACTCATGAATATAACAATCACTGCCTTATTTGAGCATGTTGGTCATATATCATTGACATTCAAAGTAAAGGATTGACCCATAAGCAAGCTTGAAATGGCACATCTGAAAGACATTGCTCAAGTCTTGTTTGAGGTAGCCCACATGGCTGTCATTTTTAAGGCACTGCAATATCACGTGTAAACGAATGACCTCTCACTGTCGCCAAGCAGCTGACCGAAGCTTCCAGTCAAAATGACCTTTAGGGGCCAAGGCGAGCAACAGAGAAAAGAATCTGCTGCTGGCGACTTAGATAGCGTCTTCAGGAAGTGACCAGAAAAAAATTGGCTCCTCTCTTGGAAGCCTTGGAGTCCCTTGAGTATGGATCCCGGAGTCTTCAGATGACCCGATCGACTTAAACTTGCTTCCTTCTTTCAGAAGGTCCGGTCCAGCAGGCCATCCATCCAGTGGCTTCAGCAATGCCTGAATTGTCCGCCTGGTCAGCCTCATTTCTAGCAGAAGTGCACTAATAATAATAATAATACATTTAATAAAGCACCGTCAGAGAACTCAATAGCTTTCTACGTGCTTTACATTTGCTTCAAAGGAAGCATGAACGAATGGTTAGTGGGCTAGAGGTTGTCACCCAATTTGCAGCAAGCAGTGAAGAATTGTCTACTGCAGGACTCGAACTCGAGACCTGGGTCGTTAGAAAGATGGGTCTCCTGATTCGCATGCCTCATTTCTATAGCAGCAGAAAAGCCGTATAATAATAATAACACATTTTTGTAGCATCCTCAGAGAGGTGAATCTCTTTCTAGGCACTTTAAGATTCCATTGTCCTCCTGTCTTGCAACTGGCAGTAAAGGATGGCCGGCTTCGCGACTCCAGGCAAATTAAAAAACTAAATTAAAAATGAGATTACATTAAAAAACGGGTCAGTAACTACTTCTGCCCAGATCCCGTGATCCCAGATCCCATGGCTTAACAAGCAGCTCAATAACGGATTAATTCACTGCTTTTGGATCTGACATTAAGACATTCAACACTGACGTAACTGCAACACACTTGCGGGTGTCCGTCATTTGGTTGACGGCTGACATCTAATGTACTGCAATGTAATGCATCTCCGTCTGTAACTCCACAAAGGCTGTGTGGGATTTTTTATTCAGGAGAGTTTTTATATGGCACTCACAGCCTAAGCAGCTTTCGGTAAGCATTCGGTAGCCAACAGACTTCATCTTATCAAGCAACAAATAGAAGGTGGGAAGCATTGCAGAGTCAGGAGAGCCGTTGAGGTGGTGAGTAGCATTGAAGTAGCAGCTCAGGACAGCTTAAAAAGGATGAGCCGTAAAAGGATGAGCCATAGTCGGCAGCAGGAGAGTAGTTGTCGTTGCGTAAGAATTGTTGAAGCAGTTCCACAGTCTAGGACCTGCACAGCTAAAGCTTCTATCGCCAATGGTCTTCAAGCAGAGAAATGGAACAGCTAATGTATTTCCATACAGGAAGTGAGGGCACGAGGAGGCTGAAACTGGTGCAGCAGTTCAGCTAAGTATGGCGGAGCAAAGCCGTGGCTTCAGCAAAGTATTAGGAGCAGCAGCATCAGCAGCAACGAGCCTTTGCGAGCTGAGTCAGGCCCCTCCCCCCTCACCGACTGCTTCCTGCGTGCCGGCCTCGGGTAGATAGAGGTACGTACTGCGTTCTCAGCTCTTGCAGCTCGAGTTTGAGGTCGTCGTTGCTACACTCCTGAGGCTTTGGATCCGGAACGGGCATCTTAAGAGCATCGTTTAAATTTCTCAGGAGCTGCAAAGAGAATTTGATTATCAGAATATGTGTATATGTCTACCTTTAAAAAATTCCACCTCCAAGACCAAATGAGATTGCAATGTTTCAATTGTGCACACAGAACCAAGCAAGAAGGATCGTACCGACGCAGTGCTATGAAATAGATATGGCATCAATCAACGTTGGCATTACATTCATAGCAGTGAATCTCTAATTAATGATGGGGGTTGAAATATTTAGAGTAACTCTACTTGCCCTCTCATACCTCTGCACACGATCGGCATTTCGATGCTGGACTGGATTTAAAGCCACAGCAGCAGTGATGTTGCACTAAAAACAGCCTCAAGCAAATGCGATGCAACTGCCACTGTTAGTATAATAACGATAATAATAGATACTAACGGTAATGATAATAATAAGACGAGTATGTTTTGGGACAGTTTAAACAGTGAAAAACAGAACCAAGCACAGACCCCTGAAGTACCCCATTCTTCTGAGGTTTTTCAGATAATCTTTGTTCATTCACATCAATACTCCCGAGTCTCCCATTGAGATAATAATAATAATAATACATTTGTATAGCCCCCTCAGAGACTTAATCTCTCTCTAGGAACTTTACAGATGCTGCATAGAAGGAATCTGAACTATTGTCACGCAGCGCCAGTGATGCCCAGGCGAGATGAGAGGTGCTTAAGAAGAACTTGGTGATCGATAGTATTAAAAGCAGCCAAAAGATCAAGCAAAACACGTAGAGATATTCTACCTAAGTCTGCATTCCTAAGAAGGTCGTTATACGCCCAAAGCAATTCCGACTGTATATAGTGTTTATCTCTTTACCAGAATGGAAGTTGTAATAACTTGCACCGTTTCAGCATACCAATATGAAAATAGTGGCAACCTCACTAGAAAAGAGGTACGGCTATGAGAACTCACCGACACAACAAAGGCCTTTGCTGGTGAAAAGGTGGATACTTCCTTAACATGTTCCTTGGCATAGAAATATCGTCTCCACCGCAAGGGAAAAGTATTCTCGTAGTGATGGATCCATTCGACCTGCATGAAATAAGTTATTTCGTGACAGTTGGCTGCAATAAAGGGCACTGAATGAAAAATCAAAATAGCTTTGACATACAACCAAGGATGAGGAAGACTGCCTCAAAAGCTTGCCGTCACGCCCTATCCACATATACAATTAGAAACAGTCTGCCACGGCGGTTTGCAAAAAATTTAACTAGCTCCCTGGTTTCTGTTTATACTGAACTACTGCAATTCCGATTTGGCTGAGCTACCAAAATAGTCATTAGGCCTATGCAGCTTATAATAAATATGATCGCACGGCTATTGAACGAATCCCAGAGGTTCGGCTATGTGTCTCGCTTGTTGAAGAAGCTGCAAAGAGTCTTGGTTGATCAACGGATACAGAGCAAAATTCCTACGCTGATCCACAACGCCAGCCACGGCTTGGCTCCTCCATACCTAGCTGAACTGCTGAACCAGTTTCAGCCTCCTCCTGCCCTTGCATCCTGTGTGGAAAATAAATTAGCTGTTCCATTCCTTCGCCTAAAGACCGTTGGCGACAGAAGCTTTTTCTCTGCAGGTATTAGGCTGTGGAATTCACTTTCACAATTCTGGTGCGACATCTACTCACCGGCTTTCCACTGTGGCACATCATTTCCAGCCGTCTTGTGCTGCTACTTCCAGGCTACTCACTACCCCGACTGCGGTCTTGACTTTTCTGCTGCACTTCTCATTTTCTCTTTGCTGGGTAAGATTAAGTCTATTGGCTAAGGCATGCTTACCGAAAGCCACTTAGGCTTTGAGTGTGCTATAGAAAACTCTGTTGCATAATACCTGCTTGGTATTTGCGGCTTGGTGAAGTTACTGACGGAGAGATACATCACACTACAACTTTTCGTGCAGTAGAAGGCAAGGTCGTACACAAGACTGCAGCAAGAGAGTTGGCACATTCCGTGCAAGCCAAATTCTTGACAATTCTTTGTTGTCTCTGCGAGCCAACGGATAGGCTGGCGCTTCTTTCTTGTTAGTACGCCGTAACTTTGATTTTACTTTCTGCTGCAGTAGTATTGTAATTGCAGCACAATGAACGTCTAACTTCCAGACCCTTCCACCAAAGCACGAGGTCTTGATTACTGGAGGGTCTTGCCGACGGATTAGCTCAGGACTGCAGGAAAAGAATACAAAAAAATCAACCTGGACTCGAATTACCGATCTGTTCGATTTTCCGTCATCCGATACATTCACCTTTGACCTTGGTCGAGGCAAGATAGAGAACTTGATCTCAATCCATGTGCTTAAATTCATCACAGGGCTCGGGCCCACAATCCGGTCATTGGGCCTTGATAACCCAGGAGGTGCTTGCTCTTCAAGACCGAGGTCGTGGGTTTGAATCATGCAGAGCCTGATCCTGTATTGCCAATTTCAAGCGATGGTTATGCAGCCATTAAGGCTCTACTGCTCCTATACAAATGAAGGCAGCAAGCTTTCCTAAATTGAATGATGATAAAACCAACTTACTAGTAGCAGGCAAACCAAGCGTTATTCAGATATTGCATAGGCTGCCGGTCAAAATCGCCTCTGTCTGCATATCTACTTTTGAATCTGCACGAAATCTATGTGTCATGTTCCAAAGTAACTTTTCATCGGACGATCACATCAGCTCCACAATCAAATCTGCCTACTTTCAGCTAAATAACATTGCTAAAAATTCGGGCTTGTTTAGGCAGGGATGCTGCATCTACGTTGGTCCATGAATTTGTGACATCCTGTCTCGACTGCTGCAACTCACTGTTTGCTGGTCTACCGGCCTCGGCAATCAGGTGCTTACAGCTCGTGCAAAACTCTGCAGCTAGGTTTGTCTGTCGTGAGGGCCCCAGTTGCCACATCACACCACTTCTCGCCGACCTGCACTGGCTCCCAGTCAAGCAACGCACCGACTTCAAGGCTTTGTCACTCATTTTAAGGTCTATTTATTCCTTGTTCGTAAGCTTTCAAAGCCTGGAAATCACACCTGACTTGCGTCACGACATCTATTGATTTGTCCATATTTAAAAAGGAACAAAAAACGCATCTATTAATCACAGCTTTTAGTAAGTCCCTGTGATTCTACCTGTACGTGCTTATGCGATCTGACACCGTGCATGCTGTCACTAACAATACTTGCATGCTGACCCTGTGCAAGTCTCCCCTAACCATGTTCTTGTTGTTTATTGAACATGCTACTACTAACTATTCGATCATACTTCCTTTGCAGCAAATGTGCAATTGCCTAGAAAAAGATTGAGTTTTCTGAGGGAGCAATATCAAATGTATTATTACTAGTATTATTATTATTAAATCAGCTAATATTTGTATTAAATGCAAGCCTCTTACTCTGGGGGTCAAATAAGGGAGCAAGATAAGGCCATCCTGGTACTAATGGTATAAACACATCCTATCGAGATTGCACCAGTAACCACTAACCCTTCAACCATGCTTCCTTTTCAGCATATTTAAAGTGCCTAAAAAGAGCTTAAGTTCTCTGAAGATGCTACACAAGTGTATTATTATTATTATTGCTTGTAAAAACCTTTATAGATTGCCGTGACACTTCTAGGTCAGAGCGGAGCTCGACGTCTAGAGCAGTGTGCCTGCCTCATGAGACCGTGACTTATCAAGAAGTTGTCATGCGGTACCTTCAGGCCCAAATTCACCAAAGGAGATTGGCACAATGTCTTTATTACAATGCTTTGGTACATATTGATAAATAAAAAGTGTGGAGTCCCTGAGAGCCTTATATAGCTGTGAAATAAAGCATCCGTGGACAACGATGCAGGAATTCTTCGGGGGAGAGGCATTGCTTTGCATCCCAGCCCCCTCCCTGTGCTACCGTCCAGAGCTTCTATACCTAACGGCTTCAGTCGATCAGGAATCTTCTGCGGAAGGACACCGCGGACGTAGTGATTAATCGAATCCTCGAAATTGCGTTTTCTCGTGCATGAGCCGGGAAAATATCCACAAATGCCTCGTGCATTCTCGTCATCTATCATCTATCATCTATCATCTAGTCATCTATCGCGACCTGCAGTTCTGCTGCTCTAATTTAGTCTGATGGCTGAATCAAATTCAAAAAGTTTAAAAAGCCTTGCTCTCTGCCACTACTTACAAACTCGCACAACTTCACGCGAAAGAAGCAGCAACTGGGCGAAGATGGAAATGCAACTGAGCACGAAGCAAACGAAGCATGCACGACTCTGTGGAAATCAATACAGCAAATGACAGGTAGCCAGTTTCTAGGGGAAGACGTGGCCACGACGTGCAAGCACGATTTGCAAGGACTCGCTTCTGGCGAGTTGCCGGTATGGAATGGCTAATAGCACGATCACTCTGCATTTGCCAAGTGGAACCCTCGAATGGACAAAAAAGGATAAGAATTCTCAACGTTGCAAGTGAAGTTTACCTTTTGAGCCATCATCTGAAACCGGGCAGAGGCTCTCATGTTTTCTATATCACCTATGGAGACACCGATCGTTAAGTTGATCAACACGATGTTGATCAGGAACATGAAAATGGCCACAGCCCAGAGACTGTCCTTGGCAAAGACATTGGTGGACGCCAAGAAGTTACTGGAGAAATTTATTTCACCGTTCGCCATGTCGAACACCTCCAGCAGGGAGATACCCAGGCTTGCAAATGCAGTCTGCAGAAGAGAGACGTTAGCAGCTCAGTGAGTAACGCCCAACCTCACGTAATCTCAGAGAAGCAGTGACACTGCTGACCTAAGCTAGGCAATGCAGCGCCATCGAATGGAGCTCCACAGAGGTCAACTCAGCATGTAAGCAGCTCCAAACCAACCGAAGCAGGTAGGCGGTAGTATTAATGAATATGCGCAAATGATAAAAGGTGCAACTGTGAATGAGTCAGAATGACGATGACTTTACCTGATCGCTCTGAAGGAGATTGAAGACTATGCTGAAGCCAAGGAAAAACACTATAAGCAACACCAGTAACTGAAAATAGACAAAGTAGTCATCATACGCTGCACCTTCCAGATTCACAATACTGATAGCCAGATGCTGGAAGGCAGCAGCTGGAAGGCTCCGGTAAAGGTATTGTCGATTCATAGTAAATGACAACGAGTACTTAAACTGGCTAGTCCACTAGACAAGGGACTGTGAAAACATTGTAATCTTGTCGCATAAGGACCGTACATCTATACCACATTGTATGATCTGTCAAAAGTAACCTTAATGATATGCTCCACTCTTGCAATACACAGTGGTATAAGGCACGAGGAATATGATTGCAATGTGGTAATAGTTAGCAATGCACATGACACATGCTCTTAGTTATACTCTGTAACTTCAGCAAGGAAAACGCAGCTGAGCTAATACGCACCTTGAGTAGACTTTTGGTGACTACTGTGAACATAATGACGTAAATTCCAATGAAGTCAAAGCTAAAAACAGAGGTTTCAACTGAGTGGCATAGTAGCCAAGGCCAAGCAAGCTTTCTATCCGATAAAAATGAAAAGCACAGCAGCCAGGCATGCCGGAGCTTGAGTGACATTTTTCCTTTAGAAAGACGAACATTGACAAACCTGCATTCATTCTTACATGCATCGGACCTGCAAGGGGCTCTGCCCTTTGAGATCCGTTAAAGAAATGAGATAACTTCTAATGGCCTATTGATTCCTGGGCTTCTCAGATAGAACTTACTCAATGCACCACGCAGCTTCACTCCAACTTACTTGGCTTCGATACCGATCTACTGCCCCGGGCTCTATGCACTCTTGACATACAAACTTAAAAATTTGGCATGTCAACATAAGTGTGCAAGGTAATCGCAGCACCCAGACTGGGTTCAGAGTAAAAAAGACTATAATTGAATTCATCTGTATAGCAACCCAAGAGAACTCGGCCTCCATTCAGGCGCTTCACATATGCCTTGGGGCTCGAGCCCACGACCTCAGCCAGACCTCGGTTGGGGCAAGCACCTTATCAGCTGGATCAAACCAGCTCGGCCATAGTGCATGCTGCCAGCATTTAGCCCCTCTTAACATCAATAAGATATATGCACTGATCTGGGGCTTCACGACATGCAATATGCCTGTATGGCGGTAGGTGTACTGATTGATGTGTGGCTGAAACCCAGACAATCATGGAGGTGGAATGATTCAATGTTCTGAAGCTATAAGCCATGCAATACACTGACGTAATGCATCTGTTGCATTATTGGTTTTACACAATTCCTGGGCATTTGTTATTCTTCCAAGCAAAATGACTACCAGCTGCTCCAGGAGCATGATAGCACATGCATCACAAGCGGTAGACATTTTCGTACTGTTAACTTGAAGGTTCTAGACGCAATAACATTAATTAAAATTAATAATAAATAAATAAAAATAAATAAATAAATAAAAATAAAAAATTAATAGCAATAACAATAACAGCAACAGACATTGTACCTAGGTGGCAAGTCTCATAAGACAAACCTGGCTCCGCAGTTGTCTGGGTCATGTTTCGAGACTCCGTTTAAACTGCATCTTTGCATTATAGAGCATCACACGATTGCACAGTCAGCCGACCCCGCGTGTCATCCTGTGCTCTGCTCGTAGAAACAGTGCAAGGCTGGGCAAGAAGAAATGGGCAGAAGCAGTGGCCTTGAGATGGCGAATTCAAGCACCGCTGTTCGAGAAACGATGACCTATTCGAGGATCAAAGCTTTGAAACGGCCACCCCTGACAGTCGGTGCCCTTTTAAAGGGCACCGAAACAATGATTTAAAAAGAGAAGCAGTCGAAGTGCAGAGCTGCTCTTCAGCACATGCCATCTGCCAATGCCAAATCGGCTGTCAATCGAGGGGACAGACATGCCAATGCTGCACCCAAGCCCACAGGAAGCCTGGCTGCAAAAGCTGGAGCTGGGGGCTTTTCTTCTCCCTCGAAACTGACAATTCGAAACTCGAAACTTTGCAGCTCCAAAGAGCGTGTCGAGGCTGACTCACCACTCTTTCAGCCCCACGATAGCCTGGCAACACTTGGGGGTGGGTGGGTGGGGGTGGTGGGCCAGCAGACTCCCAGCTAGGCTAGCAGGCTAGCGGTAAGTTGCTCAAAAACTAGGTTTAGCACTGGGGTGAAGTGGAGCTTGCCTGTCACCACCACCGAGGTCATGTCACCACCATCATGTCACCACCATCATGTCACCACCACCGAGGTCATGAGCTCGAGCCCTTTTCCATGCATGATGCACTTGGATGGAGATCAAGTTCTCTTAGGGTACCAAGCACATGAATTATATATTTGTTTGTTTAAATAGATATGACTGACCGCCACATCTCCAGGGTGTCTGTTCCAAGCTTGTTCTACCAATTGGGACTGGCCTACCAATCAGGCACACTGCAATGGATGAGGCGCACTGCAACGGAGCATCTCTTGAAAGTTCATTTTTTTGGGACAGCGTCCAGATGTGTGCAAAGCAATTTGTCACCTGATTAAATCATCCTAATAAGACCTCGAATTACCTTCGTTTCTCGGTTCTTAATGTCCACACCGACAGGGCCATCAGGAAGCTGCAGGCAGCTTCAGCATCAGCGTCATATACATGCATGCTATTTATAGACACGTTTAAAAAAATAAACTAAAGTGCTTGCATACGTATATTAAGATTTACACTTTAAATCAATGGGGGTGAGTAGGGACTGCAAGACCCGGAGGTCCTTTTAACCAGATGGTGAGCCCCTGGCGTGGGGGGGGGCATTTTGGCCAAAATGACAGACTGGCTCGAGTTCAACGTCAATGTTCAAACCTCTTAGTAAAACGAAGCCCTAGCTACCCCATGCTTAGAACGAGTCATTAAGCTAGTCGACTGACCTGAGAGTGCTTACTGCTCATACCGAGCAAGCTATCGAGTAGCATATCACCACAGCTGATTTGGCGTATAGCTGGTGATTTCACTAGATCACGTACATGAGCATTGATACCCGTGCCATCAACAGACTCATAGGATCAAGTCAATGAGTGGCTGCAGTATTTCTTTGGTGTGAATATTTCTTTTACCCGATCGCAGCCTTTCAAGGCCTCTATCATAAATACAGTGAACGAGTAGCATTTCAGACCTACAAAATGCCGAGGATCAGCAGTTTCTCCTGAAACAGATGGATTAGAAGAAAGAAGATTGATTTTATGTTTTTGTGTCAATGCACTAAGCTATGAAGACCAACTAGGTTCTATGATGGAAAGCCTTCCACGGCCCATTCAAAGCCCAATGGTGTGCACACTCATTCCTTGCTCAGTTGCAAGGTTCAGAAGTGCAACATGACTTTCAACTTCAGAGCATGACCACTTGGGATCAACTTTTCGCCCCTCTCGACATTTTGATGCTCAAAACTCGTGACTGAGCAGCGGCCGAGGCAGCAGCATACGTCGAAGAAAGCTGGCGTGATCTGCAGAGAGGCAGAAAGGCTGACCCTGTGCATGTCACCCCTAACCATGTTATTCATTTTGTTTGTTTATCAAGCATGATATTATTCACCATTCAATTGCATTTCCCTTGACAGCAAATGTAAAGCGCCTAGAGAGAGATTGAGTTCTCTGAGGGCACTTTATCAAGTGCATTACTAATATTATTTTCGACATCATCAAAGGCATCTCACCTGCCTAAGAACAATACTAGGCATGCCCAAACGCAGAGATTGGATATCCAGCCACAGCGCCACTGCTTCAAACACGGATAGTAGCCCGGAGGCAAAGTGAAGCCGAGCGTAGAGCCAATCATCACCAGGTTGATGTAGCTGCTGGCCTTCAGCAGGTAGCCTTGTCTCTGCAGAAAGAGGATGCTGCCACATGCTGCATGCGCACGCAGCAAGACACGGCTGCGCGGTGCACCACACGAGGCAGGGCGGCCCGGGCAGTCGGGAGTTCGAGTTAAGAGTCTGGCGCACTCGGATGGTGGTGCCGCACGGCAGCCACCGTGTCGTTGTCCATGCAGCCAAGATACAGGCGGCTAAGGAAGTACAGCTCTTTACAGCTATATACGATCTCTGCGTAGGCCCATCTGCATGTCGCCACTGTAGGATGTGGTGGCAATTTGCCTAAGGCCTCTGGGGCTATACCCGAGCAGAGACTCAATTACGGAAAATTCCAACCGGTTGATGTCAATAACAATAATAATAATATAATTATTAGTAGTATTATCATTATTGTGTCATCCGTATGGCCCCTAAAATAACTAAGTCTCTGCCTAGGTACTCTGCACACATTGGCCGTCACATCTTGCCGAAAAGTCACGTGTCACACGGTACTCACCGAGTCGGTGCTCGCCGAGTCGCAAGTCAAAAAGACTGACTGCCTTATGTGGGTTCGGTATGCGTTGCTTGACACGTGGAGGGAAGTATACGAGACTCAGTGGCTTGGTTCATCCTTGGAATTTGTTGCTATGACCTTGCTCAGAGCCAGAGAGCAGGGAGCAGCGTTAGTTTTCCTCGAATCATTGAGTTGGCTTTGCAACATGAGTTACATAATCATTCGAGGGGGCCCAGGTAGGGTCGTAATCGTCGTCAGCAAAAGAAATTTTTCGTTCATCAAAAAAGTGATCACATTTTCTGGCACGAATCTCTGCACTTTGGGGGTTCACTAACCACAATACTGTCATCGAGGCACAAAGCATAGTTCTTTGAAGAGAGGAGGGATGGCTGATGGCTTTTCTAATATATGTCATCCGAAAAGCACCCAAAGAGAACTGAATCTCTATTTACGCTCTTTACATATGCCGCAGGGTTTCAATCCACGACTTTCATCGTTGAAGGCAAGCACCGTACCCCGGGGGGCCAATTCAGATCACAAACAAAATAAGCTAGTGGGGTCATTGCTGAAGGGTTCAAGTGAATTAGTCAGTTCAGCCTGGGAAGGGTGAGGTGGGGATCCATTGGTACCGGCTCCTAATATTAGACTTATTGACTACACGTTTGGCTTTCCGGCGAGCTCATTTGAATTTTTACTCAAGTTTTATAGGATTAATATTTCTATAGCATAGGCTGTTTCCTCAGGTATTCAAGCAAGGCTCAGGAGCAACCACAATTATTAGTAGCTTTTAGTAACAGCTCATTCGTCACCGTCAATGTATAGGCTAATGAGCTGTTGACTTTCATTGATTGATTGATTGATTGATTGATTGATTGATTGATTGATTGATTGATTGATTGATTGATTGATTGATTGATTGATTGCTTGATTGCTTGATTGATTGATTGATTGCTTGATTGATTGGTTGATTGATTGATTGATTGATTGATTGATTGCTTGATTGCTTGATTGCTTGATTGATTGATTGATTGCTTGATTGATTGATTGATTGATTGCTCTCTTGGCTTATGATGACATTCCTAAGTCAGAACTCCCCAAAAATAGAACGTACCCGGCTACAACGACCGTAACTCGGAACTCAACTCGCAAACCAAACCGTAGCCAGAGCAGATCGAGTATCTTCTGCATCCGTGAGTAACAAGCTGTCTGCTTCTATTTTCGTACTAGTGCCCCACGAAAGCTGCATTTTCCCCTTATTTAAGTAGTTGTGTGCAATGTCAATACAGTTGGCTCCACGTATAAAAAAACCGGATATAGGAACTATCCTCTTATAAGAATAGCGGTTCTGCAGCCCAGATTGTTTGCAAATTGTAGTTTCACTCCACATATTAGAACGCGTATTTGGCGGGCCGATCGTATACTAATAAGCAGTGTCGACTGTACTCGAACCTTGTATTATTGCACACTAGCCAAACCAATGCACTACACAATCAGTTCGTAGGGTTAACTGAAGAGCCATGATGGCACACTAGGTAAGGCGGTTGCTTTCACGACCTCGGTCAGGAGGTCATGGGTTCGATTCCTGCGGTGGGCGATTCCTTATCGCCACTGCAAGCGGTGGTGAAAGCCGTAAAGGCTCTTCTGTCGATACACAAAAAGAGGCTGTTTGATAAGCTAGGATTTATTTATTTATTATTTAAGACCAAATAATTTCAAAATCGATAGATATACTGTGGAGCTGCAGCCAACTCTAGTGGTTCACATCTTAGCTATTCTAGCCCTGAAAAGTTCATCCAA